>SJYA01001092.1:1237108-1496099 GCA_006410615.1 Neotragus moschatus
AGTATTACTCTAATGATGAAGGTGAAAGAGGAGAGTGAAAAAGCTGGCTTAAAACTCAACTTTCAGAAAACTAAGATCATGGCATCTGGTCCCATCACTTCATGGCAAACAGAAGGGGAAAAAAAAAGAAACAGTGGCAGATTTTTATTTTCTTGGGTTCCAAAATCACTGTGGATGGTCACTGTAGCCATGAAATTAAAAGACTATGACCAACCTAGACAGCATAGTAAAAAGCAGAGACATTGCCAACAAAGGTCTCTCTAGTCAAAGCTATGGTTTTTCCAGTAATAATGTATGGATGTGAGAATTGGACCTTAAAGAAAGCTGAGCACTGAAAAAGTTGATGCTTTTGAACTGTGGTGTTGGAGAAGACTCTTGAGAGTCCCGTGGACTGCAAGGAGAGCCAGCCAGTCAATCCTAAAGGAAATCAGTCCTGAATATTCATTGGAAGGACTGATGCTGAAGCTGAAACTCCAATACTTTGACCACCTGACTTGAAGAACAGACTCATTGGAAAAGACCATGATGCTGGGAAAGATTGAAGGTGGGAGAAGGGGATGACAGAGGATGAGATGGTTGGATGGCATCACCAACTCGATAGACATGAGTTTGAGTAAGCTCCGGGAGTTCATAATAGACAGGGAAGCCTGGTGTGCTGCAGTTCATGGGGTTGCAAAGAGTTGGATGCAACTGAGTGGCTGAACTGAACTGAATAGTAAAAGGCAATAAATTTGTGCTTCGTAGAGTGTTCTACCACCAGCTTTAGGATCATGGGCAAATCCTTTTACTCAGTGGACTACAGCTTCCTCATTTTTCAAAACAGAAGGGTCCGACAATCTGTTGGTCATTCTCTCCATGTGACATTTGGGTATAACTGGACAGGACAAAACTGTCAGTCACAGAAGGAGAAGGAAGCTCTTCTGACCAGCCAAGGAAGGAATGGTCACAGAGCTGAGTCAGTTTTGTTTCCAAAAGAATCCAGAACTGGATGTGGGGTTTTCATGCATTGCTTCTACCAACTTGGCATGCTGCTTGGCATACTGCGGGACAGTCAGCAGCCTCTTCCGGAACCAGTCCATTTTCGACATTACTGCCAGGTAGCTTTCTAAACACAAACACATGTACTTGCAGCTTCATAGACTTCTAATGTGCTCCACTGCCCATCAGCTAGAATCCTGCCTATGGTACACAGGCCTCTCCTGATCTGATCCCTTTTCCAGCCCTGCCCTGGCCAGGCTCTTTCACAGACCCTGCTCAAGGTTCACTAAACTTTCTGTGTTGCAATCACAGTGCCCTTGGCACCTTTGTACAAGTTAGCTCTTCTGTCCAGATCAGATGTCCAGAGAACTGATTCTATAAGGACCAGCTCATATGCAGAGCCCCAAATCTCTGGGCCTTTCCTTCAGCACTTTGTTCCCAATCTTAGAGGCCATGTCCACCCCTCCTTATAAATGAGGAGGCAGGGACTATATTCTAGTCAACTTTGTGCCTGATAACACTTAGCTCTGTGGGTGGGATTCAAGTAAAACAATTGGAAATAACTTAGTGAAAGGTAACCAGACCCCTGAGGGGTGTAAACTGAGGTCCACCCACAGCTTTTCACATTCAAACTGACCCAAAACACGTGGAAAAAAATAATTTCAGAAGATCAACAGTAAACTACTACAGCTAAAGACTTATTTAGATAACTGTTTTAAAAATACTCCAGAAGGGGGAAAAAACCTGATCTAGGCCTTTCAAAATGCTACCCTGCAAAATAAAAACCAAGTGCTGCACTGCAGTACACCTCCAACCATGTCTTCTGGCTTATAAGAGATAGATGCTAACAAGGAGTAAAATCTGGCACCCTCTACCTTATTAATATGTAAAAAGGCTGAAGTCACATCTGTGCAAAGATCTATTTTTAGTGGACCTTACATACTAAAATCCTAGCCTTGATCTCTTAAACTATCAAGCCTACCATAAATGTTTGATGATGAACAAGCCCATAAAAAGAAAATGCGTAAAATGAATCGAGGGAGTCAACGTGTGTTCTGCCTTTTAATTACTGGTGGCTTCTGCTCCAATCCTGCTCCGGGCTGGGTGCAGGCAGAGAAAACACATCAATAATTTGGGGAGCAGGGTGTGGGTACTGCAAACAAATGGGCCTAACTACATTGTGATTTATGCTTTGGAAGCCAAATAAAGATGGAAAGAGAAGCACCCGAGCCCACAAGGGGAGGGGCGAGAAAGGAGGAAATTATGAGATAAACAAAAGCATTCAGGACACAAAAGAGAATGCAGAACAGTCTTGTTTTTATTACTTTTAAGTAATAAAGAGCCTTTTCCTTGCCTTTTTGTCTTTTTTTCCTTTTTTTCTCTTCTTTTTTTAAACTTTTTTACAACATACATTAAGTCATGAATCAGATGTTAGGGGATGTGGAGATGGAAGGAAAATTGGTGACATCACAATATTTTTACAACTTTACAACAAATATAAATCTGAGTTGGTTGCATCTACCAGTGTCTAGCAAGGGTGGAGAGCAAAGGCACACTCAGGTTTAGGGACCCTCCCCCCACACGCTGTGGGGAACAAAAGAAAACGGGAAAAATACTTCAATGCAGAAGACCACCTCAATACCTGTGGGCATTTTAGGGCTAACACCATGAGTGATGGGCTGTGGGAGGCAGGGAGGGGTGGAGGCAGACACGGGTCTCTGTAACACAGCTGAGGCATCGATGCCAGCACATAGGGACCAGAGAGAGCGGGTGGGTTCTGCACCTCATTTCTAGTGGGAGAGAAGCTTGGGGAAGAAGGCAGCAGGGTGATCTATACCCATCATCTTCCTAAGTTCCCCATTTCTAAAGAAATTAGGCGGAAAGAGACAATATCTCTCTTTGCAGCTTAGTTTCATGGTTTCAGGGCGCAGAGTTCACAGGGTGTGAATATGGATTCCATTAACAAAACAAAAGCATAACAACACAAGAACAAAAACCTATCCCAAACAAGAGCAAAACTGAAGGGATGTCTGGAATAAAAAGGTCGTGCACGTATTCTGGCTGCACACCCAGATCTCACTCTGATTATGGAGGTACCACTCTTCACTAGCCAATTCAAAGTTATCCCGATTGTCTTTTTCAGAAGTTTTCTTTTTAAGACAAAACTAAACCCAGAGATTGAACTGGAAATGAAAACGAGACAAAGAGGCCACCAGATATACTGTTTAGCGGTTTAAAAAAACAATAACAACCAACAACAATGCTCACAGTTTACAGTATGTTGACAGTTCTTTGCAATAGAGTAAGTAAACAAAAGTCCCTTGCGTGTGCTTGAGCTAATGAAAACCAAGGGGAAAAAATACACCCCACCCCCTCCCCCTACAAACAACAGCCACAAAAGGATAATGAAATTAAAAAAATTAAAAACCTTTTGCCCCAGTCAACGATTTTGCAGCGTCCATTGCGGTTGGCCTTGTACTTGGAGTTACTCATTAATCACAGCAGGGACCAGCCTGCCTGCATCTATTTCCATGTTACTTCTTTGTGTGCATTGCACATGTGTGCCTAGCACATGGCTTGGCGACTACCCCCAGGTGCCTGCCCAGCCTTACACAGCATGTTCTCCTGGCAGTGGACAGAGCAGAAATGAGGACTGGGACATTAGTCCCTTTTCTGCTGGCTAATGAGGACATCATCATGTTGAAATGATCTGAGAATATGAGGGAAGCAGGGAGCTCTGGAGGAAGAAAGGGGATTTGCCACCCACAACACTGGGATCCATGCTTGGCAGCATGGCCCAAGGGTGGTTGGCATTGACACCACTAGATGGAAGTGTGAATCCGGCTGCAGTGCCACCCGGCTCTCCTATAACCATCACTACTGCACCCTCCTTCCCTCAGCTGGATGCTAATCTTCCAGATGACTGCAGTGGGGGTGGGGGGAGGAGGATCAAATAAATATCTGCATTTATTTCAAAAGAGGGAAAAGATTATCATAATGACAGTTTACAAGTGTACACAACTCAGGGTGTAAGGCACAAATTTACATGTGGAAAACAGGCTATTCACAGATGTAACCCCACGAAAAACCTGTGTGATCAAACCATTAATTTATGCAAGGTAGCAGCCAGCATATTAATTAGTTCACACCATTGGTAGATTTTGTTTGCTCTCACATGCAAGGTGAAATGAGATGGTGTTTCACAAGCTGGTGCCTTCACAGAAAGTAGGAACCCCTGACAAAGCTATGTTGGCAGCAATGGGACACGAGGTGCCATTCTCAAAGTTCCTCTCCTAGTTGTTTTAGAAGTTAGGATCTGGAAGGACTTTTAAACAAATCATTCTTTTGCATGTTATAGGCCAGGGACCTGACCAGAAAATTAAGCTGGTAGATTTAAATAAATATTCCCCTCTTTAGTGTGTTTTTTTAGCTAGAGATCAGACAGTCCAAACACAAAGCTCAGAATTCCAGCTCCGACTTATTTACTCAGTGAATTTATTGTAAAAATAAAGAAACTCAATTATTCCAGTTAATGGATTTCACGTTAAATAGTTTTAACTATCAAGGGGGCTTTCTGAAGAGCTGTTCAGAGGATGGTATGTGGAAGAGTCCTTTCCATAAGGAAAAAAAAATGTGAACAATAAATAAAGAGTTACTTGCGTTAACGGTCACGTAATTTCATTAAAAGAGAGGAGCAGAAATCTATGACATAGTTGCCCAGCATGGCATTCATCTGTTATAACAGAAAGCTGTAACTGGTGGGCATTTCACAGTATCTGCGCATAGTAAACTTCTGCCATTGTTAAAGTCTGAGTTAGAATTATCAATGAATTCTTTTTTTTTTNGATGCCAGCACATAGGGACCAGAGAGAGCGGGTGGGTTCTGCACCTCATTTCTAGTGGGAGAGAAGCTTGGGGAAGAAGGCAGCAGGGTGATCTATACCCATCATCTTCCTAAGTTCCCCATTTCTAAAGAAATTAGGCGGAAAGAGACAATATCTCTCTTTGCAGCTTAGTTTCATGGTTTCAGGGCGCAGAGTTCACAGGGTGTGAATATGGATTCCATTAACAAAACAAAAGCATAACAACACAAGAACAAAAACCTATCCCAAACAAGAGCAAAACTGAAGGGATGTCTGGAATAAAAAGGTCGTGCACGTATTCTGGCTGCACACCCAGATCTCACTCTGATTATGGAGGTACCACTCTTCACTAGCCAATTCAAAGTTATCCCGATTGTCTTTTTCAGAAGTTTTCTTTTTAAGACAAAACTAAACCCAGAGATTGAACTGGAAATGAAAACGAGACAAAGAGGCCACCAGATATACTGTTTAGCGGTTTAAAAAAACAATAACAACCAACAACAATGCTCACAGTTTACAGTATGTTGACAGTTCTTTGCAATAGAGTAAGTAAACAAAAGTCCCTTGCGTGTGCTTGAGCTAATGAAAACCAAGGGGAAAAAATACACCCCACCCCCTCCCCCTACAAACAACAGCCACAAAAGGATAATGAAATTAAAAAAATTAAAAACCTTTTGCCCCAGTCAACGATTTTGCAGCGTCCATTGCGGTTGGCCTTGTACTTGGAGTTACTCATTAATCACAGCAGGGACCAGCCTGCCTGCATCTATTTCCATGTTACTTCTTTGTGTGCATTGCACATGTGTGCCTAGCACATGGCTTGGCGACTACCCCCAGGTGCCTGCCCAGCCTTACACAGCATGTTCTCCTGGCAGTGGACAGAGCAGAAATGAGGACTGGGACATTAGTCCCTTTTCTGCTGGCTAATGAGGACATCATCATGTTGAAATGATCTGAGAATATGAGGGAAGCAGGGAGCTCTGGAGGAAGAAAGGGGATTTGCCACCCACAACACTGGGATCCATGCTTGGCAGCATGGCCCAAGGGTGGTTGGCATTGACACCACTAGATGGAAGTGTGAATCCGGCTGCAGTGCCACCCGGCTCTCCTATAACCATCACTACTGCACCCTCCTTCCCTCAGCTGGATGCTAATCTTCCAGATGACTGCAGTGGGGGTGGGGGGAGGAGGATCAAATAAATATCTGCATTTATTTCAAAAGAGGGAAAAGATTATCATAATGACAGTTTACAAGTGTACACAACTCAGGGTGTAAGGCACAAATTTACATGTGGAAAACAGGCTATTCACAGATGTAACCCCACGAAAAACCTGTGTGATCAAACCATTAATTTATGCAAGGTAGCAGCCAGCATATTAATTAGTTCACACCATTGGTAGATTTTGTTTGCTCTCACATGCAAGGTGAAATGAGATGGTGTTTCACAAGCTGGTGCCTTCACAGAAAGTAGGAACCCCTGACAAAGCTATGTTGGCAGCAATGGGACACGAGGTGCCATTCTCAAAGTTCCTCTCCTAGTTGTTTTAGAAGTTAGGATCTGGAAGGACTTTTAAACAAATCATTCTTTTGCATGTTATAGGCCAGGGACCTGACCAGAAAATTAAGCTGGTAGATTTAAATAAATATTCCCCTCTTTAGTGTGTTTTTTTAGCTAGAGATCAGACAGTCCAAACACAAAGCTCAGAATTCCAGCTCCGACTTATTTACTCAGTGAATTTATTGTAAAAATAAAGAAACTCAATTATTCCAGTTAATGGATTTCACGTTAAATAGTTTTAACTATCAAGGGGGCTTTCTGAAGAGCTGTTCAGAGGATGGTATGTGGAAGAGTCCTTTCCATAAGGAAAAAAAAATGTGAACAATAAATAAAGAGTTACTTGCGTTAACGGTCACGTAATTTCATTAAAAGAGAGGAGCAGAAATCTATGACATAGTTGCCCAGCATGGCATTCATCTGTTATAACAGAAAGCTGTAACTGGTGGGCATTTCACAGTATCTGCGCATAGTAAACTTCTGCCATTGTTAAAGTCTGAGTTAGAATTATCAATGAATTCTTTTTTTTTTGTCTTTTTAATTCTCATTTTTAAAAAAATGTGTTTTGCAGGTGGGAACGCTAGCCCAGCTGGGCAGCGCCCTGTGCAGTCATGGACACGATGTTGCCGTTGCTATCCACGTGTGTGTGTGTGTGTGTGTGTGTGTGTTTGTGTGTGTGCGCGCGCGCGCGCACGCACTCGGTAGGCGTGGGTGGAGGGGTGGGTATGTGTGCTTTTGGCTCATGTTTGTGATGCTGATTGAAGTCTTTCGTGAGTCCAACCTGTTGCAGGGCGTGGGGGAAGAGTGAAGGAAGAGAAATGGAGGTGAGTCCCGCGTCGCGAACCTTCACCGAACCGCACGGCCCAATTGTCGACAGTCCCTTCCCCCCGCTGCGTCCCAGGGAGGGACTCAAGAGTCCCGGGCGCCGCCGCAGCCGTCCGTCTTGTTCGGGTGGGTACTCAGCCTTGGAGAACCTTGCCGAGCTGAGCGGGCGGGCGCCTCGCCTTTTCCTGCTGGTTCGACACCTGCCCCCTGCCCACCCCGGGGATTATGTACACGCGTCGTTGGGCTTCATGGATGTGGAAAGAGGGGCAAAGGAGGGTTTGGGGGGCACGTCCGGCTTTAGCGAGGGAGTGCGCTTCAGCCCCGCCTGGGTCAGTGAGTTGTAGGCGCTGTTGAGGCTGGGCTGCCTCGACACAGTCACGGCCTGGCCTGACGGCTGCGGCGAGCTGTGCGCCTGGATGGAGTCCACCCTCTGTGGGGCGGGGGGCGGGTTGTCTCCCCGGCCAAAGCTCTGGTTCCTGGAGAGGTGGGAGGAATTGGAGGAGTTAGTATTGTTTCTTTTGAGGGTGGCGGCCTGATGGCTTCTGGTGAGCGAGTTCGTGGGGTAGCTCCTCTTATAGTCCAGCCCGTAGGACGAGGAGGGGCGCATCTCCAGCCGCTTGCTCAGGCCGTTCTGCGGCAGGGAGGCTCCGGGAGGGCCCAGGGAGGCCTCCCGCTGGGGGACTTTGGGGGGCAGGCTGTCCAGGTTCTCCACCAGGTTCACCCCGTGGTTGGGACTCTTGCTGCTGAGATGTTCCTTGATGGTCTTATACTCCAGGGTGGCCGCCTGGTCCTCCAGCGCCATCTGCGCCACCTCGCTCATTTTGGGCTGGTCCACGTACTCGTGCTGGTAGCCCTGCCGTGTGGTGGGCAGCACGACCACGCTGGGGATGTGGCTGGGGGAGGCCCGCAGGGGCAGGTCAGTGGGGATCACTGGGGAGCCCATGGGGGGCATGTCCTTGGTGCAGGCGTTGATGAGGTTCTGATTCCGTTCCCACTCGCGGCTTCCGCGGCTGGGCTTGCGTTTCTGCTGCAGCGTTGGCGTGGACTCCGGGGTGGGCAGGGCGGCCAGGTCCAGGTGGTGCTGATCGGCCTTGATGAGCATCTTGGCGGTGTTGCTGGGAGTAGCGAGCTTGCCGTTGTGCATGAGGGGCGTGAGGATGGCCTCTGGCTTGGGGTCTTTGGACTGGGTGTCCCCGAAGAGGCCGCTGAGCTTGGTGACGCTGCTCATGGAGCCGCGGCGCGAGTGGGTGAGCTCCTTCTCCTTGCGCTGCACTGAGGACACGTCTTTGCGTCGGTGATCGCAGACGCAGTAGACGATGATGCCCGAGAACACGGCCCCCATGACAAAAGCCAGAATGACCGCGATGGCCAGGAGGGTGACAGGAACGAGCTGGTCGTGGCCTTTGAGATAGCTCTCCCGAATCACTCCTGCAAAAGACATCGCAGATGGTGTGAAGAAATGAGAGCAGACGCCGAGGATTAATTTTGTTTGGCATTCACCCTGTTAATTAATAACAGTAATAAGTGACAATGGCACCTCTGCAGAACTTGTCTTTGAGGCTCCCTCTTGTCAAACATTAACTCATTAATCCTCCCCGCCCCACCCCCGAGGATGTAAACAGACTTCCCTTATTGTCGTCTTTGTGTTTTGAAAAGGTGCATTCCCCTCTTTTCAAGTATGGGCTCTTTCTAAGTTGGTTCAGTCCGTGGAATATGGCGGTTTTTTCCTTTCCAAAATCTAATCCTCTTTCCCTTTTCATCTTTTTTTTCAATCTTCCCCATCATAAAAGTACCAGTGAGGTATTTTGAGTCTGGGGAAATAGGCAGTACTTTTGTGCATGTTAAATGAACAAATGGCACACTGCTCCAGGCTTCCAGGGAGTTTGCTGATGACTTACTTCCTGGTGGGCCCCATGGCCTGTCTGGAGAACAGCTATGTTAGCATTTCAAGCAACAGGGAGAAAGACAGTGGGTATCATTTATAATGAAAGAGAGTAGCTAAAGCCCATAGATTACAAATGTTTATGCTGATTTTGCATCACTTCTCCCCAAACAAACAAAAAACCCATGCAAAAAACCCCTCAATTTTAGGTAAATAGGCTGAATACTTGAATGAAGCTCTTCCTCTACTTGAGCTGGAAGAATATTTCAAAGTAGAGACCATTTGGGGTCCTGTAGTGGGTTTGAGAAGTGTCAGGTCTCATTATTATAGCTAGAGTTTGCTGTCACAGTGAGATTCTTCAGCAGAGCTAATCTCAATTTAATAAAAATTATGTGACTCTGCCCGTCAATAATCTTATACTACATTAACCAAGATGCCGTGTTTCTGAAGAAAGTGGCTTTCCCTGTTCCTGCTTAATCAGCCACCAAGCTGAGAGACTCTAATCAAATGCAAACACTGAAGCTTTTATTTTTTAATGCCAAGTGAGAAGACACATCACAATTGTCAGATCTTAAGTGCTTGATGCAGTAGCTGAAAAAATAAAATCTCAGATACCTCAATTCCTGCCTCTGGAGAGTGAAAGAACATGAATACATTAGAGGCTCTAACATGGGCTGAGGAAATGTAAACATTGTTCCTATTATGGAAATGATAGTAAGACAGAAAATGTACCTTCTCTGGTCTCAGGAGACACATTTTTCATCAACTAAATCAACTCTTTCTGGAATATGTTTAATGCATTTTACTGGCAGATATCAGTAGTACAGAATGAAAATAAAATGAAATAAAAATCTCTACCCTATCCCAAACCCACAACACACAACCCTTACGCTGAAATGCGTTGTGTGTGACACCCGAGACCCTGAGGAAAGGCAGCTTTGTCATGGGGTTTTTCTGTTAAAATATTTTGATTGGTGAAGCGATGGTTTTCAAACTCAGAAAACTCGGCCTGGAGAAGAAAGCATTCTCTTTCTCTTTTCTCTCTGCACTCCTCATCCCCTCAATCGTGACATCACAGTTGGTTGCTGTGGAAATGACTGTCCTGTGACAAAGGATTGCAACTGCAAGTGGGGGAATAAATATTATAGAAACAGCAAATATCTCTTGAGAAATGAGGATTCTGTGATTAAACAAATGCCCTTGGTGTTGAAGGGCAAGGGAGGAAATTCACCTAGGGAAAATACCGGTCAGACACTCATTTCCAAATGTGACACTTGTCAAATATTTCACGATTTAGCTTCATGAACTTTTAAAGGGTAGAATCGGAGAGGCAAAAAACCAGCAGGAAATTCAGCTAAAACTCACACCTTTTTAGGTTGTGGAGCTCCCCAAACAGTGGGGTGTCTTGCATCCAAATATGTTTTAATACCAAGGAAGTGCGCTAATGAGAATTTCTTCCTTAAATTTGCATTTCCTTGTAATAGCAACCAATTTTCTTTCAACTTTGGTTTTGCCTGGTGTTCTACTGAACATCATTTTTAACCACCTACATTTGATGGCACAGAAATGCACATCTGTGAATAAAATGGGCTTAATTTCACTTATTGACTTGGTGATGTCAATGGGGTGTAACACAGGCTAGGCCCCACCCAATACAGACATTAGGTAGATTGTTTCATAGCAGTGGGCATTTCTTGGGTCCCTTCTGGCAACTGTATTTATGGGGGCTCCCCAATAAATTCATTCTTGTGATAGGTAGTGGTCTACAATTGACTGTCAATTTACAGTTTAAATTACCATCTCAGTTTAAGAGGATCATAGAAAAAGGCTAGAGCAATCCATTTGTTTCATTTATTGTTTAATTGGGAAAACTGCAAAATTTTAAAGTATATACATTGCTTCTTAACTTTGCTTTTAGTTCCCAAATAGTCTTTCATGTCTGGAGGTCCTTAACTATCCGAGTCTCTCGGACCCCGTTTGCTCTTTCACTGAGAAAAACTCATTTAGTGCGTGACATTTGAGTTCAGGTTTTTGGTTGTTAACAAATAAGCAGGGTCTGACCTTTGAGAAAAATAGTCTCAGACAGCTTTCTTTGGCTCATTTTGTTATGTTAATAGTGTCTTTAAAAACCTTTCTGCGTTTCTTGGGCTTTGAGATGGCTACCTTGAAACAGGTGGCTTCCCTCCTATGCTTGTGCAAATTCAGAAATCCCACGTCCAAAGTTAGAAACACACCAGAGATTAAGTTGAAAGCAAAGTTAAGAAGATAAGACGTGAAAAGTTATTTTTGGAAGATGCCTTCCAATTCTGATTACATCATAAGAAAAGGGCAAAGCAGCATCTGTGGAAATGATTAAATCAGCTTTGTACAGATGGTCATTGTGAAGACTTTGAACACACCAGACCTGTCAGTCAGGCTGAGGGTAGTGTAACACTAGAGATTTCCAAAGGCCTGGAGTTGTAGGCTCCCACTTACTGCTAGGTGACCCAGCAAGTGACAATGTCTCTGGGCCTCAGTTTTTTCCATCTGTAATGTGGGGTGAACACCCTTAATCTAATGCCTTACAAGAATCAACTGAATCAATCTAATGCCTTACAAGAATCAATTGAAATAATGATTAAGAAAGAGCTTAAGTATAGCAGTCTGCTGGACACATCTAAAGATCAGAGGAAGCCACCAAAGAGAGATGGGGGGTTAGTAGCTCACGGAGGGCTTAAGGGTGAGTCACAGCTTTGCCATTAGATTCCATTTGCCGTAGGTCTCCCAGAGGAGGGGAAGACGTGTTCTTCTCAGCTCCAAACCTTGGGCTGTGCAAATGTTGCCAAAAGGTTGATATGTTGAGGCAACATCAGGGAACATATACCTCTGTTTCAGGATTGCCTGTAGGCCCTGAATTTTGAAATAAGTGAAAAAACAACAGTGGGGAAATGTGAAGCAAATCACAGTGATTATATTAATAGCTGGGCTTCCCAGGTGGCACTAGTGGTAAAGAACCTTCCTGCCAGTGCAGGAGATGTAAAGAGACGCAGGTTTGATTCCTGGGTTGAGAAGATTCCCTGGAGGAGGGCTTGGCAACTCACTCCAGTATTCTTGCCTAGAGAATCTCTTGGACAGAAGAGCCTGGTGGGCTACAGTCTATGGGGTTGCAAAGAGTCTGACATTACTGAAATGACTTAGGACTCATGCACAATACTGGTTAGACCCCTAGTGGGGTAATAATCCTATACTCAGCTCCTGGAGGGTGGGGTACATATTTTATATGCATTTATAATCCTCACCATCCCCAGGGCTCTTGGTCGGGCACTTACTAAGTAATTATTAAATAAACGAGTTTGCAACACTTTTAGAGACAGNCTTAGGACTCATGCACATTACTGGTTAGACCCCTAGTGGGGTAATAATCCTATACTCAGCTCCTGGAGGGTGGGGTACATATTTTATATGCATTTATAATCCTCACCATCCCCAGGGCTCTTGGTCGGGCACTTACTAAGTAATTATTAAATAAACGAGTTTGCAACACTTTTAGAGACAGTTTTTAAATAGACTTCTAAACTTGGTGGGTCATCTTTGAAGTGATTTGTTTCTGAAATCACAGAACTATATCCCCATATAACAGAATATAATCATACTAACAACCATTAGATAAAAGAAATCTATTAAGGTGCTCAATATGTATTCAAAATAATAATAAGATAAACTGTTCTTAAAGTAAAGAGATACTTGTTCTGGGATAATTCCAAAAGAGAGGATGAAGGTAAATGGGTTACTTGTAACAACTGAGTGCTCCAGCGAAATCAGCTAATACAACACCAATGCCTCTTTGCAAAGGGCTCAGAGTTGGGGTTGGAGGAACATCATTGCTTCAGGAGTGGCAGGGAAAACCTAGGCAAGTAGAAGGGCCTTTGTAGGGTGATGCCTTTTCCCCTGGGCTGTTGGAATACCTTCCTCTACCAACCCCTGGGCCTTCTGGTCTCACCAGTTGAAAATGGGGCATTAGTAATGACAACAGTATCTGAGAAACCCTTTGCATTGATTCATTAACCACCAGCTATTTCTCACCAGTCATGAGGTGCTAAATGGTTATTCTTTCCACCTTCCTATTGCAGGAAGCTAGACACACAATGGCTCAAAGATTTCTCTGAAATCGTGCCTTAAATTGGCAGAACTGAGAAAGAATAGAATCTCCACTTTTTTTTTTTTCTGAGCTGAGAGAGTTTTCAGAGGCTGCTGGAAGGAGGTCTCAGAGGAGCAGTGTGAAGCTCTTTAGAGGCTGAAAAGATTATGAGCAACCCCACCCTCCAGGCCCTACAATATGTAATTCACAATAAGAGCAGTTATAAATGGCAAAATACGAGGAAGCCCAACACAGTTCTGATTTTTCCTATGATGATGATGTCCATGCACTTTGAAATGTCAAACGTCAAATGTCAAATAATGGTTTTTGGTAGCTTGAAGATTCTCTACCATTGCCTCTAGTCTGCACAGGATGCCCAGTGCCAGGCTTGGGAACAACATGCCTCAGAAAAGATACTCTCCTAACTCAGGGCTGGATTGTGATGTTGTTGGCGCCTTGACTGTTCTCTCCTGGACTAACAAGGTTTTGACTAAACGCACCTTGCGGCTGCCTTCAGCAAACAATTACTGAGCATGGATGAAAGTCCCTTTGTGGGCTTTGGGGAGATAAAGATGAAGGAGGCACAAAGTCTGTGATCCAGTATGGGAGAAGACAGGTGTGTGCACATGAACTACATCCAAAGCCCAGAAGCATCATGAGATGATTGCTTCTACCTAATATGGATGGGCAAAGGCTTTATATAGGAGCTGATGTTTGAGCTAAGTCTTTAAGTGCATGGGATGTCAACCCAAGTGGAGAGAGCAACAAGAACCAAGGCATGGAGGGGAAGAAAGCGAAGGCTGTGTTCAGTGATGGCCAGTGGTCCAGCTGCCTTCTAGCCTCTTAGCTCGAGGCACCACCTCTCTGCTGCATTCTCATTGCTTCTGGGCTTTCCAGGCTGTTCCCTCTGCCCAGAAAACCCCTGCTCACCTCCCAGCCCTCCAACCTCCTTCAGGTCTCAGCTGACATGAAGAAATTGTCTCCAATTCCCTCAAGCCAGTTTAGCTCTTCCTTCTGTTAAGGGTTCCTGGACCTCTCTCCCCTAAAGTCATCACTCTTATGATGCTCTGTTTTTTACACCTAAATTGCTCCAGACAGCTCCAGGAAGGGGAGATTTTCTGGTCGGCTGCACCCCCAGGCATACAGGTGCTCAGTAAATAGCTGTTAAATAAATAGTAAATGAATGCATGCCTGAATGAGTACTTGGAGGGGAAGACAGGAGTGAGAGCTGAACCCCATTTGGAAGCAGGCTGTGAAAAGCCTTGAAATTCTGAAAAAGATGTTTAGAAGACATGTCCATTTGGAAGGAAAATTACTGATTAATTTACCTGTGATTTCAAGGGTCTTCCTGCCTGAGAAAGCTGACTTTCAGCTTATCTGTTCCACACTGAATCCATTATTGAGAAACTATAGGCTTCAAAGAGTCAGTACCTTTGCATCAAAAGCACAGCCAGCCTACTTGAATTTATTATCACTGTTATTAAAATTAAGACTCTGTCTTCAACTATACTTATCCCCTGCACCACACAGACATGGCTGGGATATGTTACCTGTCCTATCAAAAAAATGAAGCCAAACAAAGCGAAATACATTTACTCTACTGCACCTATTAAACTAAGTACCNTTAAAATTAAGACTCTGTCTTCAACTATACTTATCCCCTGCACCACACAGACATGGCTGGGATATGTTACCTGTCCTATCAAAAAAATGAAGCCAAACAAAGCGAAATACATTTACTCTACTGCACCTATTAAACTAAGTACCAAAGGAAAAGCCTTACCCATCCCCGCTCCAGTTACCTTGCTAAGTATATGAGACCTTCGACTGTCAGAACCTTGAAATGGTTAAGTGCACACTTTCCCCTCTCACCCCTGTTCACTGGACTGCCTGTTTCGGAGCTGCTGTGATATGATGGATGTGTCTGTCTCCATAGTGAAGTGATTAATAGGCATCTGTGTGAAGCGGACCCGGTGACCACAAAGACAACAAAGCCTCTCTGTGTCCTTTAGAGAAATATGCAAAGGCAGAAAGGAGGATGGACATTTCCTCCACCGCTGAGCCAGAGCGGGGTTCGTGTTGGGCCTGAGAGCTGAGAAAGATGGCAAAATACCAAGAAAAGCTCTGGAGTGGGATCCCCTAAAAATAGACTCTTGCTTTTGCTTTATAGTAAGACAAGCCTGTAATTTCCTTGAAATCCTCATAACAACTTGGGTGAATGGAATCCAACAACCCAATTTTTCTTGTTTGAAAATCTTAAGTGCACCAAAATGCCAGCCTTAGAGTCCTGCAAGGCAGCATGAATGAATGAACGAGTCACGGGCCAAGCATCGCGGCCGCTAACCACAGAGGACCCGCTGTAATCCCTGCTAAGAGAGAAAAAAACAAATAGGGGAAAAACCTAACTGCAGATAATTTATTCTCAGAGCCACACCCCGGCCCATGGAGATGACCACACGGAAAGTGCAGGGGGAGCTCTCTGTGGTTATCTCGGCAGGAAGCAGCCTTCTCCTAGTCTTACACGGCATAATGTGAACCAGATGGTTTAGGAATAAACGGAACTTCCAGCAGCCATGGAAATGGGCTCAGCGTTTATAACTCAAACTTTCCCTTTTTCTTTTATTTTCAAATTCCCCCCCGCCCCCGGGCAGGCCGAAGATTAGGTACTAGAAGGGGCCATGGTCTGTCTTCCAGAGGTATCAAGTTAATGACTGACCACACCACAGTAGAGACAGCTTCCTGGCTGTTTAATATCCTCAGTTCAGAGGCTATTTTAAAACTCCCATATTGAAATGATGCTGCCTGTGGTCGTCTGCGGATGAATCCACTTCCAGTCCTATCACCTCTGAAACTGATGCATTTTTATTTGTTGTGGGGATGCCATCGCAGGAAGAAAAGGGAGGATGAGCATAAAACTTCATTTTCCCCTCTGTGCCAGTGGGAGTGCTTGGTTGGCTCCTCCTCCTCAGCCCCACTATTTTAGACTCGGCCCTGCCCCAGGGAGGACTGCACCCTGAGCGGAGATGAGGTCTAGAGTGGGGGTCATGATCAGATCATGTTTAAAAGCCATGCTTTGGAATGTTGACCTGTGGTTCCATGTGTTGAAACTGTCACTGTCTTTGTAAAGGTAATGACTATTCCAGATGGGCCAAGTTTTAAGCAGAATTTGCATGGTTTACTTTCCTTCTTTTTGAGGTTTTCTTTCTTGGAAGACTAGAAACCCAACATCTAAAGTTTTGGAAACCAGACAAAGCATTTCTGTTTTCCAGCTTCCCAGTTCTATCTTCCTTTGTTCTCTTAAGAGACATCAAAGCTACAAAATAAGGAAGTAGATCGTCTTATAAAATTGTGGAATTTGGGTCATTCTTTGGGATTTTTTGCAGCATTTTTTTTTTCTCTGCAATAAAAAGATAAAACAAATTTGAGGAAACAGTTTTGTTTAAATACTCTTAAAACTTAAACTTACTGTTACGGAGACAGGTTTGTTTGAATACTCTTAAAACTTAAACTTACTGGGAATACAGTTTGTGGAATCTGGGTTATAGATGAGTCTGGGTATTGGTTTAGAATGTAAATCTTGAGATCATAAAGACCTGGGTAGCAGTCTTGGATCTATAACTAACTAGTTGTGTTCCTGGGCAAGTCACTCAATCAATCTCTCTAAGCCCCAGTAGTATTGACTCTGGGATGGGTGTTGTAGGTGGATTAAATAGATTGAATAAACGAATTCATGTAAAGCGTTTAGCACTGTGCAGCACACATTTAATGCTCAATTAATAATGTAAGGTGAGTGTTTCCAACGGACAAGTTACCTGCTTTCTGTGTGGTCCCAGATAAACTGTTTTGATGCAAAACTTTGTTTGGGTTCAAGTGTGTTAGCCAAGAATGGAGAAATAAGGATTTTAAAACATAACAGAATCTTGGAGAGAGACCTTAAATAAGATAGCCCATACAATTTGAAAAGTGTCCTAAATTAGGGTGACTCCGTATTAGTAACTTGTTGGAAATACAAATCCTTGGGTCCTACTTGAACTTTTGAATCGGAATCTCTGGAGACTGGGTTCAGAACTCTGTGTTTTAACAAGGCCTCCAGATGATTCATACCTTTGCTAAAGCTTGAGAGGCACTGCCCTAAATGATAGGAATAATATTCCAGAAAACAACATCAACGTGCTTCACTTTGAAGTCCAGCCCCAGACAGCGCTGAGGCAATGTGTAGCCAGACTTGGTAAATTATTTGTAAAATAAAAAAATAATAATGCAATCTTCCTTGATATTCACAAACGTATGAATCTTTAGTGGGTCTTGTGTATGACATTTTCTTGCAGTTGCCACATTCTGACAGAGAATACAAAATTGATGTGATTTTATTGGCGAGAACAATACATCCCTAACACTTCCCCTTGGTACCTGACAAAAGCTTGACATATGGCCTAAAACACTGTACCACTACTTCTGTAACAGAATCAACCCCTTCTGCTAGAGCCAGAAGCTACTGGGAAAATGCCCACTGTCTCTTTATTAGCCCCACCATAAACTCACAGGCATTTCTCATGCTCCCCATCTCTGTCCCAGGGGCCTTCAGTTACTGGATGGTACTAGAGAGCCCAGTCAGGACTGGGTCTCAGGGACAGAGGAAAGAGAAGCTTGGTAGGAACTCACTACCAAATAGTTGCATAGAGCATCCTCCTTTAAAGCTTGCATCCCACGTCACCTTGAAATCTCCTCCACTCAAACAATGCACAGCCATCAAGGGACGTCTGGTTCAGGGGATCTTTTCCCCTACCTCGCCACGATCAGACAAGAGAATAAAAAACTCAGGAAGATTCTTTTCCTTTCCTTTCTGGATAGAAGTAGGGGACCTGAGCTCCTGTTCTATTCCTCAAATGAAGGTCCTGCTTTACAACAGTGCACTCAGCAGAGCTCGGTGCTTACACATCTGCTGAGCTGAACTGAATCTGCAAACCCATAGAATTATATAAGACATTTTAAGTTACATTAAATTTCTGCCGTGTGCTTTTAAATCACGGAGTGCAAGACCCGTCAGCACTTAGGGTATATTTATTACCTTAACAAATGTCAGATGATTGTGTCCAGTGTTATCTATTATTTATGAATAACAAGAGGCGGTAGGACTGGAAATGACAGGCTCTAATATGTCCAAAAGGTTAGGCGTAACGCAGTGCGCTGCCCTGTAAATTTCTTGACATCATTTTCTCTCCTAATGAGCGCTGTCTGTGGTGATTGTACTGAACTTCCATTATCTCTATACAGTTCCTAATGGCTGCGCCTGCCTTCAGTGGAGAAATCTAATTGCAGATACATATTTGAAAAAGAGTGCATCTTTTTTAAAAACACAAATTTTAAAAATAATTGCAGTGGGAAATTCCTATTGTCCCATTAAAAAGGAATCTCTTTACAAAGATAACACCCAGCTATAGACTTACAAGAGCTTAAGAAATACTAATTAAGGATGACAAACCTTCATACCACCCGTAATTAGCTTTCTGACACCAATGAAGAGCCCGTGTTCTCTGTACCCAATAAATGTGAATTTATCAACTGTGTTTCACTGGTTGACTCTAGAGTCTTTCTGTGACTGAAGTGCTGGGAGACTGATGTCTGATGGGGTTCTTGTGGGTCTGCTCAGGCCTGCAGCACAGTCACACGCTTGGCAGGACTTTACCTATTATGACTTGCAGAGCCTGTGTCTCCTTGCAAACACCGAGTGGATACAGCTCTTCCATCCTCTTTCCTTCTATAGCCATGGCATGAATTATGTATTCTGAGCAACTCTTGCAGCTTTTGAGGCCATTCTCATGTATAACGTCAAGAAAAGAGAGGCTATCCTCAAGAAATTTCCCTGTTTCCACCATTTTGCCCTTGCTAGACTACTTTGTGGAGCAGTGAGGTTTGCAAAGTCAAACCTGTATATAACAAGCATTTTTTTTTTTTTTTTAAACTCCAAGAAACGAGGCTATCAGAAAGAGTTCTGAGACAAAGCTAGTATTATTTTCNCCTCAAGAAATTTCCCTGTTTCCACCATTTTGCCCTTGCTAGACTACTTTGTGGAGCAGTGAGGTTTGCAAAGTCAAACCTGTATATAACAAGCATTTTTTTTTTTTTTTTAAACTCCAAGAAACGAGGCTATCAGAAAGAGTTCTGAGACAAAGCTAGTATTATTTTCCCATTAGTATACGTGCTCCAAAATAGACACTGGCTCTTCCCAATTTTATTGTGAGGACAAAACAAATTTTAGCTGAACACAGTGCAGTTGAGCCAATTAAAGAGCACATTTTTAACTACACCAGATGTTCAGTTAATATGATCATGCCTAACCTAGTCCCTGTAGTCCTTGAAAGTTCCATTAAGCTGTCAGAAAACTTTGTCATTTGTGTGTGTTTTTGTGCGAAAGATAGGAGAGAAAGAGGGGAAAAAGACTGAAGGAAAAGGGTGGGGCAAAATGAATTCATGTCAAGGGTGATGTGGCTTAAAAAAGTAGCTACAGATTAAAGTAGCACTTTTAGAGGTGAACTGATTTTTTTAACACCCCAAGATTTAAGTTGCTGATTTTAAAATAAAAAATTAAAGTCTCTCTAATCATAATTTGAGTCCCCCCCCCCTTTTTTTTTTTTGAGAAAACGATGTTAGGTGAAGATAAAAGGTTTAATTGGTATCTCTAGAAAAGAAAATTCAAATACTGGTGTGCACTTTCAGGCAGGCAGGGAGACGAAACAGCTTTCTACATGGCTGACATTTAACTTCTTTTCCTTCTACCCTTTCCACAATAATCTCATCAAGACCCCAGATAAATTTAGCAAGTTGTCAAGAGGATACAAAATTAATTAGATCAAATCTACATCTCTGCCTGTGCGGCTGAAAGAACAATTACAGCTGACCACGTGAGTATCCCACTGCCCCCCCCCCCCCAAATGCCCATGCTCACAGGGAACCTTCCAGGTCGTCCAGTAGAGAGCCCAGTGCCTGGCTGGCTCACAATAGATCATTTTCCTTGGTGCCTCAAAGAAAGGTCAGAGACTACCAATAGATTCCTTTTCTGGCAGGTGACAAAGAAGTATTAATTTAGTAAAAGTTAGCATTGACAGGTGGGTTCTTTACCACTAGTGCCACCTGGGAAGCCCCAAATGGTGGCACCCTGAATTATATTATCATTTCTTTCTCAGTCTCCCTCTGGCCCGCCATTTCAAAATCTGTTCTGGATGAAGTCTGGCGTGTGCCCTGAGCCCCAGTGTTTTACCCAGTGACAGAGAAGGCAGAGTCTGGGGCTCAGCTTTACCAGCACAGAGGTCTTAGTTCGGCACAAAACAGCTGTAGAAAATGCCAGTGATATATAGAAAAACACCATATATTCAAAACTGATGCAAAATTCCATTTCGAAACATATTGTGTATGTGTAATTAACAATCTATAGGACTGAATAATCAATTTATTATTTATCATCTGTCAGTCTCTTTGATCTCTGCATTTCCCTCCCTCCCACCCACTGCCTGCAGGTAAAGCCAAAACCCTTGGGTGTGACTTTTAAGGTTGCAGACTAGCATTTCAATCTCAGTTCTCTTTCTGACCCTTTATGTGCTTCTCTGAACTCTAAGCCTTTGCCATGCCCCACTGCTAGCCAGGAAGCCACCTGTGGGTACCCCATGCTAACTGGCAGGCTCCTTGCGTATAGGCTCCGTGAATCAGATCAGCCTGTACTGTAGCACTCAGCAGAAGGCTCCCATATAGCACACATGTTTGCTGAATGTTTTGAATGCATGAAGAAAGAAATGAAGGAAAGTTGCTGTTTTCCCTTTCTTTGATACTAGGGTTGGTAGTTTAATTGCTAAGTCATGTCTGACTCTTGTGGCCCCATGGACTGTAGCCCGCCAGGCTCCTTTGTCCATGGGATTCTCCAGGCAAGAATATTGGAGTGGGTTGCCGTTTCCTTCTCCAGGGGATTTTCCCAATCCAGGAATTGAACTCGAGTCTCCTGCATTGCAGGCAGGTCCTTTACCAACTGAGCTAGGGTTAATGTTACTAAAGTGTAGTTAAATTACTACATCTTTGGGGCCTCCCAGGTGGCTCAGTGGTAAAGAATCTGCCTGCCAGTGCAAGAGCTGCAGGGGACTCGGGTTCAGTCCCTGGGCTGGAAAGATCCCCTGAAGGAGGAAATGGCAACCCACTCCAGTATTCTTGCCTGGAGAATCCTATGGACAGAGGGTTGCAAAAAATCGCTCACGACTGAGTGACTGAAATGCATGCCTTTCTTTGCGACAAGGTTAGTGTCACCATTATTACATTTTCTGCTAAATTAAATTAACTGTGAAATTGACTATTTATTTTCTAGTGCTCTCTGGATTCTAGTTCATCTCCTTCAAAGTCATGGAAATGAGAAATGAAAAAAAAAAAAGGCATCCAAATAATTATAGAAAAAAAAAACCCATATAGTTACATAATAGTTGATAAAAAACCTGAGGTTAAATTAAAATTAGAAACAGTGGTTTTAATCTTTCCTTTGTTTAGGAACAATTTGATTTCTGAGCCTTCTTCACTTAAAAGTGACACTTGAAAGCTTACTTTTAGGGATAATTGTTTCAATTACCCTAATATCCAAACACATATACAATTTTTAGTGATATTTCTCTGGAATTAGATATAATGAAAACATTTTTTCCTCAGACTGAAATTTCTACTTTAATTGCTCTTATGCAGGTTACCATAAATTTCCTAAGAGTTAAAGGGCAAATGTAGACTAGAGATTAAATCTTATATACTTACTGAATAAATTATCAGCAGCCTCTTCAATAGTATTGCCAAGATAGCAAATCAGTATGCAGAACTCTTGATTACATTTCAACTTCAGATAAATTATAATGTTTTAGTGTAAGCATGTCCCATGAAACGGGGCACACTTACACTAAGAAATTATTCCTGGTTTCTCTGAAATTCACATTTAACTGGGTACTCTGTATTTAATATTAGCAACCTACTCTTCCACCCCCAGCTGATGCACATCTATTCGTTACCCATAACTATTCTTCAGACTCATTCTAAACTTTGGAGATGAAAATAGTTTAACAGAGCACAATAACAATGATAGCAAATCTTTAAGGGGCAGGTATAGCACAATTTACAAATTTAAAACTATACGAACAGACTACATTTCATGAATTGTACTTTTCTTTATCAGCAACGAAGTAGATGCCAAATTTCCTATGAATTTTGAAGGATACATTTCCGCTCCCTCTCAAAACCAGAAGTAAGTGAACTCTTACTCAAAAGCATTGTGGGGAAAACAGTCACCCGTCCCCCATCTCTTACTGTTTCTTGGGCCCTACCAGGCATGCTCCCACCTGGCTGAGTTAGTTGTTGATTGTTAAGTGGAAGTTACAGCCCTTTGTCTCCTCACTGGCAGCCCCTCCCCGTCAAACAGAACCCCTCTCAACCCCTTTTGCTTCCAAGACTGTTCTGTCCTAGCACATTTAAAAATGGCTGTGATACTATAGGTTTTATTAATAAAAACTATGAAAACTACTGTTGAGCTTTTTTTTTTCTGAAATAAAGCTGAGGGTTCAAAAAGAGCCCAACTTTGCCAGCATTTCCACAAAAATTTTAAATATGAGTTCTGTACCAAAGACACCTCCTTTCCCTCATCCTCCCTGTCAAGTGATATATGACCGCTGTAATACTGGTACTGAAGGGGACGACTAAAGAAAAGGGGCTGGGAAACTGTTTCCAAGTCCTGTGTCCTTGATGTGTTCAGCCAAGTTGTCTTCAGCTGTCTAGTATCTTTTTCTAAATCTGCTGTGCACCATTTTGCCTTGTGAACAGGATAATAGTGGTCGTCAAGACTTTTGGGTGCATTTTTGTGTCTGTGTGTGCTTCATCTGTCTGGTGGTTTGATATTTCTTGGACAAGAACTCTGTCTATCTCTCGTTTAGCCTGTGACTCCTTATTGGCATCCAATACTGTGCAATGGAGCCAGTAATAAATTTTGCTTGAAGACTCCTCAGAAAACATTTTTGTTATGTTAATGTTACTGAAGAAATGGCAGAAAAAAAATGCAGTCCAAGTTTACGAGTCAGGAAAAGATGCTTATTTTTCTGCTTTTATTACCTTCATCAGCAATAATTTTCTGTGTGTATATGATCACCTGCATATGACTTGCTGGGAACCAAGAGATCCCTTTCCCCACTGGGAGAAATGAGATGTTTTAAAAGCTTCAGCCATTAGATTTTAAGCATTGTTGTTCAGTCACTAAGTCATGTCTGACTCTTTGCCAGCCCATGGACTCCTCTGTCCTCCACTGTGTCCTGGAGTTTCCTCAAATTCTTGTCCATTGAGTCGGTGAGCCTATCTAACCATCTCATCCTCTGCTGCCCCCCTCCTTTTGCCTTCAGTCTTTCCCAGCATCAGGGTCTTTTCCAATGAGCTGGCTGTTTACATCAGGTGGCCAAAGTACTGGAGCCTCAGCTTCAGCATCAGGCTTTCCAATGAACATTCTGTGTTGATTTCCTTTAGGACTGACTGGTTCAATTTCCTTGCTGTCCAAGGGACTCTCAAAGGTCTTCTTTAGCCACCACAGTGTGAAAGCATCAATTCTTTGGCACTTAGCCTTCTTTATGATCCAACTCTCACATCTGTACATTACATGATTACCTGAAAAGCCATAGCTTTGACTATATGGACCTTTGTTGGCATTTTAAGCATTACAGATTGTTAAAATGCAGAAGCAATTGGGCTAGACTCTGTTACCAAATATGCTCTCTGAAAATGGGGCTTCTTAGTCTATTTGTGATGAAACTCTGACTCTAGGGTTTGGGACTCACAGTAGGTCAAGTTTGAAAGAGAGAAAAGGGGGAAAAAAAGTCAAGTAAAGGTTATTGCCAGGCCAACGGGATGCGCTGTAGCACAAGAGTCCTTACAGNCAATCCAGGAATTGAACTCGAGTCTCCTGCATTGCAGGCAGGTCCTTTACCAACTGAGCTAGGGTTAATGTTACTAAAGTGTAGTTAAATTACTACATCTTTGGGGCCTCCCAGGTGGCTCAGTGGTAAAGAATCTGCCTGCCAGTGCAAGAGCTGCAGGGGACTCGGGTTCAGTCCCTGGGCTGGAAAGATCCCCTGAAGGAGGAAATGGCAACCCACTCCAGTATTCTTGCCTGGAGAATCCTATGGACAGAGGGTTGCAAAAAATCGCTCACGACTGAGTGACTGAAATGCATGCCTTTCTTTGCGACAAGGTTAGTGTCACCATTATTACATTTTCTGCTAAATTAAATTAACTGTGAAATTGACTATTTATTTTCTAGTGCTCTCTGGATTCTAGTTCATCTCCTTCAAAGTCATGGAAATGAGAAATGAGAAAAAAAAAGGCATCCAAATAATTATAGAAAAAAAAAAACCCATATAGTTACATAATAGTTGATAAAAAACCTGAGGTTAAATTAAAATTAGAAACAGTGGTTTTAATCTTTCCTTTGTTTAGGAACAATTTGATTTCTGAGCCTTCTTCACTTAAAAGTGACACTTGAAAGCTTACTTTTAGGGATAATTGTTTCAATTACCCTAATATCCAAACACATATACAATTTTTAGTGATATTTCTCTGGAATTAGATATAATGAAAACATTTTTTCCTCAGACTGAAATTTCTACTTTAATTGCTCTTATGCAGGTTACTATAAATTTCCTAAGAGTTAAAGGGCAAATGTAGACTAGAGATTAAATCTTATATACTTACTGAATAAATTATCAGCAGCCTCTTCAATAGTATTGCCAAGATAGCAAATCAGTATGCAGAACTCTTGATTACATTTCAACTTCAGATAAATTATAATGTTTTAGTGTAAGCATGTCCCATGAAACGGGGCACACTTACACTAAGAAATTATTCCTGGTTTCTCTGAAATTCACATTTAACTGGGTACTCTGTATTTAATATTAGCAACCTACTCTTCCACCCCCAGCTGATGCACATCTATTCGTTACCCATAACTATTCTTCAGACTCATTCTAAACTTTGGAGATGAAAATAGTTTAACAGAGCACAATAACAATGATAGCAAATCTTTAAGGGGCAGGTATAGCACAATTTACAAATTTAAAACTATACGAACAGACTACATTTCATGAATTGTACTTTTCTTTATCAGCAACGAAGTAGATGCCAAATTTCCTATGAATTTTGAAGGATACATTTCCGCTCCCTCTCAAAACCAGAAGTAAGTGAACTCTTACTCAAAAGCATTGTGGGGAAAACAGTCACCCGTCCCCCATCTCTTACTGTTTCTTGGGCCCTACCAGGCATGCTCCCACCTGGCTGAGTTAGTTGTTGATTGTTAAGTGGAAGTTATAGCCCTTTGTCTCCTCACTGGCAGCCCCTCCCCGTCAAACAGAACCCCTCTCAATCCCTTTTGCTTCCAAGACTGTTCTGTCCTAGCACATTTAAAAATGGCTGTGATACTATAGGTTTTATTAATAAAAACTATGAAAATTACTGTTGAGCTTTTTTTTTTTCTGAAATAAAGCTGAGGGTTCAAAAAGAGCCCAACTTTGCCAGCATTTCCACAAAAATTTTAAATATGAGTTCTGTACCAAAGACACCTCCTTTCCCTCATCCTCCCTGTCAAGTGATATATGACCGCTGTAATACTGGTACTGAAGGGGACGACTAAAGAAAAGGGGCTGGGAAACTGTTTCCAAGTCCTGTGTCCTTGATGTGTTCAGCCAAGTTGTCTTCAGCTGTCTAGTATCTTTTTCTAAATCTGCTGTGCACCATTTTGCCTTGTGAACAGGATAATAGTGGTCGTCAAGACTTTTGGGTGCATTTTTGTGTCTGTGTGTGCTTCATCTGTCTGGTGGTTTGATATTTCTTGGACAAGAACTCTGTCTATCTCTCGTTTAGCCTGTGACTCCTTATTGGCATCCAATACTGTGCAATGGAGCCAGTAATAAATTTTGCTTGAAGACTCCTCAGAAAACATTTTTGTTATGTTAATGTTACTGAAGAAATGGCAGAAAAAAAATGCAGTCCAAGTTTACGAGTCAGGAAAAGATGCTTATTTTTCTGCTTTTATTACCTTCATCAGCAATAATTTTCTGTGTGTATATGATCACCTGCATATGACTTGCTGGGAACCAAGAGATCCCTTTCCCCACTGGGAGAAATGAGATGTTTTAAAAGCTTCAGCCATTAGATTTTAAGCATTGTTGTTCAGTCACTAAGTCATGTCTGACTCTTTGCCAGCCCATGGACTCCTCTGTCCTCCACTGTGTCCTGGAGTTTCCTCAAATTCTTGTCCATTGAGTCGGTGAGCCTATCTAACCATCTCATCCTCTGCTGCCCCCCTCCTTTTGCCTTCAGTCTTTCCCAGCATCAGGGTCTTTTCCAATGAGCTGGCTGTTTACATCAGGTGGCCAAAGTACTGGAGCCTCAGCTTCAGCATCAGGCTTTCCAATGAACATTCTGTGTTGATTTCCTTTAGGACTGACTGGTTCAATTTCCTTGCTGTCCAAGGGACTCTCAAAGGTCTTCTTTAGCCACCACAGTGTGAAAGCATCAATTCTTTGGCACTTAGCCTTCTTTATGATCCAACTCTCACATCTGTACATTACATGATTACCTGAAAAGCCATAGCTTTGACTATATGGACCTTTGTTGGCATTTTAAGCATTACAGATTGTTAAAATGCAGAAGCAATTGGGCTAGACTCTGTTACCAAATATGCTCTCTGAAAATGGGGCTTCTTAGTCTATTTGTGATGAAACTCTGACTCTAGGGTTTGGGACTCACAGTAGGTCAAGTTTGAAAGAGAGAAAAGGGGGAAAAAAAGTCAAGTAAAGGTTATTGCCAGGCCAACGGGATGCGCTGTAGCACAAGAGTCCTTACAGATCTTGGAAAAGTGGAAGTGCTGGAGGTAAACTGTCCCTGGGCCGCAATTAGGGAAGTAACGAGCTGTTGTCTCTACTTGGATGCTCACTGCTGGTCTGGAAAGCATCTCGCCAGATGCTTAACAAGCCTAGGATGACTAATTTCTTTTTAGTCTAAATCCATCGTGCTCTCGATTCCTACTTGACCAAACTTCTCATCTCTAATCACAAAGCTCGGTAGTTGGAAGAGAAATCAGAAGAGCGCTAGATCGTATAATTGAAGCGGTCAGAGCCCAGCCAGTAGAGGGTAGCACCCTCATTCAGTCTCATTCTTCCAAACGCCAGAAGCACAGTTTTGGTGGTAATTTAATCCTCACTGTACTCTGTTAATTGCTCCAGGCCAGAGTTATCCACAGTTTGCTGCTGCTGCTGCTAAGTCGCTTCAGTCGTGTCCGACTCTGCGACCCATTCCTGGGATTTTCTAGGCAAGAGTACTGGAGTGGCTTGCCATTGCCTTCTCCGACCCACAGTTTAGTCACCAGCTAACAGTGCTGCAAATCAAGGAGTCTCACCTACAGTGTTATTTACTTTTAGTATTCCTGTATCCCTCTGCTTCCTACATCAGCATTTACTTAGTATTTTATTTAAATTGCCTTTAAAATGTGTTTCAGGTGGAAAGTTTATATCATTATCATAAATGGGAAAAAGTGTCACTTTTCAAAGCTAGAAGGTAACCACAGAAATAAAATTGCATGCTCAGTCGCTAAGTTGTGTCTGACTCTTTTCGACCCCATGGACTATAGCTCACCAAGCTCTTCCATCCATGGGATTCTCCAGGCAAGAATACTGGAGTGGGCTGCCATTTCCCACTCCAGGGGATCTCCCTGACCTGAGATCGAACTTGAGACTCCTGTGTCTCCTGCCTTGGCAAGTGGATTCTTTACCACTGAGCCACCTGGGAAGCCACCAAATCAAATTAACTGAAAGTAAAACAGAGTTAGTTCCAGCTAGCTTCAGCTGCATGGCAAAGCCATCTAAAGCCTGTTCTTTCTTCTCAAAAGGATAGTAGTGAGTTTCTGGAGTTGTTAAAGCACCAAACAGACTTTTGTGTTCACATAACTACGAAGACGGAAGGAGAAATGACAAGGGCATTAACTTTCCACCATGTGATTAGGTACTGAAGGCCGTGATGTCTCTGAGTCATTTAGATCATCTCTTGTGAGACATGACCTGTCCTCCTTGGAGGCTAGGATGTACTTGAGGAATAAAGAATTGGCTGTAAAGAGGATTATTGATAAACTCTATGGTTTATGCAGTTCCATTCAGGATTGTTAGAAAGTGTGGACAGTACACTCAGCAGCCTTTATAGACCTTCTGCGTCTTACTGGAATATTATTTCCCAGGCTAAAAATTGCTTACAAAACAGCTTGTACATTGATTAAAATATATTCAGCATTTGCTGTACATTTTAGTTTAAATTATTCATTTGATCTCTAATTTAAATTCTGTTTCTACATCTTTTCCTGGTCTGAATTGAGCACATCTTCGTGACTAAATATAATAATGTGATAATAACTTGTTTCAAAGATTTCCCAAAATATATATGCGTACTACAGCTCTGGCACTTCCAATCCAATGGGAACATTTTTCTACACTTCGACTATTTCATCAGCTTTCTGAGAGCTCACGAGAACTCTAGCAAATAAGCTCTGAAGGAGATTTTCTTCTAATCTGGCTTATTCCCGTGTCCTTGGGGCAGTGGTCCCTGTGTCCACTGGACATTTATGCTCCACAGCTCTCTTGGCAGAGCTGTCCATGGCTACTCCCCTCCCCTATCTTGCAGCCTTCTTGGAAATCAGGTTTTAGAGGACTGTTACTTTGGGTCAGAAACGAGGCACAGGAGTGGCTATTACATCTCACTATTACTTAACCTAGAAAAGAAAGCTCTTATTTCTTTTGCTGTGGGAAGAGGGGGTAGGGTGGTGAGGGGAGACAAGCCAAATCTAAAAATAAACTGGATTTTCTTTCTTATTAATAGGTAGTTAGAGCCTCTTTGTAACTACCCATTACCACCTCAATAGTTATAGGATGAATAAATAATATATACTTTTAAATGTGGCAAAACCAAGAAAGAAGTAGCCAGGGCTGCTTCTAATTTATCAGCTTGGTGATTAAAGGGCTGGCTAGTAGAGGCTCCAGACATCTAGGGAGCCAAAGATAAAACAGGGCAGTTGGCTGTGTTTTTTCCTAATGAATCTAGGGCTTGAAAGATATCAGGCAATTTTAAAGAAAAGCAACAAGGACAAGTGACATCAGACAAGGCCAGTAGGGTAATGAAGGGCAAGGCCAGTTACTGAGAGAGAAAATTACTTCATTTTCTGTGATAATGCTTCTGTGTGCTTTGCGGGTCTCTTCTCACGCTTTGTTAGCATGACTGTATATACACAAACAGTGTCGGAACACTACCCCCCAGTGTAGAAGGAAAGAGCCTTGGAACGGTCCGCAGAGGGGCAGAGGGCTGGCATCTATTATTAATATTTTGAAAAGGGGAGGCTGAGAACAATGGTAGCAGAAGGGGATTAGATTGCAAGGTGAGGAACGGTGCTTTGACAGAATGTGGGGGACGCACAGAATTAAATCAAGACGAAAGACACAGCAAGGGAAAGAAAGAAAAAGGCAAGCAAACATACTCTGGAAATGCAGGACTGTTTGGCAGATGAGGCAAGACCAGGAGGGGACCAGCCCAGTGGTGCTCAGCATTTCTGCAGAGCAGAGCTCCGGGCTCATCTGCTCACTGGAGTTTTTTTTTCCCCCAGCAGCTAAAGTAAAAAGGGCACTAGACACTTGATTCCTCTTCAGCTAACTGGTCAGCAGATACCATTTTCTGCTTAGCGGGGAAATGTGTGGTATTTTAGAAACAATTCCAGAGTATATTTAGCTCCTAAAGCCAGGGCACACAAATGTCACATTCCCATGAGACAATCGGCCCAGTGAAAAGAGGACCCACCAGAGGCCCGCAGAAAACCCACAAAACTCTCGCATCCCAGGAGATGCTGCACGCACGGAAGTGACATCATTAAGGCGCCCACGTCAGGGAATGAAAAGAAGCAAGGGGATCACAGATTGGGTCAAGTTACAGGACGTCATCATGAGTCAGAAAAGAAACAAGACTTTTCCAACAGAGTCACGCCATCACCAAGTCATACCACACAGCGCTTGGCAAAACCAAAGAAAAGTTGGAAACAAACCATGAACATTCAACAGAAAAAAAAAAAAAAACACTTCAGGGCAAAATGGAAATCAAAATCATAAAAAAATCATGGCAAAAGGAACATTAAGCTACATCACATTTTTATTTTTTCAATTTCGGCATAACAACTCGTTGTCATTGCCCCATCGAATACATAATCAGTTGTCAAAAAATGAAGCTCCAATTTGACAGGGCAAGGCAAAGAGCTAATAGCACGAGAACAGTGATCATGTTAAACACCCATGCAATCACCTCTGCCACCATTGTTTGACAATCTGTAGACTGCTTCCAGCTTTGTCAATATTCATAATAAGACCCAAGAGAATGAACAATGCTGAATTTTCAAATGATCTGTCAAAGTGTTAATTGGACTCTTTGATAACCTCCATCCCCCGGGAGAGTTAACGACTGGAGAAAATTCTCACCATCCGTCTCGGGGAAGTGAGGAGGAAATGACTATAACCAACTGCTAGATATTTGGTTGACATATTTAATGCTTTACTGGAAAGGCTGTTTGGTTTTTCAGAAAGTCGCAGTGGGCAAACACAATGTGATTTTTACTGTGTTGTCTCTTCTTGAAGTAGTCGGCCAAGACTAACACATCTGTGGTCGGGAGCCACACAAAACAAATAACGGCACATGTTAGGGCTGGTGTAGCCTGCGGTGATAGCTCTGCCCTGGCACAAATGGATCTGGTGGTGTCTTGAGATGGTGAAGAGCAGGGATCCCACCAACTTAAGTGGCTGCCGAGACACCAGCTTCTTTAAAAAAAAAAAATATCGGGGCAGGACATAGTAGCAGTAAGAAGTTACAGGAGAATAATAAAGTCGATTAAGGGAGTAAGTTCACAAGTTAAAAGGGCTGCATCGTCCCACGTGGGCTTGGCACGTAGCAGCTGAGTGTAAGGCATTCTCAGGAGAGGAGCCGCCGGAAAAAAAAAAAGGATGAAAATTTAGCGTGAGTCTGCCGAGCAAACATTCTCTAAAAGCAGAGATGGAAGTATGTATACAGAAACCTGTGGGGGTGGACACGACAGAGACTGTCTTCCAAAGGTCACCAGAGCTGGTCTGCCCTGGACACTCAAACCCCCGCTTGGATTAAACTCCTGAAAACATATAGAAGTAAACAATGCTGAATGGGGAGAAACGGCTCGCAACATAACTGAGCTTTTCAGTCTCTGATTGACAGGACTGTTTTTTGGGCAAGTCAAGGCCTCTTTGGTTGCAGCTGCAACTAAAGTAGGATGTGTTACCAGAAGCAGCAAATGGCGAGAAAAGAGATGACATTTCCTGTCTCTAGTCTCTAGCAGAGAAAGCCGGGGAGAATTTAGGACAGTTCACAGTCGAGTCCCTTTCATTTAGCCTGGCTTCCTTGCCATTTTAAATGCACAGCAATTCTGCTTGATTAAATAACATATTTTTTTGTCTTAGCTGTTGTCCTCTAAGGGCAATTAAGTGCGTCTCAGAACCTCGGCTCTGTTCAGATTCGGCCCCCTGTAAGGGTGACGGATGGGACCAGCCAGAAAAGCCTTCACTCTGCTGCTTCTCTGTTCATGATTCAACGGGCTTTGACTGCAATTACATGTACTTGCCAAAGCCCGCATTGCATTCCGTCTTATTATGGGGGAAATAAGAGGATCCAAAAATCACGGCATGAGCTAAGAGGAGTGGAAAGGGACTTTAGGAGCCAGCGTCCACTTTGGGCCAAGCCATGCCTCTCTTGGGTGTAGGATGCTGAGAGGATGTGTTATTTGTTTTGTGTGGTTTCTCCTTGGTTGGGGAATCATTTCGGATCAAGCCTAGCACAGAGGATTGGGTTGCAGTCTTTTCTGAGATGCTTTCCATCAGAATGTGTTGGAGGTCTGTTCCTTAAACGCTGCTGCGGTTCAGCTGGAAGCAGTTACACAGTCCTCCCCGCTCCTCCCTCCCTCTCCCCGCAGAGGAAGAGGTGCTTCCAAGGCCTTACCCTTCTTGTCTTGGTGATTATGGGAAGACACTGCCCCCAAAGAGTCTGTGCTGTCGGGTGACTCCTTCCAGTCCATCATTCCTCCCCTAGACTCATACCCCTCTTGAGCCGCCGAATCGGACGTGGTGGTGCTGGGCAGGAGGGAACTGGAGTGCCCTGTTTTCATCACAAATACAGTTAGGGAAGACATCACCGGAGACCCCTGCGTTTTCTTTGCTCAGAGGCCAGGAGATGGGACACCCAAGCTGGCGGTAAAAGACTCATAGGGGATTGCCCTAGACATAATAAGGCTGGTGGTAGGATTCAGCAGAAGAGCCCTTGAACTTGCAGTTAGGGGGTGAAGGGCCAGGTCTTGTCTCTCCTGCTTGCTGGGTGAGCCCAAGGGAATCACTTAACCTTCCTGGGCCTTGGTTTTCCTTGTGCACAAAATAGAGGCCTCCAGTTGGAGGACAAAGTGGCATCATGCTGAAAGTACCTAGCAGTGTCTGACACACAGTAGGTGCTCAGGAAATATCAGAGTCCCTCAGTATTCCCTTAGCAGCACTAAGGCAGAATGTGTCCACTCCGGGGGTAGCATTCATGATGATGGGGCAGGTGTATGGTAGTGGGTGAGTCTCTGCCCTGTCCCAGACAACTCAGCTGCCCTGAGCCTTTCTCATGGACGATGTGTCTAGTACTTGGCAGCAGTGCAGCCTCACAGGCATTCCGCTTTCTAAAGGGAGCTGCTCTAGCCTTCCTGTCTGGAATACAGGGCTCAACTGTTCTGCCTTGTTATGGCTTTGCCTTTTGTGTCTTACTCAAACCAAGTTACGTTTCATGGTCTCCTGACTCATACCCGTGCGAGGTGGGTTTTGAGGCCACCATGACTAATATGATTCAGACTAGAAAGGGAGAGCTTTCTGAGATCCAGAGTCGCCTACTGCAGGATAATGCCAGAAGAAGGACGGCCAGGCTGGGAGTTATGGCAGAACTTGGACATTTCCTGTGAATACATTTCTAAGTCTTCCTTTCCATCATCCCACAAGGTTAAATGCAGATCGCATCTGGCGCTTTGATCTAAACTGTCACAATGATTTGAAGAAGCCCCACTACCTGTTCTCTCTGGTGGAAATAAAAAATAACCTCTCTATGATTTTCAAGTGGAGTCTTTGGCTTATTAAACCATCTTACCTATAGAAGCAACCTCTTGAACAATTTTTAAAAAGACATCAGGGAACTACTGTGAATGTGTACTTGATGCGTTTGGTAGAAAGTAGGACAGATTTCACAAGTGACTCCAGCCTCAGGCTGAGATCACCACACATGTGATAAATAAAATGCCGGCCACCAGAAAGAAAGATTCTAGTGAATGCACTGCATTCTTCTTTTTCACAATTATTATTGCAAGTTGGATTTTCAGGAGACTTTAATACTGTAAATTACAGACCATGTAACCATATACACACATGGTTATATATATAACGTGTGTGTGTGAATAAAGCAGGGAAAAGCAAGCAAGCCAAGTGAGTATCTAAGCTATAGGATTTCCGTGGGAGCTCTACATTTAAAATGTTACCACAAAGCTTTGGTAACATTTAAGGGGCCTCTTTCTGTGTAGGGCTTGTTTGGCTTCTACACAGCTTCAAATATCTGCTTTGCTGCAAAGAGTCTAGTTCATATCCAACTGCTAAAAACATGTTCATTTAAATTCAAGAATGCGTGCATCTAGATTTTTTGTTTTTTACATTTCTGGGTTTCACATTTCATCTCCCAATACTGATAAGAGAACACGAGTAGGAAAATTAATAACCTGGAATTGGAAATACAGACTTTCTTCTACTTCCTTTATGCTTACATTGAGGTCTAAAATATAGCCTCTATTTTCTGCTGTTGAATTAACCATGCTCTCATGAAACATACTGTCAACCTAAGAGAGACTTCAGCACCCAAACAGTGAGAAATAGTTGAGTAGTGAGTCAGAAAGAGGGAGGAGGAAAAATGAAGCCTTTCCTCCAAGTAGCAAGAACTTCTTTTACCTGAATTGATATGCATTTTGAGCACTTTCAATTTAACTGTGTTCAAGGGGCAATTTTATGGTAATGCCATAAGTATGGTTTAGGGAGAACATTTCTTAATACGGTAATCTAGGGGAAATATATGCCTAAGGGACACATTCTCTGTAGAAAAGAGTTCCTGGACCATATGCTGCAAATACATGGAAAAGTCATTGGTAATGGAAAGCTATGGCTATGAGAGGAANTGTGTTCAAGGGGCAATTTTATGGTAATGCCATAAGTATGGTTTAGGGAGAACATTTCTTAATATGGTAATCTAGGGGAAATATATGCCTAAGGGACACATTCTCTGTAGAAAAGAGTTCCTGGACCATATGCTGCAAATACATGGAAAAGTCATTGGTAATGGAAAGCTATGGCTATGAGAGGAAATTAGTGTGGACCAGATGGTAGTTAGGTGGGAAAATGTTGCACGCAAATGTGAGAAATCAGCTTCTGCCTATTGCTGAAATGTTAGCTTAATACCCACCGCATCTCCGTTTTCTCCATGTAAATCTAGAGAAACCATGCATCGTATAGACTCAAATGGAAGAAAAAAATAGAGTGGCATGAGGCTTGTAATCTTTGAAACGTATGCTCGAGGACAGACAGTGTGTGTCGCTGGTGGAAGCAGGTAGTCGGAGAAAGCAGTGCCTGACTCTCGGGAATTTTAGAATTACCATGTGAAAGCACCCGTAAGCAGCCATCCTTCATTTGAAATCAAAGAAGTGTATTATTATGACCTTGATTATTACGACCTCTCCAACTGTTAAACAGGTATCACTCATGTTTCTTCTTAGAGTCTGATTCTATGGGCTATATTGTTTTTGTGCATTCCCTAAGAGACTGTAACCAAAATCATGCAACAAAAATAGGCAATCATTTGTGGATATGGTATTACAGGCCAACAATTTGGAACCTATAATTTTGTCTTGTTAACCCAATATGAAAAGTCATAATTTTAATCAGTGGAGCTAATTATGTATTATTCTTACAATATACAAAGAAATAGATTTTAAAAGTGAACTCCGATGTGCATCATATTGTTTCTCTATATCTACAAGTCTTTGTATTAATAATTCCAGAGGTTAGAGACCCTTCAAACTACTCTAACCTATTAACAGTGATGGTAGCCAATTAGACACAGAGGAGGCACTAAATCAATACAAGAGAGGATGAGAAGGAAGAAAATCAGGGTCCAATTCACTAAAAAGGGGTTCTTGTATATGTAATCGGTATTGCAGAGAGCTTCTACCACGCAGAGTTTGCATGGGTTACTGAATGATTCTTTTTTTCAGAGTTAGGCAGTACTTGTTCTGTGGGTCACTCTATGAGTCTGTACTCAGCCACGGGGCTTCAGTATTATGGGAACATGTAAAGGACACAGTTGGTGCACTTTGGACTTTGGGGTTGGCTTCCTTGCTTATATCTGGGTTCATAAAAACAGCTATTTGGTTTTTCTTTTGATGGTACAAAAAGAGTGCTTAGTCCAGTGCCTGGCACATGGTAGGCCCTAAGCAGATGTCTGCAAATGAATGAATTAAATCTCTTCTAGGTTTATTAGCTCCAAAATACGCATCTTTTGCAGTAGTTGGTGTAAAGAAAGTCTCCTATGGTTTTTAAAGTACTGACTGAACCAGCCCTCATTTTGATGGTCAGTTAATCATCTAACCACTTTACACTGGAGAGACTGGGCCTGAAATGGACAAAATTATTAGCTGAAAGGAAAATTCCAACTCTTCTTTAGTGTCATCACAGAAACCCCTGATGGAACAAAAGGGGATTGTCCTTTAAAGTGTTAATGTGGAGGGATGAATAAGTTCCTTTCCTTTTGTAAAGGCAGGAAGAGGGATCCATAAATCGAAGAGTACCTTTTATTCATCAAGAGCATCCCATGCTTTAATTATTCTATCTATATGAGAAACTACCTGGGAGTTAAAGTTGGCCTTAGTCCAACTGATGAATGCTGGGGAGGCTGCTAGTTCAAGTAGATTTAAGACCTGACTTTCTCAATATCTGATAAATATTCAATTACAGGAAATGACTGCAAAGTATGATATTGAAAAGAGCAGATGCTAACTGGGTTCTCTTTCTGAAGGCACACAGAGCTACAAGACATTCGCTTCCTGAGGAATGTTTCCTCCAGTTGTTGGGGTTCAATATTCTGGCTTGAATCAGAGACGAGAGAAGGTTAAAGGTGGATGAATTCAGTGGGCTCACTGACTCCACACTGCCTCACTTCGTGGCAGGAGAGACTTGGTGTGGTTTTCTGTATCTGTACAGCAGCCATTTATAAGATAAGCTTCAGGACTTTCAAAGAGGCGTTTTATTGATGCTAGTTAGACACAGGAGTGACAGTTTCCACAGAGCTATTAAACACATTTGTAGCTGTTGGGAACTGTTTTTCTGAATCCTAAATCTACCTTGCTTTCCTTTCCTCCCTCTTTTTTCTTTCCTTTATTTTGTTCCCGTCCTCTGTTACCTACCTCTACGTTGAAAGACTGACCTGGAGCTGTGACTGTTATGTATTTCAAAACATAAAAATGATAACATGTCTGCATACCAATGAAACTTATGTCCCCGTTATAATACAGGAGCTTAAATTTGCCACTACATATGTGCTGTTCATTATCTTTAAAAAAAAAAACACATGAATAGTTTACCTTAATAAACATTTGGGGAAGCTTTGAGAAAAGGAACTGGAACATTTCAACTACATATTAACTTTCCTTATGAAGAGCTCAGAACGTCTGTTTATGGACTTTCGGGCTTCATTTAGTATAGCATCTGTGTATTTCAGAGCAGGAACAATGGGGTAAGATCCTGTTTGCATGTCATTTTGACTGCATAACTCTTCCTTATATACATTTAAAGAAATATCACCGAAGATAGGTCTACAAACTCATACTCCATGTATGATTCAATTTTGATGGCTAGATTGGAAAGTTTTGCCTGTTAAGAACTTGGTATCTGCATTTTATATGGACTTTTCCTGCAGAGGATGTTGTTCTGAAAGTCAGCATTTTGGGGAATCAGGTAAGGAGCTGTGGCCTATTACTTATAAGCACTGTGCTTTTATCTCGGATGTACTTATGTCCAAAAGCAATTTCTTCCCCCTCCAGAACTCATTAAATGCATTCACCAAATTCCCTAAGGTTGGCATAGTTCATGTTACGTGGATTAAAAATGTAAGACTCATTCTCACACGTCAGTTGTCTCATATATGTAGAGAAATTTTTGAAGCATCATGAAAGCTATGAATGATTTTAGTGAATTGGGGCCCTGAAGTAGGAAGGATCTGGTCCACGATGTTTAGGAATGAAAACTCTAAACTACCACAGGGTGCGTGGCTCGAAGAATAAGAAAACAAAACCAAACCATAAACTGACCATATACTGTGTTGTAAGACATTTCATGATCTGGTAGAGGAGTTGAAATGTCTATAAAAAATAATGAGAATTTAAAAGTTAATTGAAAAAGAAACATAAGATTCGGAAATACTCAAGAGGGTTAGTGAAACAGGATTTCACAAATAGATTTCCACTGCTATTAAATTATCAGTAACGTCTTCCTTACCATTCAGTGCCACGAAGGAATCTGAAAGACAAAAGGGAGGAGGGAGTGCGTTAATGTTTAATACGCTGCTCAGTGTGACTTTTGTAATCAGTGGGAATGAGCTGATCCAGAGCTATGCTAACATACAAGGCCTAGACTAAGGAAGTGCTTTTTAGTTTCTGCTTGTAACAGAAGATGCTTCGTATTTGGTTCAGTTTCATATCCCTGTGTCTCTTTACCAAGTGGGCCTCCTCAAAGTCATGCCTCTGTTGCCAAGAGGCAGAGAAAAAGCAAGTGTGAGTGCAGAGAAGGGTAACTGCGATTATACATAAGCCCCGCTCACTCGGGAGGGACGTGTGCGTGGAGGAGATGAGTCACTTCTGGGCCACACTCAGGAGCACTCGTTCTTTACAGTCTCTCTCGCTTCATCCTCCCAACTGTGCTGGGAGGAACTGTCCGGTATACAATGTTCTGACCTCAGCAGGGGTTTAAGTAGGAAATTAACAAAAATAAAAATCACACACAGAGACTACACCCTGTTGTGTGCACGCACGCATGTATATATGGGCCGTGTGTCTGGGTCATGTCACTGGTTCACTCAGCCCGCTCCTCAGCCTCTGATACTGGCTCTTTATGGGTTCCTCATTCCCCCTAAACCTTCTGTGCGAGAGTCATTGTGCACCAGATATCTGAGTCCTGTGAATGCCCGTGTGTGACTAGGTAACAACTCACAGACGTAGGTCATGCTTCAGTGAGTGCCCAGGATGAGAGACACCCCTAGAAAAGTCTCTACCTGCTGCCTGGAGCAGGCACCCTATGTGCCTCAGTGGGAATGGGGTGCCAGGTTATGGGGAACATGAAAACATGGAGCCTGGACCCCTGAGACTGAAGGGTAAATCTCCGACCTTAGACCTGAAGGCCTGCCCGGAGCTCTGCGCTGGGACCCGGGTGCGGTGTAGTTTCCACCTCAGGGAGCCAGTAACACGTTCCCACTTTTCATGTGTGCACCTATTCAGCCCACATTGATACCCCGGTTTTTTCTACAGATGCCATTATCAACTCATAAAAATATGAAGAAAATATTCACTGATGACAGTTAATTAAGTTCACTCACATAGACACACATACAGACCAAAGCCTGTTATCCCTAAAAACGGCACTGGAAAGCGCCAACTTGACTAAGGTCCACCAATCACACATCACGTTGTTTCGCTGCACACACCTAGCAGATCTTTCAGTGATGCCACTGTCTCCCATGTCTACTTCTTAATTCAGTGCCGGAAGCCAGCGTGGGAACCCCACCAGAGTTCTGCCACATGACCCTGTCACAGGTGGGGTTCCCACACTGGCCCCCAGCAATTCAGATTTTGTGGGTGAGGACACAGTAAGAAAAAGACAAAGGAAGAAGCTTTTTGCCAATATATATTTGCAAACCCAAAATATATATGACCAAGAATTTGGAGATGAGGCTGTCTGTAGCCCTCTTTATTTAATTATGTCTCTTTTCCAGAAAAGATAAGGTATTAAATGGCACCTTAGAGTCTGTCATTTCAGGACTCATGGCTCAAAGATGGAGAGTTATATCCATGAGTTTCATTATAGAATCAAGTATCAGAAGTAATATAGTTTCATTCCCCTAGGAGCTATTTCTGGTGCCATTCTGAATACAAGCTTCTTGAAAATTCATCACATATAACACTTTGAAACATGGTAAACTAAACATTTTTCAAGGGTATGGCATTATTCTCTAAATTAGTGTTAATAAAGCATTTTCAAGAGAATATGGATATTAATCAGATCACTGAACAGCTGGGTAGAGTTTTGACTAGGATCCTTTATATAAAGTTCTAACTACAATATTAACATCCAACCAGTCCATCCTAAAGGAGATCAGTCCTGAGTGTTCACTGGAAGGACTGATGTTNTTCATGTGTGCACCTATTCAGCCCACATTGATACCCCGGTTTTTTCTACAGATGCCATTATCAACTCATAAAAATATGAAGAAAATATTCACTGATGACAGTTAATTAAGTTCACTCACATAGACACACATACAGACCAAAGCCTGTTATCCCTAAAAACGGCACTGGAAAGCGCCAACTTGACTAAGGTCCACCAATCACACATCACGTTGTTTCGCTGCACACACCTAGCAGATCTTTCAGTGATGCCATTGTCTCCCATGTCTACTTCTTAATTCAGTGCCGGAAGCCAGCGTGGGAACCCCACCAGAGTTCTGCCACATGACCCTGTCACGGGTGGGGTTCCCACGTTGGCCCCCAGCAATTCAGATTTTGTGGGTGAGGACACAGTAAGAAAAAGACAAAGGAAGAAGCTTTTTGCCAATATATATTTGCAAACCCAAAATATATATGACCAAGAATTTGGAGATGAGGCTGTCTGTAGCCCTCTTTATTTAATTATGTCTCTTTTCTAGAAAAGATAAGGTATTAAATGGCACCTTAGAGTCTGTCATTTCAGGACTCATGGCTCAAAGATGGAGAGTTATATCCATGAGTTTCATTATAGAATCAAGTATCAGAAGTAATATAGTTTCATTCCCCTAGGAGCTATTTCTGGTGCCATTCTGAATACAAGCTTCTTGAAAATTCATCACATATAACACTTTGAAACATGGTAAACTAAACATTTTTCAAGGGTATGGCATTATTCTCTAAATTAGTGTTAATAAAGCATTTTCAAGAGAATATGGATATTAATCAGATCACTGAACAGCTGGGTAGAGTTTTGACTAGGATCCTTTATATAAGTTCTAACTACAATATTAACATCCAACCAGTCCATCCTAAAGGAGATCAGTCCTGAGTGTTCACTGGAAGGACTGATGTTGAAGCTGAAACTCCAATACTTTGGCCACCTGATGTGAAGAGCTGACTCATTTGAAAAGGCATTGATGCTGGGAAAGATTGAAGGCGGGGGGAGAAGGGGATGACAGGACGAGATGGTTGGATGGCATCACTGACTCAATGGACGTGAGTTTGGGTAGGCTCTGGGAGTTGGTGATGGACAGGGAGGCCTGGTGTGCTGCAGTTCATGGGGTCACAGAGTAGAACCCAACTGAGCGACTGAACTGAATAACTTTTGAAATGAACCCTGAGATTTAGCATAGTAGGTCAGTTCTTATGAAAAAGGGTATTTTGAATCACTTTGTACTTAGTGGGTTCTTTCTGAACATTTGTTTTTATTACAAATGGTAATAAATATAAGTCTAATGAAAAAATAATTACTTTTGTTTGTCGATATGTTCAAGAAAAGTAAATAGTCCCATTCAACTAAAACAGTTCAGTGATCAACTTTTTAAATTATTTGTCTAAAGATTATGCCAATATTGTATTTTTAAAGACAACAAAACTAGTGTTGTTTTGGCTTTTTTTTTTTTAATAGTTTTTTATTCTTTAATTGGAAGAAACTTGCTTTACAGTGTTGTGTTGGTAAAACTGGTTTTTAAGTGGAAATGCTGATATAGCTGACTGTTCTGCTACAGGTTCATCCTCAAGAGGGAATTTGTTTCACATTTATAATAATGGACTAGGTGCCAGCATTTTCAGCAACAGCATTGACAAACTGTGGCTTCAAAAGACACTATTTTCTCTGATATTTAGAAGGTGATTTATGTTATTTTTGCATGTTTTAGAGGCAGCTGCACTCAATTTCAAATGTGGAGTCATGTTTCTGGGCCATTCTATAAAAGCATCTTTTATCGACTAAATATCCAAAAACAAGCATGGATAAAAAACTCTACTTACTGTGACAATCCCCCAGGCCATCGGTATTGCCACGCTCTATATCCTGTTCAAAAGTCAGTCTTCAAAAGGAAGGAAGGAGAAGAAGATAGAAACAGATTCAATGATATGAGTCTTTATTCCAGCATGCATCTTAAATTTCACTAAAGCAACTAACACAGTTTGAAAAACTGAGTGCCAGGTATGAAAAGAAGTAGATAAAACAGCTTGAAAATTTATCTCCGAAGTTTATAGAAATGAGTCCTTTGTGAATCTCCAAGGAGAAGCCATGGTTTGGGCAGTCAATTCAGGTTTTATTCAGGGGGTAAACAAGTTTGTGGATTACCTATATCACTCTTTGCTGCTAATGCCCTGAGCCTTTTTGAAACATCTGAAAAGCTTAAATGTTAACCAACATCCTGATGTAAGTGATACAGAAGTCTATACCTTAAGAAAAGCGTTTTCCTCTCTCCTTTCTTTTTCACCCCAACTCTTGCCTTCCTAGACCTTTATCTATTTCTTTGTTTAGAAATAACTTTGTACAGCAAAGTGTTCCCAGTGGTCGGTGGGTATAAGGGGCCTCTGAGAGGACACAGGACATGGTGGTGTGTTTTGCTGAGACCGTGTGGGTACCTGGTTTACACCGGGCCCCACGTCCAGGCTTTAGGGGCGCTGCTGCCATGCTTCCCCACAGGCTCAAGTCTACCAGGTCACCTTTGGGCTACATAAACTCTATACCCCAAAAGGACTGATCTTAAGAGTATCTAATTAGATTTTTTTAAAAATAAATTTATTTTAATTGGAGGTTAATTACTTTACAATATTGTATTGGTTTTGCCATACATCAACATGTATAAATAAACACACTGGAATAGTCCAAAGGAGTCTTGTTTTCTTGGGGGGGAACTCTGCTTTTCTTTCTGCAACATACTCAAAACTCCGATTTTGCAACTGCCTTCAGAGTTTACTTATGAGCCATCTCGGAAAATTACTTTGACAGTCACACCTTGATCTAATAATCTGCCGTGTTCGTTTCTAGTGTTTTTATGCTGTGTCAAAAATCAAATTCAGCCTCAAAGGATAAAGATTTCTAGTTGTAATGAAAGCCAGGATTCACCCAGTCCTGAGGCCACGTTCCAAGGAGTGTTGCACATGTTTTGAACAATTGGGTTCTCATGCTGACTTAAAAATGATTCTTAAAATTCAGCCTTATTACCTTTGTTACACCTTGACTAAAGAAAGGAGATAGGCCATTTCTCAGCTTCCCTCACTGTGCGCTTCTGTGGTCCTTTCTCCTTCACTTCAAGGTCCCCATGAAAAGCTATAAAGCTCTCAGCCTGTAGTCTGTCAGTACTGCTTCTTGCAAAGCTGATCTAATACTGCATGGTGAGTCAACCTTTTGCATTAGCCAGATTCCCAGGTCAGACTTTACAGTTTTCATCAGCTCTGTTTATGGGAATACTTTCCCTCAAATTATGCAGGTGGTGGTCAATCAGCTATCCTTCTATCTGTTTAACTTGCTATTCTCAAATGGGAGACGGGACTCTCCCATTGTGTTGGGAGGACAATTCCTTTTGTCTGGTGGACTGGGGGAAATGAAGAAATGACTATGAAAGAACTGTGCTGGCATCTGGCATCTTCCTTGAAATGCCATAACCTGTCAAGGACATGCACTGAATATTTCTCCAAATGTTATTTTGGATTTCAAATCCACAGAAGTAAAAGCAGAAAGCCTTTGAACTGATACCATCCAAGCACTGGAAGTCAGGGTAACAATTCTCAGCACCAAAATCACATGTGTGGTAGACTGGCTTGATCTAGCTGATCTGCTGGAGAAATGCCAAGAATTGATTGACTCTCTAATGAGGAATAGGGTCAGCTGTTCTCTGGTTTATTGCATGTGTACACCATGCTTGCAGCACAAACGCGTTGCTTATTAACAAATGCCCTGCAGTTTGTTCTCAGCCCCGGATGGTCAATTACAGGAGCCACTTTTGCTCTGGCTGGGACAGACCACATCACTAACCTAATCGGTACCCTCATGCTCCCTTTCTCTGCCGTTCTTGCGTTGTGATGATCAAGGCACGTACCCTCCTGTCCCTCTCCCCAGGGAATACTTAAAGTCCACTGTGCTGTTCTTCTCTGTTTTTACTCAGTCTGAGGATGGATGATTAATCAGTTGGCAGTCTGCCATGTGTGATGTTGGGGTATTCTATGAAATGGGGAAAGGAAGGAGAACGGCCGGCAGTCACAATGACGAGGTATGTGCACAGAGGGCCGAGCGGCAGTGCTGTGTGTGAGCACAGTGAGTCCTACGTTTAGGCCCCTTTAGACTCTCCCGCGCCTCGGGCCCCTTACCTGCTGCTGGGCGACAGATGGGCACACGCACCTGCTTCCTTTACCCACCCACAGTAGGGGTCTCTGGAAGCAATACAGGTTCTGCAGGAAGAGAATGACTGTGAGCTTACCTAGGACTCTTCCCTAAGCACCGGGACCATCTGATGACCAATGAGGCAAATACGTACTTTTTACACTTGCCGTGCCGTTCACACCGGCCAAGGGGAACCTTGATCACACAAGTGGAGAAGGCGACATACAGAGAGCTGCTGGCTTTGTCCAGCTGCATGCCCATGATCCTCTTGTCTTCTACTCCGTCATAGCTGCACCTGAATTTTTAAGGCAGGATAATATCATTCGTAGTCTCTCTTGGGTTAGTTCTTTGCTTCCTGCCACTACCTGCCACACCCCCGCCCCCCGCCAAGCCTATGAGGTTAGATCCCTTCATCTGATCTAACTGAAGAAGGCATGGATCCTTAGGTGTGCACCCACATACATACACATAAATACACAATATATGTGTTTACCTATATAAACGCACACATTAGCAGCAAGGAAAAAATAATGCTTTTAATGTATGAAAGGGTTTTTACAAATAATGTTAAAAGTCACCTAAAATGCATAAAATCTAAGTCTACCACGATTTCTGTGAATGGAAAAGATAATGACGTGACAAATAATTACTAGGAAAAGAACCAAACATTCTACGCACTTTTCAGGATTGTAAACGCTCATCTCCTCCAGGAAAAGGCTGTCATTTAGGAAACCACTGTTTCCTGTCCTGGCCAAGAACTTCAAGATGATTCCCTTCTCTGATCCCAGGAAAACCACAGTGTGGTTCTGATACGGGCCAGCAGCGGTGTCCACCGCAATTTTGGTCAGGCGGTATCTAAAATGACAGGATCACAGTTTTTATATCTTTGTTGTCTTTCATTAACGTGTCCCCCTCTTCCACTTCAAACAATTGTGATCGAGCTTTCTAGGAAGAACCTCAAGAAAAATATATGCATATAAATAATGCCCTCGAGCTGTTCTGCTCCTTTATTTCCATATGTAGAGCATTAGTATGGCTCCAAGGGGAGGAAAGAAGTATATATGTGCAGCAGCCAAGTTACATAATAAATAACGTAGCCATACCATCTGAAACCACTCAGCAATTATCCCTTCCATGAGCAACAAGGAGAGACGGATGTCTCCTATGAAGAGGGGAAGAAATAAGTGAACTCATTTAATATTTCACACTAACCACTAACGCTTCACTGAATATTGAAAAGAAAAGCCCTGGCTACCATTTTTCCACATTCTTCCTCGGAGGTGCCAAGACTTGTCAACAAAACGTCAGGTTGGGAAGATTTAGGATTGTGTACAGAGGGGTGGAGAATTCTGAAGGATGGGGGGAGGGGTAGCGTGTGAATGGCACTGGTAATAAACAGAAGGCTATATAAGCCAAACAAAATTCATTTAAAGCCAAAGGTAAAGAGTGTTAGTCCTTATCATCCTCTTAGGTAAGTCCTACATGGCATCTTCCTTCTCTAAAATTCCATAGTGGTTCAACAGTCCATGGATACCCTTTTCTCTTTAAGGAGTGTGGCAGGAACTGGAAAACGGACTCTTCTGCAAGTTATGTACCATGGTTTCCATCTTACGGGCAAGAACCATTATAGTACTTTGTGCGTGCAAAGTTGCTTCAGTGGTGTCTGACTCTTTTCGACTGTAGCCTGCCAGGCTCCTTTGTCCATGGGATTTTCCAGGCAAGAATACTGGAGTGGGTTGCCATGCCCTTCTCCAGGGGGTCTTCCTGACCCAGGGATTGAACCCAGGTCTCCTGCATTGTAGACAGATTCTTTACTGTTTGAGCTGTCAGGGAGGCCTGTTGTGACAGCTAACAATTCAGAGACAGTGCTCAGATGAAATCCGCAGCATGTTTTGCAACCACAACAAACAAACAGGTGTGTACATCCATTGACTGATTGTCTTCACGCTCCTCTACTTGAACACACCTGGAATTAACCAGCTAAGGCAAAGGAAACATCTTTGCTTCTTCTAATTGCTGGTCGGGGTCCAGTTAGCCTGAAACTCTCTGAACTGTGTTTTCACTAGGAATGTGGTTATGGGGGTTTGGTGGCATCCACCCAACCACCCAGGACTTCAGAACTGAACCCAGGCCAGGATGACAGAAGGGGCTCATGGCACTTCAACTCATGATCCACCGATGACAGATCCAGTGATCACCGGTGGCAACGGGAAATCCAGTAAGGACGCGGTTTGCCTGACACCCACCTGACCATCGTCCTCAGGAACCACGGCCTGTTGATGATGGACGGCACGGCCTCATCCATGAGCGGGTGCGTTTTGATGAAATTCAAGGTGTCGTCAGGAAACTCATTGGAGGTGGTGTATTTTTCTAAGGAGGCGGAGCCGGCACAGCAGCCTGGCCTACGAAGAGCCAAAGGGAGGGAGCTTCTATCATGCTTTATGGCAAATTCTTTGAATGAACTGCTTCTCTGTGCAACTCGCATGAGGGAGAATAGATTGGAGGCTGAGAATAGGAAGCTGAACAATGCATAATGCCACCAAAAAATATGCTTAGGTTGCCTCGGGGCCGCCTCCGTGCTCCATAGAGAAGCCTGAGCCAGGACGGTTCAGCCTTGGCTGAGAGCAGCCGGGTTTCCCCGCCAGAAACACAAACAAACCCCACAAACAGTGATGGAGCTTGAAACAAGTGAGAGTTTCAAAACAAGTGAGACGTTTGCACGTCCCTGGGACTGCTCTGCCTGTCTTAAAACCCTGCTAGGAGTTCTGAAGGCTTTTGTTTCACAGAAGGAGACAACTGGGCTGACTTTTTCACAAGTATAGAAAAGAAAGATGTTCAGAAAGTTTCTGGCCTTATGTAACCTGCTTTGTGGTGGTGGTTTAGTTGCTAAGCCATGCCCATCTCTTTTGTGACCCCATGGACGGTAGCCCACCAGGCTCCTTGTCCATGGGATTTCTCAGACAAGATTACTGGAGTGGGTTGCCATTTCCTTCTCCAGGGGATCTTCCCAACCCAGGGACTGAACCTGCATCTCCTGCTTGGCAGGTGGATTCTTTACCACTGAACCTACTTGCTAGACTCAGTGTAACCCTCTCTCATTACCAGGAGGTCAGGGAACCTTTTGTTTTTTATTGTTTTCATTTGATTTGGGTAGGCATGAAAAGCCAATTACACTGAAATTCTCATCTGAAAAATTTTAAAACACGCTGAACAATGACACTCAAGATTGGTTTCTAGAAGAAATGACATGGTTTCAGGAGTCAAGGGACATCTCAGCAAAGTCAGATCAGGGAGACACTAGCGCCAGTCTTGTTCAGACTCCTGGCCTCCCCTCTGTGCAGGAGGGAAAAGTGGACCCTGACAGCAGTGGCAGGATCTAGCCCTGGGCACATGCTTTCATGGCACTAACCCAGCCAGCCAGGGAAAGCATCCTGCTGTGTGTAAGAGAGACAGGCCAGCACGTGTAGCGATGACCAGCGGAAAGTCCTGCTTGCCTGGAAGGTAGTCAACACTCCTTTAGAGAATCCACCTGACTTAGAGCCTTTGAGAATTCACCTGAGGTTGCCAGGGAATGTTTTTTACAATTAGCCTGTTCTCCTTTAGTAACAGAGAAGGCACATGCCAGATGGTTCAGGGGATGAAAAAGGATGGATCATAGGGGTTTCTGCCCTGGGTACAGTGATTCATATCGTCTAAGGTCATTCAATTCAGTGAACTGGGTTAGGTATTTTTGGGGGGATGGAATTGGATGTTGGAGGAAAGAGTTGGAAACCAAAAAAGTTTAAAAGACACTGGGTTTCCCTCCACAGATTAAGTGGAGGAAGCTAACACACAGGGATGTTTCTGCATATTCATAATGTAGGTTTCAAGTGCTGTAGGAGTCGGACACGACTGAGTGACTGAACAACAAAGGGAGGTATGCCACGTGTGGGACATAAGGAGGGCAGGCACAGGGCCGGGAGAGGGTTTCATCCCATCCCAGTTAGAGAAATGAATGAGCTGCTTTGTTGTTCAGTCGCTCAGTTGTGTCCGACTCTTTGCGGCCCCGTGGACTGCAGCGTGCTAGGCCTCTCTGTCCTTCACCATCTCCTGGAGTTTGCTCAGACTCACATCTGTTGAGTCACTGATGCCATCCCACCATCCCATCCTCTGTTGCCCCCTCCTCCTGCCCTCACTATTTCCNTGTCCCAGTTAGAGAAATGAATGAGCTGCTTTGTTGTTCAATCGCTCAGTTGTGTCCGACTCTTTGTGGCCCCGTGGACTGCAGCGTGCTAGGCCTCTCTGTCCTTCACCATCTCCTGGAGTTTGCTCAGACTCACTTCTGTTGAGTCACTGATGCCATCCCACCATCCCATCCTCTGTTGCCCCCTCCTCCTGCCCTCACTATTTCCCAGCATCATGGTCTTTTCCAACGAGTTGGCTGTTCACATCAGGTTTTCAAAGTATTGGACTGGTTTAGTGTGTAGATCTGATGGAAATTACATAGGACCAAAAGTCCCTATTGTCTCTGGACAATAGGTTCCCCATGAAAACACTTTTGGGGCATGTTTTGAGGATGAGGGAATCCACAGTATATCTAGATCCCAAACAGACTAGAATCCTCAGACCAGAGACATCCTAATAACGGCCCACTGCTCCTGCTGATCCCTACCTGCCCTTAGCTCGGGATTAGCTCTGATCCAGTCTAGTCACAGAATCCATCCNGGACAAAGTATTGGACTGGTTTAGTGTGCAGATCTGATGGAAATTACATAGGACCAAAAGTCCCTATTGTCTCAGGACAATAGGTTCCCCGTGAATACACTTTTGGGGCATGTTTTGAGGATGAGGGAATCCACGGTATATCCAGACCCCAAACAGACTAGAACCCTCAGACCAGAGATATCCTAATAATGGCCCATTGCTCCTGCTGATCCCTACCTGCCCTTAGCTCGGGATTAGCTCTGATCCAGTCTAGTCACAGAATCCATCCAACACCGTTTATATTTTACATTTTATTAAAGCTGAAAGACATAAGTCTCCATGAAACTGAAGGGAAGCAGGGAGGAGTGGTGGAAGTCATCTCCCCAGAAACTTGCACAACACCCTCTGTACCTCTCTGGGCCTCAGTTTCCTCAGCTATAGACCACTGGGGCTGCTGGGGCAGATGGCTCCTGTCATCCAAGGATTACAGTGGATAAGCCACAGATACATAGTCTAAGTGAAAGACTAGAGAGTTACTGTTTTGAATATAACCTGGGTAATTTGGCGTTATGGTTAAGGGAATGAAGGTAAATGTCCTCATAGTCCTTTCTATTGTGTTGGCATTTGTATCTGCCAGCATGGAAGGCCCTGGTGTGCAGTTGATAAGATGCTCATTGCGTGTGTGCTAAGTTGCTTCAGTTGTGTCCGACTCTTTGTGGCCCTGTGGACTGTAGCCCTCCAGGCTCCTTTGTCCATGGGATTCTCCAGGCAAGAATACTGGTGTGAGTTGCCATGCCCTCCTCCAGGGGATCTTCCCGACCCAGAGATCGAACCCACGTCTCTTACATCTCCTGCATTGGCAGGCGGGTTCTTTACCACTCGTGCCACCTGGGAAGCCCAAGATACTCATTATCATGGGAGCTAAGTGCACCACTTCTGGAAATTTAAAAGAGCCTGATAAACATGGGCACATACCTGGGCTTAGGCACGCGTTCATCAGGAACTGGCGTCCATGTGGAATCTGGAGACTTCTGTTCTTTGAATCTCCCAGTAAAGACACTGGCGATGTCATGCATGTCATAGGCACACACTGCAGACCCAGGGATGCTGCAATGGGACATTTCATACAAAGTGTTACTTATGCAACAGTTCTGCATGCAGTTTGGAAAACATATACCAAAGAAATGCTCCTAGTACTGGCAGTTGAAGTTTAATGTCCATACTCTGAACACTCTAAATGTAAGGGACCCTAGTGCATAAGGAGACTGTTTCAGTGAATCAAATTTGGCTCACTGGTCTTAAAGAAAGGGCTAGTTAAAGCAAAATCATAGGAAAAAAACCCTTTTTGGGTCTTGTGTCTGGCACTGCTTTTGCTTATAAAGGAGGAATGGCTGACCTGGTGATTTTCAAGTTTCAAGAATTCCCTGAAATTAATTACCAGTCTTTAAACCAAAGATAAAATGTTTGGACAACACTCTGCATCTCCGATATTCGTAAAAGTTTGAAGTAAGAGTGTCCTTGCTGTCCACATATTCCTTCTCTGAATTTGGCTCAAGTCAAGCACATCAGTAGTGAGAATGTATGTGTGAGGAACCCAAACATGTTTTATGTTAGTCACTGTACACTGCAAATTTTACTTCCTGTTTATTTGCATAAGACTAAACAGTTCAAATCTCTAAAGCACCAATGCTTTGCAAATAAAATGCTCGATTAAGTGCTAAATAACAATAACATCAATAATCTCTACCTATAATTACATTCTTGCCTGGCACTCCTGGAAGGACTTGGGTTGTTTTTCATCAATGGTGAGAAGACATGAATTATTCATTCATCTAGGTACCCTACTTGAACCTGTGTTTGTTTCTATGGTTGTTCCTTGATTTTGATCAAATAAATTTCAGGCACTGGCTGGTCAACAGTTTGAATCAGGCTTTGAGATAGTGGGTCACTGCACACAGAAGCACCCAGGGCAAGACACAGGTGCTTGGCAGCATCAGTGCCATACAGGGCAGAGAGAATGATCTGGCCCGGATTTTGCACATATCGAAAGGACATGGAAAACGCTCCATGTATGATTAAGAGAATTTTATGCCATCTTTAATTTCACAAAATAATTACTGAAGTATTACTAAAAAAGTGAGAAATCAGGGGGGATTAGAAAGCTTATTTAAAACAGTGGCAGGATGAATTTTAAAGTATGTAGTGTGTGTGCGTGTATTATTCACAATATTAAGTCTATAATAAGACAGTGATCTCCATTTGTTTTGAAACTTCAGCACCTCTAACATTATTTAATTTTGTAAGACTCTTTTCACATCTTGCTCTCCTAAAAGTAAGAGAAGTACACATTTACTTTAAATATTACGAAAAATAGGATGAATTTTGAAGTATTTTATGAGGCACTTCATAATTGCTAAAAATACCCTAGGGTTTATAATTTTTGTAATGTTAGAATCATGTGTAAAATCTTTTCTTTTTTCTTCCCTACTTTATCCCCTCCCTTTATTCCCATCTTCTGTTCATTCAACATATATTTATGGACTCCCCAGTCTCAAGCAGTGAATGCTTTGTAAATAACAAATCGTGCTCTCAGCTGATAATTCAGAGTGGCGGCAAGCAACAACAGCAGTGATAGTAACAACAACAACTTTTCCAAGACCATCGGTAAAGGCAGTATATATGAAAGGCACACGCAGGGTTCCAGGGNTTTTATTCCCATCTTCTGTTCATTCAGCATATATTTATGGACTCCCCAATCTCAAGCAGTGAATGCTTGGTAAATAACAAATCGTGCTCTCAGCTGATAATTCAGAGTGGCGGCAAGCAACAACAGCAGTGATAATAACAACAACAACTTTTCCAAGACCATCGGTAAAGGCAGTATATATGAAAGGCACATGCAGGGTTCCAGGGGATGTGATCGGGACTGAGCCTTGGAGCATGCCCAGGGGCTCAGTGGGCAAGCAGATAGGTTGGGGGAGCAGACCGGGCAAGACAGCAGGGCGTGAGCGGTTCAGTCACCCCTCTGCACTGGAGGAGGAACTGACACCTGCCCATGATGGGCTTCCGTGCCATGGCAGCAAGGGAGCTGGGCTTTATCTTCAGGGCAAGAGGAGCCTCTAAAGGATTTGAGACAACCTGACATGATGGAGAGGGAATGTGTGGAGAATGGGGTGGAAAGGGATGAAACCAGAGGGAGAAATCAGAGAGGGACTGTCATTTACAGATGAAGACTGGTCTGCATACTTTTGCCATTTTCTGATCTTACTGACCAAATATGGTTTGAGACTGCATTAGTATGCACTTATTGAATGTCTCCTAGGGACCTTTAAAGAAAACTCTTTAAATGGAGTATGTGTAATATTTAGGAATCTCTTACTTTGTCGTAATCACAAAGTAACTCATTTTCTCAAAAAACATTAAAAAAAAAAATTAGAAATGTGCTCTGCACTGGCACTTACATTCCTATGTTCCAGAACAGTCTTCTTTTTCAACACTCCTAGATACATGGGTTCCAAAGTACAAACAATTAAGGCCTGAATTTTTACATCTTTTCTATTCTCAAGTCTAAAAATTCCTTGAGATGGTCACAACTGACTTAAACCTAACTAAATACTTGCTGCAATATAGGTTTATGTTTTCTTATGTCTTCAGTGGGGGACTGTTGCCTCTTGCCCTCTGTATAATTGAGGAACATTATTTCACCTTTCAGCTTGCTCTGTTTAGACTTTACCCAGTTCTTAGGCATTTTTCCCTAGCTGTTGTCCTCCAGTCTCATCAGGTATGTTCCTGCCATCTAGCCAGTCATCAGGTTCTTCAAAGTCTTTGTAAAAGGTATAATCCAAAAAAAGACAGTGTATTCCTAGCAGAAGATCAGTGAGAGCAGGCAGAGCTGTATGTAGTCTAGTACATGTGCTTCAATTTCTTGGCCGCGGCCAGAGTGAGGATGATTTCCACAGGGCAGTGCTAGGACTCTAAGGTCTAGGAGAGCCGAGTACCAGGGAACACAGCATCCCTCTTCCTCTATTCTTTACTCTCCACATGTGTCCACTGCTCCAGGGACAGTTTTTAGTGTGTCATTTAATAGCTCAGTGTCTTAGCTTAAATAAATACCAAAATAGGAATGAATGGGCTGAGACTCAGTATTTCTCAGTACAATGTTTGATGACTTGTAAATCCTCAATGGAGGTGGTGGTGGTGTCGCTCAGTCATGTCCAACTCTTGTGACCCCATGGACTGTAGGCCACTAGGGTCCTCTGTCCATGGGATTTCCCAGGCAAGAATACTGGAGTGCGTTGCCTTTTCTTTCTCCAAGGGGTCTTCCAGGCCCAGGGGTCAAACCTGCATCACTTGCATTGCAGGTGGATTCTTTAGTACTGAACCACCAGGGAAACCTAAATCCTCAATTAACCCCTCCAGAATCAGACAATGGTGCTGTGGTTGGGATTCTGGTTCCTCTGACAGGATGATAACCAGGTGGGATGCAAGATGGACTCATTTACTTCCTAAATTTCACCCTGTAGCATTTTAATACATATCCAGTATTTTTCAAAAATTACTGACCTAGTCATACAAATATTAAAAGTCAAATAAAATGTTAGGTGACCTAGAAAAGAGGAACATTTTGGAATGCCAAAGCTGCTGCTTCTATCTGTGGACTACCTGGATCAGAGAGTATAATTGAACTCAGTTTCCTCAAGTGTAAAAAGAAGGCAACGGTATCCACTTTTCAAGATAACTAGAGGGATTGAGAAATAACACATGAATAGTATTTCTACCTCAGACATCTGAAAAGATGTTGGAATAATTTATTTTATTACTTTCTCCAAAATTCTCTACCAGCACTTATACTGACTGTTCATTTGTGGATGAAAACTGAGTGGTAAGTGCTTGTTAGTAACAAATAGTGAATGGCAGTGTTTCCGTCGGTTGCAAATCTTGTGTATTAGGCAAGAACCCCTTGGGAAAAGGAAGCCGGGAAGGACTGATGAAGTCCGTACTGCCAGGGCATGGTTACCTGTTATAAGGTGTGGAGAAGGTTGCCAGGACAANAACTGAGTGGTAAGTGCTTGTTAGTAACAAATAGTGAATGGCAGTGTTTCCGTCGGTTGCAAATCTTGTGTATTAGGCAAGAACCCCTTGGGAAAAGGAAGCCGGGAAGGACTGATGAAGTCCGTACTGCCAGGGCATGGTTACCTGTTATAAGGTGTGGAGAAGGTTGCCAGGACAACATCGCGGCCATGAATATGGATCACGTCGGTAACTGCCTGCAGGATGTTGAAATAAAAATGCGAGTCCCCGGGAACGGAGCAATTGAGGCGAGCCTTCAGGAAAGAAGTCCACTGCTTCTCCAGCACTCTCTGAGACCCTCCCATGTCATTCTTACAAACCTGAGCCACTCTTGGGAAAACTACCTGCAGAAGGCAAACACGGAGAAGATGAAACACACTTACTCTTCATGGAGATCTTGGTAGAATTTACCTTTCTTAGAAAAATAAANAGTCCACTGCTTCTCCAGCACTCTCTGAGACCCTCCCATGTCATTCTTACAAACCTGAGCCACTCTTGGGAAAACTACCTGCAGAAGGCAAACACGGAGAAGATGAAACACACTTACTCTTCATGGAGATCTTGGTAGACTTTACCTTTCTTAGAAAAATAAAAACAGAACAACAAGATGCTTCATTTAATCCTGTGTTTCTAAAATCAGTGGCCAAAAAAAAAAAAAAAAGGGAAAAACTCAGCATTGGAACAGCATGTTTTGAAAGATAAGGCTGTGGCATTTAATACAGAACTATAAATCCTTCAGGGGATCAGCTCCCAGGCACATACACTCATTTCCATACAGACTGCTTAGCTTTTTATTTCCTCAAACAAAAGCGTACTTTGTATGCGCCATCTCCGCCATCCTCCCTGGCTGCCTCTGGGCTCTGCCTCTCATGCTCTGAATTCCTCTAACTGTGCAAGCCACCCTGGTATTGAATTTGTGCCCTCCAACTCAGTGGTCTTGATCTACTCTCTGGTAAAAATAATCGAAATAGACATCCCCTAAGTCTTCTATCGCTTTTTGCAATGAATACAGTCAAGACCCTGGGTTTGCTTATAGGTATTGAATGGTTACTTTCTCTCTGTAGAGCAGCTTGGTTTAAAACAAATGAAAACAAAAAAAAACTTGATGAGTAGACCTGGAAACCACATCTTTCTTAAGATACTTGAAACTCATCTGTTCATTAAGTTTTCAATGTATTTAGGAGGTTTCCCTGTATTCTGTTACTAATCAGAAAAAGCATATAGGGGCTCGAGGAAGCAAAATGTTTCACTTCCACCAGTCTTTGCTGGGTCTTCTCAAAACGATAACCTTGTCCTTAGATTTATGGTTTTATTTCAAAGCCATTCATAACCACATTGGCCCCATATTAAGACATCCTCCCCTCTTACCTTTCCCATGCTGTTGTACTCCACCGCTATTTCCCTAAAGAAGAAGTAGATGTAGTCTCCATAATCTACGGCTTGGACAAAATACGGTTCTGTGGACAAATGGGCGCTTTAATTGGGGGCGTGTCACACACAGTTAAAAGAACTGCAATCAGTTGCAACCAAAGACATGTTAGGAAATAAAATTGTAGGGCCATTAGACATTTGGTTAACACTAACCGTTTCCAGTGACTTTACACATGCAAGCACTTAGTGATTTTCAAAAGCATTTAAGCCTACAGATTTAATCTTCCAGAAGCAGTTGCAATGAACAATGAAGACTAAATGAGTTTTGCATATCTCTGTAATTTTATTTTCTACAATACAAGGCTCATATTACAGAATAGATTTTGTACACTTTGCCTTGTCAACCTTGACTCATTCGGGTTGTGAACAGCTTTTTTTCCTGTTCCCCACCACCTCTAATTCCCCCTTCCCTTCTATGAATGAAGTGTTTTGTTTAGTTGGTTTCATGTGGGACTTTGAAATGAGAGCTTGAAGCAGGAAAGATGAATGTAATGTATTCTATTATAGTGGTGTTGGTAGTTTTGATAATACTCCAGAAACTCATGGGAAGTGAAAAGGGGAGGTAATAAATCAAGTCGGGGCAAGAGATGCAATTTCCACCTTCCTGTCCTGAGAAGCCATTACTAAAATGAAACTACAATCTGGACCATTCAGATGCTAAATCTCCTTCAAGATGTATATCTGCCCCACCACACCTCCTTTCTTTTTTTAATTGTTTGTTCACCTTTTAACCATTTTGAATCATGCTTGACGGTCCGTAGGGTTGGGCTGTCTCCAAGACTCCGGTAGATGACTGCATCAATGGCAAGGAAGTCTGTCACGGTAGCAGAGTATAGTTTTCCATCTTTGAAGAGAAAGAGGAGAGGAGAATAGAGTTGGAGCGAGATGGTGGGCATGGGGGAAAAATAGAGACATTCCCAGCTGGCTTTCCTATATCAGGCAAGTAAGATAGGACAACCGGGACAAATCCAAGAGTGGCTAGGAAAATACTTGACCCACATTCCTAACCATTTTAAATTGGGATCACAAGAGATGAAACATTTTTCATTTTTAAATTGCATGGCAATTTCTAAGCAGCAGCAGCTCAGGGAACAGGGTAAATGAAAAATGTTGTTTGCTTCGCTCCGTTAGATGGACCTTGACTGAAATCTCAAGGCCAAGGCCCCTTGGACACTGCAGCCACCACCATACCGTGGTAAACTGGATTAGGCAGGAGCCCCTGGAAAGATAGAGGCTGATGGTATCACCAGAAAAATTTAAGTACAAGCAGAAGTAAGAAAGTCCGCAGCCTAAGCAAGTGAGGGATGTTGAAGAAAAAGTATTTGTAAGCAAAAAAGAGCTGACTAAAATTGCTACATGTAATCATACTCCGATTAAAAAAAAGAAAAAAAAAAAAAGAAGATTGGTATATGTATCCTTTTTGAGTCTCTGCTCCTCTTTACCTCAATCAGGAGAGTCACTAAGTCCTACTGATCTAGCTTTCCATTTAAGAGATACTTGTTTCAGTATTTCTGTTCTGAAATACTGAAAAACTGAGAACATTCTGATATACAAAAAGCCAAAATACAGAGGGGGAAGGGATGATGCTGAGTTCAAACTGGACTTTTCTTTAAGAACTCATGCTCTTTGGGACTTCTGCTTGAGGATACATCCAAGGCAAAAGAGAGACAAGATGATTAAAGACAAATCCTTAAAATCTGTGGTACTTTTCCTGGATTAGCAAGCATTTTTTACACAGATAATCAAATGGGCTGTTCTGGAATAGTAAAATCTGTTTAGGTGAAATGGAAACAATAATTATACTCAATATAAAAAATAGCTTCCTTGGCTCAGCTTTAATGGGTTACCTGTCTTCATTAATTGTAGTTTCCAGAGCATCTTCAGAAGAGGCTTATATACATCACAGTTCTCTTTAAGCTCTAACCCTCGTGGGATAAGCATATGGTTCTGTTTTAAATAAACATACCAAAGCAAAGTCTTTGAGGTCTACTTTTGGTCCCTGGTGGCTCAGAGGGTAAAGCATCTGCCTGCAATGCCGGAGACCTGGGTTCGATCCCTGGGTCAGGAAGATCCCCTGGAGAAGGCAATGGCAACCCACTCCAGTACTCTTCCCTGGAAAATCCCATGGACAGAGAAGCCTGGTAGACTACAGTCCATGGGATCGCAAAGAGTCGGACATGACTGAGCGACTTTACTTTCTTTCACTTTCACTTACTTTGGTCTTAACTGGTATTTGCTCAGTTGCAGGTAGAGCTGTCTTTATATCTACATTATTGGCAGGCATATATCTGTACGTGTTGACCTTCTGGGTTGGATTTTGGCTGCCTTTCTATTGATACACATGCGTCTGCAAAAATCACAATTTTTCTTATAGAATCATAGCTCCAGGTCATATGGCTATACCTGAGGAGGAGAGGACAGTGGTGTGTGTGTGTGTGTGTGTGTGTGTGTGTGTGTGTGTGTGTGAGAGCTGTGTGTGTGGTTACTGCTGTTGAACACTCCTCCATACTCTTTGTTTTACATTTTAAACTGGATATCTTGCCAGAACTTTTACTCATAAAATAGAGTACTATTTTGTCACTCTTGGTAATATGACAGCTATTCAGGGGCACCAAGTATCCTCTGTTTATAATGGTGGAAGTTTTAAGAGCTTTCAAGCATTTCAGTGAACATGGATTCAGATACACATTCTGGGGAGGAGGAGTGGCAGCCACAAGATGGTTGCATGGGGCTTGCTCTTGGAAGGTTGGTGGCCTCGGAAAACACTCTGCTCATTCTCCTCTTTCTACCCTGGGCTGCCTCTTTTTCCTTATTAAATTTACATTCTCCACTGCAGTCCACAACCTCCATTACTCGCTTACTGATGCAGGTTCCAAGTGTCAGAAAAGTGCTACAGTAGAAGTCAGGCACTTAAGAATATAATCCTCAAGCACTCTTTCCAGTGGCCTTGCCCCCTACCCATGCTTACAAATAGGGTTACCTGACTTTGTGTTGCTTACAAGGCTGCTTGATAGGAATGCTCTACCTTTGGAGGAGCTCCTATACCAATACTTCTCCCTACACCCACCTCAATGAGCACAGCTGGCAATGAATTCCTAAATAAATTTCTAGTTATCAATAAAACACCCACACACATACACAACAATCCCCAGCTGAAAGTCATGGCTTATTTGCTTTCATTCTATATCCTCTGCAATGGAAGGATGGAGTAGCAATGGGGAGTGTTGGTCAATCTTTGATCATCAGCATCATCCCTTTGGCCACTACAGTTCTATCAGAGACAGGCATGTAAGCTCATGAGGTCATGATATTTGAGATGTGCTGGTAACCGAGAAGCTTATAGAAGCTTCCTTTCGTCTCTTTCCTTCTCCCTTCTATATGTAGACAAGGGGATGTGTGTACGTGCTAAGTTGCTTTGGTCACGTCCCACTCTAGGCAACCTTATAGACTGTAGCTTGCCAGGCTCCTCTGTCCAGGAGATTCTCCAGGCTAGAATACTGGAGTCAGTTGCCATGCCCTCCTCCAGGGGAATCTTCAAAANCTTATAGAAGCTTCCTTTCGTCTCTTTCCTTCTCCCTTCTATATGTAGACAAGGGGATGTGTGTACATGCTAAGTTGCTTCGGTCACGTCCCACTCTAGGCAACCTTATAGACTGTAGCTTGCCAGGCTCCTCTGTCCAGGAGATTCTCCAGGCTAGAATACTGGAGTCAGTTGCCATGCCCTCCTCCAGGGGAATTTTCAAAACCCAGGGATCAAACCCACATCTCTTACGTGGCATGTTTTACCACTTAACTGGCATGTTTTACCACTAGTGCCATCTGAGATGCCCAGACAAAAGGACATCTAGTCCTAATTGAGACCCAACAGCCATCCTATGACTGTGAGAGCAGCCAGTCTCCCTCAGAGAAAGAAAGGAAACTGAGCAGAGAAATGGAAAAGACCTACGTCCTGGATGAGATGAATGAGTTGTTGAATCAAAGCAACCCCGAAGTCTACCCCACCTTAAATCCTCAGTTCACAATGGGGGTTAGAGGTGGGATTTTCTGTTACTTCAGCCCAGACACGCCCTAACCAGTATGCCGCATGTTCAGTGCAAAGTTGTTACTCTTTCTGAAGGCAGAGAAGCATGGGTAAGCATGGCAAAGACTTGTCTTAAGAAGTGAGGCGAGGAAAAAAAAAAAAAAAAGGCAAGATCAAATCAGTCAATCCTAAAGGAATCTACCCTGAATATTCATTGGAAGGACTGATGCTCAAGCTGAAGCTCCAATACTTTCCCACTTGATGTGAAGAGCCAACTCATTGGAAATGACCCTGATGGTGGGAAAGATTGAAGGCAGGAGGAAAAGTGGATGACAGAGGACAAGATGGTTGGATGGCATCACTGACTCAGTGGACATGAGTTTGAACAAACTCCAGAAGATAGTGAAGAACAGGGAAGCCTGGTGTGTTGCAGTCCATGGGTTTGCAAAGAGTCGGACACTACTGAGTGACTGAACAACAACAACAAAACAAAAGTACAATTTCCATATGATTTCAAATGGAAAAGGCATTCTTAGTTACAGTAGTCACCAGAGAATCTAAGTACAACCGTGACTCTGCAAATCCTCCAGAGCCACAGGCCGAGCCCACGAAAACAAATGCAATGAGGGGAAATCAGGAAATCAGGTCATTTACCTGCAAACAGTGCAATATTGGCATGTTTGGCATCGTAAGGGCATCTGGCCATTCCGCTAAATTCATCACCCACAGGTTCCAAAGTATCCATCTAAATGAAATAATAGGACTAAATTAGGAACAACAACCGACAAATAATAACAGCAACCAGTATTTACAGAGCATTTAATTTTTTGAGCAATTTATATGCCTGGTGCAAATAATACTCAAATACCCTCTAAGGTTAAGTCTTTTGGTTTCAGATGGGGAAGCTGATGTTGAGAGAGATTAAGTCATTTGACCAAGATTCTGTAGCTAGGAGAGTCAGAAGAATCAGTCATGTCTGCTTGACTCAGAACCATGACAATAAAGAGATTCCCATATCCTCCTGGAATGCTAGAGAAATAAGCATCTTTCTCCTTGGAAAAGGGATTTCTGAGGTATTCACCAGGAAAACATATTCCCCTATCCCCTAGAATTATCTGCTAAATCATGAACTCTACAGAGAATGACCTCAGTTTTCGTTTTGTTTTGCCAGAGGAGTCTTGCCTGTGTGAGTTAAATTCTAGGAGAAGAGTCTGGAATTCTTTCTCAGGTTACCAGTGAGAATAGTATGGCATCAGCAAGCATGAACAAAAACTCGGATGCAAGCAGAGCCCAGGTGGCCTTTGCACCTACTTCAGAAACATGTCTGATCCTCAGATTATATAGATGAGAAAGAGAGGCCCAGAAGCTGAGAGGCTCCCATGGGCCCCAGATATGAGCAGCGTGGTTGCCACTTGACTCCCATCTCCTCCTGCCCAACCCAGGCTTGTTCCTGTACCCTAGAAGTTATTACTAGCCTGTCTGTTTGGTCACCTGGGTATGTTTAGAAAAAGAAAAAGTAAAACTAACTCTCTTTTAAAAAGGCAGACTGCATAAAAAAACTTGGATTTCTTGCATCTTTTGAACATGTGGGTAAGTCAATTCAGGCCCTTCTCAGCCAAGTGGCAGCAAGTTATAGTTGAGTAATGGCCACCCCTGCCATTTTCTTCAGATCGGCATATAGTCTCTAGCACCAAGACCCCTTTACCCATAGATTGTATTGACATCCTGCTTGCTTCACTCTTACAAGTTACCTGCCTGGCTCATAGGCATTTGCAGGTGAGGCAAAGCCTTACTAGCTGTTCAACAAATTCATTTCCCTTTCCTCCATATCACATTAAACTACATTTCCCATCCTCCTTTGCAGTCAGGTGTGATCACATGCCTGAGCTCTGGCCAATGGGGTGTGAGTATAAGGCTCTGCCCCACCTCTAGGTCTCACCCCTCAAAACCTCCCCAGATCCTCCACTCTTGCTCTCTTTCCACATTCTTCCCTTCTCTTTCCATCTTCTTCACTGGATCCTAGAGAGGATCCAGTGGAGAATTCCAAGATCCTAGGAGATTGCAAGAGATGGCAGACATACAAGCAGGACAGAGCTGGCTTTCTGAATAACTTATCAGAGTAGAAACTCACCGAGTGACCCTCACTTGACTGTGATGTGAGCAGGAAATGAACCTCTGTTGATCAGCGGACTGTCAGTGCTGGGCCCATCTAGACCAATAATTCAGGGGTTCCTCCCACCCTCCCTTCCTGACACCATGAGAGCTTCCTAGCATTTAAATCTCAGCATCACAGAGACCCAACAGTGATTTCTTCCGCAGTACTAATGTTCTGACTCCTCTGTATTTCAGTCTTCTTTATGGTTTTAGGGTATTTTGTTTATCATCTGGCAGTGGCATGGTTTGACTCCATATATGAAAACAGAAAGAAGACAAACCCAAGACAGCACCGAGGAAGGATCTGTGAAGTGCTCTTTAGCATTAAAATCGAAGTGCCTGAATCAAGGTGCCTGGAGTTGCTGCCCAGGAGGAAAGAGTGAGATCCTTACTGAGCAGTTGCTAGTATAGTCCAATCATTTGTGCCCTTTGCCCTCAACCCACAGAAACTTTTCAAGGATAGGACAGGCCTTTTCTATGTGCAACCACTTTGGGATCTCCCCCATCAAAGCCATAATGCTTGTTTAAACTGTGGCTGAGAATCACATAAAGCAGTTGTGTTAAAAACACATTTTTAGGAGAAAGATGTTCAAGTTAGACACCCTTTAAAGCAAATGTACTCTTCCCCGGCACATTTTTATGAAAGTCTTTTCCTAATATTTTATCCCAACAAGAGCTTCCGGTTGAACTGCGACAGACTTTGCAGTCTGTGACAAGTATTCAGAGCGATACCCGTTATACAGTGATACAACAGAAATGCCGTTGCCCCAAGCAGTTGCAGGCTGTAATCCTGCCTGTGGGGAAACAATAATATATGAGGGGGATATATTTTTTAAAAATGTACCTACTTCTATAAAAGCGGCCACAGCTATAGCTAGGCATGGGCGGGAAGCAATGAGGAATTAATGTATTGGTTTGTGAACTTGGAAAGGTCCAGAGACAAGACAATGCGCATGGTGAAATCCTCTTTCCCTGAAGTAAGAACTAATCCTTGTAGCAGTCATCAAATCTCAGACTTAACAACAGCCCCTGGGAAATTAAATCACCGTGGGGTAGAGATAATTATACTAAGAACCAGCCTGACTTGTGCAGAAGTTCAAGAGGTTTAGAAAACAGGAGGGAAAAGGTATGGAGTGTAGTTGTAGATTTATAATGGACAGCCTTCAGAATTCTTCCCTGGATAATCTTATTTGGGGTTCTAATCTCTCTAATATATTCAGCTTCTGTTATAAAACTTGTGGAAGTCAGGGCACGGTACAGAAGCAAAGACCAAAATTTTGTCACCTTCCTGCTTCAAAGTAGTTTCACTTGATGCTTCTGAACGCTGTGATTTAGGTCTTTCAGTGGAGGACTGGCTATTGTTTTTGCTTTGACCCTTTGGTCCCGATCTGGTGATTAAAAAGCACTTATGAGATAGGCTGTTCATTTTCTCTGAAGCCAAATGCATTATGTCCCATGTCCTCGGGAAAGTCCCAGTCTGCCGGGAGAGTCTGAAAACACTTTTCTGAGCAATGCCAAGAGTTCTCACTGCCATTCTCCATGCTAGGTATATCCTGTCTGTTGTTCCTGAGAGGCCCTGGGCTCCTGGAACATGTCTCAGCAGGTGTGGCTAGAACAAGGGGGAGGTGAAGGCACCTCGTAGAGGTGGAACACCCTGGGGAATGGAACACGTGCGGGAAGAAGGAGCTGGATCCCTTGCAGGCTGGGTAACACAGTGCCAAGGAAACCTGTAATTTGTCATAGGAGATAGGTCTCCAGCTAGGGAATTCGTTCGGATTTGTTCAAAGCATTCATCTTAATGAGTCCTAAACAATGACACACAGGGATGGAATATTAAGTGGCAGAATTAAAGTCAGAGCTCCAGTATACCGTTACTGGCTGAATGTTTGACTTGACGGGCTGCCTCTTACCACCTGAATTAGCTCCTGTCATTATGTGAAATTTTAATATCTAGTGATAGTATTTTTTTGCATTGTTGTTGTTCAGTTGTGTCCAACTTTGTGACCCCATGGACTGCAGAATACTAGGCTTCCCTGTATTTCACCATCTCCCGGAGTTTGCCCAAACTCATGTTCATTGAGTCGGTGATGCCATCCAACCATCTCATCCTCTGCTTCCCTGGTGGCTCAGATGGTAAAGAATCTGCTTGCAAAGCAGGAGACCTGGGTTCGATCCCTGGGTTCGGAAGATCTGCTGGAGAAGGAAATGGCTGCCTACTCCAGTATTCTTGCCTGGAGAATTCCATGGACAGAGGAGCCTGGTGGGCTACAGTCCATGAAGTTGCAAGGAGACAGACACAACTGAGTGACTAACACTTTCACATTTGGGGCATTAGCTTAGACTTATAAAAATACCACATTGAAAATATCACGTATCTTGATTACTAAATTTTATTAAAAAATTATTTACTTATTTATTGGCTCTGGTGGGTCCTAGTTGCTGCAAGTGGGCTTTCTCCATTTACTAAGAGCCAGCGGGAGCGGGTAGTCTCTAGTTGCGGTGTGCGCTTCTCACTGCAGTGGCTTCTCTTGGTGCAGCTCATGGCCTCAGTAGTTGTACACGGTTGCTCCGTAGCGTGTGGGATCTTCCTGCACCAGGGACTGAGCCCATGTCTCTCGCATTGCAAGGCAGATTCCTCACCACTGCCGCCCGGGAAGCCCCATTACTGAATTGTTTCTGGTAGGCCCTCGCATGTTGCTCCTGATTGGAGTGCCTCCCTTGGCTCACCCTAATGCTGGCCCTGCTGGTGCCCATTTCCAAACATACGTGGAAGATGAGCATGAGGGTAAAATAGATTCTCCCTCTGTCTGTGCTAAGGCAAAGTCTTTTAAAACTGTCCAACTCAGGCTGGTGAGCCCTCTGGTCTTGACAGCAGCCNTAGCTGTTCAACAAATTCATTTCCCTTTCCTCCATATCACATTAAACTACATTTCCCATCCTCCTTTGCAGTCAGGTGTGATCACATGCCTGAGCTCTGGCCAATGGGGTGTGAGTATAAGGCTCTGCCCCACCTCTAGGTCTCACCCCTCAAAACCTCCCCAGATCCTCCACTCTTGCTCTCTTTCCACATTCTTCCCTTCTCTTTCCATCTTCTTCACTGGATCCTAGAGAGGATCCAGTGGAGAATTCCAAGATCCTAGGAGACTGCAAGAGATGGCAGACATATAAGCAGGACAGAGCTGGCTTTCTGAATAACTTATCAGAGTAGAAACTCACCGAGTGACCCTCACTTGACTGTGATGTGAGCAGGAAATGAACCTCTGTTGATCAGCGGACTGTCAGTGCTGGGCCCATCTAGACCAATAATTCAGGGGTTCCTCCCACCCTCCCTTCCTGACACCATGAGAGCTTCCTAGCATTTAAATCTCAGCATCACAGAGACCCAACAGTGATTTCTTCCGCAGTACTAATGTTCTGACTCCTCTGTATTTCAGTCTTCTTTATGGTTTTAGGGTATTTTGTTTATCATCTGGCAGTGGCATGGTTTGACTCCATATATGAAAACAGAAAGAAGACAAACCCAAGACAGCACCGAGGAAGGATCTGTGAAGTGCTCTTTAGCATTAAAATCGAAGTGCCTGAATCAAGGTGCCTGGAGTTGCTGCCCAGGAGGAAAGAGTGAGATCCTTACTGAGCAGTTGCTAGTATAGTCCAATCATTTGTGCCCTTTGCCCTCAACCCACAGAAACTTTTCAAGGATAGGACAGGCCTTTTCTATGTGCAACCACTTTGGGATCTCCCCCATCAAAGCCATAATGCTTGTTTAAACTGTGGCTGAGAATCACATAAAGCAGTTGTGTTAAAAACACATTTTTAGGAGAAAGATGTTCAAGTTAGACACCCTTTAAAGCAAATGTACTCTTCCCCGGCACATTTTTATGAAAGTCTTTTCCTAATATTTTATCCCAACAAGAGCTTCCGGTTGAACTGCGACAGACTTTGCAGTCTGTGACAAGTATTCAGAGCGATACCCGTTATACAGTGATACAACAGAAATGCCGTTACCCCAAGCAGTTGCAGGCTGTAATCCTGCCTGTGGGGAAACAATAATATATGAGGGGGATATATTTTTTAAAAATGTACCTACTTCTATAAAAGCGGCCACAGCTATAGCTAGGCATGGGCGGGAAGCAATGAGGAATTAATGTATTGGTTTGTGAACTTGGAAAGGTCCAGAGACAAGACAATGTGCATGGTGAAATCCTCTTTCCCTGAAGTAAGAACTAATCCTTGTAGCAGTCATCAAATCTCAGACTTAACAACAGCCCCTGGGAAATTAAATCACCGTGGGGTAGAGATAATTATACTAAGAACCAGCCTGACTTGTGCAGAAGTTCAAGAGGTTTAGAAAACAGGAGGGAAAAGGTATGGAGTGTAGTTGTAGATTTATAATGGACAGCCTTCAGAATTCTTCCCTGGATAATCTTATTTGGGGCTCTAATCTCTCTAATATATTCAGCTTCTGTTATAAAACTTGTGGAAGTCAGGGCACGGTACAGAAGCAAAGACCAAAATTTTGTCACCTTCCTGCTTCAAAGTAATTTCACTTGATGCTTCTGAACGCTGTGATTTAGGTCTTTCAGTGGAGGACTGGTATTGTTTTTGCTTTGACCCTTTGGTCCCGATCTGGTGATTAAAAAGCACTTATGAGATAGGCTGTTCATTTTCTCTGAAGCCAAATGCATTATGTCCCATGTCCTCGGGAAAGTCCCAGTCTGCCGGGAGAGTCTGAAAACACTTTTCTGAGCAATGCCAAGAGTTCTCACTGCCATTCTCCATGCTAGGTATATCCTGTCTGTTGTTCCTGAGAGGCCCTGGGCTCCTGGAACATGTCTCAGCAGGTGTGGCTAGAACAAGGGGGAGGTGAAGGCACCTCGTAGAGGTGGAACACCCTGGGGAATGGAACACGTGCGGGAAGAAGGAGCTGGATCCCTTGCAGGCTGGGTAACACAGTGCCAAGGAAACCTGTAATTTGTCATAGGAGATAGGTCTCCAGCTAGGGAATTCGTTCGGATTTGTTCAAAGCATTCATCTTAATGAGTCCTAAACAATGACACACAGGGATGGAATATTAAGTGGCAGAATTAAAGTCAGAGCTCCAGTATACCGTTACTGGCTGAATGTTTGACTTGACGGGCTGCCTCTTACCACCTGAATTAGCTCCTGTCATTATGTGAAATTTTAATATCTAGTGATAGTATTTTTTTGCATTGTTGTTGTTCAGTTGTGTCCAACTTTGTGACCCCATGGACTGCAGAATACTAGGCTTCCCTGTATTTCACCATCTCCCGGAGTTTGCCCAAACTCATGTTCATTGAGTCGGTGATGCCATCCAACCATCTCATCCTCTGCTTCCCTGGTGGCTCAGATGGTAAAGAATCTGCTTGCAAAGCAGGAGACCTGGGTTCGATCCCTGGGTTCGGAAGATCTGCTGGAGAAGGAAATGGCTGCCTACTCCAGTATTCTTGCCTGGAGAATTCCATGGACAGAGGAGCCTGGTGGGCTACAGTCCATGAAGTTGCAAGGAGACAGACACAACTGAGTGACTAACACTTTCACATTTGGGGCATTAGCTTAGACTTATAAAAATACCACATTGAAAATATCACGTATCTTGATTACTAAATTTTATTAAAAAATTATTTACTTATTTATTGGCTCTGGTGGGTCCTAGTTGCTGCAAGTGGGCTTTCTCCATTTACTAAGAGCCAGCGGGAGCGGGTAGTCTCTAGTTGCGGTGTGCGCTTCTCACTGCAGTGGCTTCTCTTGGTGCAGCTCATGGCCTCAGTAGTTGTACACGGTTGCTCCGTAGCGTGTGGGATCTTCCTGCACCAGGGACTGAGCCCATGTCTCTCGCATTGCAAGGCAGATTCCTCACCACTGCCGCCCGGGAAGCCCCATTACTGAATTGTTTCTGGTAGGCCCTCGCATGTTGCTCCTGATTGGAGTGCCTCCCTTGGCTCACCCTAATGCTGGCCCTGCTGGTGCCCATTTCCAAACATACGTGGAAGATGAGCATGAGGGTAAAATAGATTCTCCCTCTGTCTGTGCTAAGGCAAAGTCTTTTAAAACTGTCCAACTCAGGCTGGTGAGCCCTCTGGTCTTGACAGCAGCCATCATTTCTTTTCTCATCCCTAAGGTTTTACTTTATGCTGGTGAAACCCAAATCCAGACATCCCCGTGTCTCTCCCTAAATCAAGGCTGAGCCGTCCATCTTTTTGTTGGAGATCTCTATTCATGTCCTGTAGGCACTGCCATCTGTGGTGCCAGGCACAGTCAGTATATGCAAAATGGAACCCCCAGGTTCTCACCACCCCACCGCTCTTCTGTCCTCCCTGTCCACCCTGATGGCTGCCCCATCCACCCAACCAAGAGATGGTCTCGCAGTAGTTTTTAACTCCTCTCTCTCTTTATCCTGTGCTTCTTATTAATTAGTAAATCCTTTTTTTTTTAAAAAAATAGGAGGATAATTGCCTTACAGTGCTGCGTTGGTACAACATAAATCCTCCTGGTTTTGGTCACTTCAGTATTTCCTGAATCTCTTCTCTTCCCTTCATCCCTGGGGCCACCTACCTCTGCAGACTCTTGTTGATTGTCACTTGTCACTTCACGGTCCAACAGTTTGGCACCAAATGAAGTTTCTCAAGCTCAGTAGACAGTTTCTTACTCCGTGCCTTTGTTCATGCTATTTCCCTACTTGGAATGCCCTGCTCCCTTCGTTTGGTTACTTCTTCTTTAAGACTGAGGTTACGCATTATCTCATTCACTGTTTACCCCACAAAAAATGAACTGAACACCTGTTAGGAGACACTGTGTCAGGTTCTGGGCAATCACAGATGCTCGGGTTTCTCCTGCGCTGGGGTGTTCATGTTCCATATGTCCTGACAACAGGAGGGAGCACTCGAAGAGAGGGGTTGTCCACCTCCTTCTGGAAGCTTTCCCTGATTCCTCGTCTCAGGCTGAAGTAAGCACTTTTCTGCGATGCTTCCGTCACGCTCTGTATATGCCACCATGGCAGCAAACCCATGGACTGAAGTTTTCTTCTCCCTGAGTTTTCTTAGTGTCTGGCTTCACTAAGAATGGACGCCTCCTATCTGTCTTTCCAGTGTCAATTCCTAGTCATGGGAGAAACTCAGCACGGATTTGCTGAGCAAGAGACTACTGCAGGAAGAGGGACAAGGAAAAGTAAAGATGTGGGGTCAAGACCTCAGGTCATTTTACCTCCGCTCCTGCAGCGACACCATTTTCAGATGAACTGACTTGACTTATTAATGCTGCAAGGGTTAATCTTTTTCCCCTTTGCATGAAGGCCAAGATGAGTCAGACCATGATCAAGTAAGCCGAGTTCTGAATGGAATTAAATTCCTGTGTTCTTGGAAATCTTACCTAGAGGAATGTCTACAGTTTCCAATGGCATGCTTTCGAGATCGCTTTTAAAATAAAAATCGTTCACAGTATAAGTGTGTTTTTGTGCTCAGAGAGGCGATGGTGGGTTGGGAGGGAAAAGGAGAAAGGGAGAGAGAGGAAACCCATGTGGTCTATGGCGTACACAGGCTGACATTCGGAACAATAGAGAATAGGGTCTTAACAGAAACGTACTTTGCCGGGTCAGCTCTTTAAAGCCACGTCAGTCAATCCTGAACAAACAGGAAGCTTAGAAGCCGGCTCAGGATCAGTCATGTGGAGCACTACATTACGTGGAACGAGCAAGAGGAACCCAGGTGGGGTTGAATTAACCCTCTTAGGTGACTGTGGGCACAATGACAGTAAATTATGAAATACCTCCGGGCTGTGTGGTTCCAACAGACAAAACAACATTTACCTTATAGTTTCTGCAGGAAGGGTTGAAGGCATTAGTTCCACAGACGAACAACGTATCATCATTTTTCTTCAGCAGGACTTTAATAAAGTTGTGACACTCATCCTGAAAAACAATTCAAACTTTTGGGTGTCCAGTTCAGGGTAGAAACCCATTCAACCGTGGGCCATGATGTGCTGAGAGCAAGGTGAAAATGCAAGGGGCTGGGGTGTTCTCCTGGGAAAGTCCCGGCTCTTCCTTGTGTTTTTACCCCCAAGATGATGCTGACAGTAACAATTGCTTTTCAACAGTAAGTAAGAACAGGAGGTGTGTGTTTGTGCCACCAAAGGAAGGCAAGCCAGGACGTAGCAGCATCCCGTCACATTAATTTTAATGCCAGAGGCTCCAGAGTCCCTTGATACACGAGGTCCGCCGCTGGAGTGTGTGTTTATGCTGCTCTGTGGGGGGAGGCACAGACCCCTTGTGTCTGCGGCAGCCTTTCTGGGCTCTCCTGCAGACTCTCTGAGGGCTGTGGACCACAAGGCAGGCTCCCAGCAAGTGTGCTCAGAAGACTCAGCACAAGCCAGTTTGGGGTCCAAAGTCCCTGGTGCCCCCTAAATAGCTCATGATGCAGCCCTAGCAGCTGTCGTACGGTTTCATCACATTAAAAGCAAACTGTTTTTTGCAAATTAAAGCCTTCAATAAGTTGATGGAAGAAGCAATTACTGGGGGAAAAGGGACTAGCGTGAGCCATTCCACATCACGGTCTGCGGCTGGAGATAACAGTCAAGAACTTAACCCGAAGTGGCAGCTGCAGAAGAAATGAAAATTGCCTACCTTATGTTTTCCCTTCATTCTGCATGTGTCTACATCAGCCTGTCTAGATTTCCATGTCAGTTTCTGCAGGGATCAAGAAAGAAATCAATTAGAGCCCAGAGGTTGTTGCATTTGATTTTAGAAGTAAGAGTGCCCTGGGGGAGACTAGAAGCCGAACATATATTTATTGAAAGCTTTCCACACCCTTTCTCCGTGATTAATTTACCATAACAACAAAAGATTAGAGATGGAAATGTTCATTTAATTTTGAACCCCTATCTATTCATTAGACTACAAAATGATCTTCTCTTCTTTGAGAAAAAGATGACGGAGAAAGGAAAGAAGAATAAACAACAGTGTGGAAATTTCACATAAAATATCCGCACTAACTTGCTAAATTATGCTCATTTTGATAAAATACATGTCCTTGCCCTTTCCTTTCACTTGATAAATCAGTTTCCATAAAGCAGGCCTTTTCCTTAAAATATGGAAGTCATTTTCTTAAACATAAAGGGGACATTCACTTTAGGTGGACAAAGATTTAATTCAGGTTACACTCCTTCACATAAATTCATGTGCTGAAGGGATCATCTGCTTCTGAGGCAGACTTTATTAACTTAAAATACCTCCATGTGGAGTTATGAGAAAGCATTGGTTATATTTTATATCTGTCTGAAATGGATAACGATCAAATTCCTGAACCACAACAGTTAAGTCAAACTTAATATTGCAAGATATGGAAACACAACAGTGAAACACTTGTGGGACAAAAGCTTATGTATGGAAACTGATCTTTTCATGGACAAATATCCAATACTTTATCCAGAGAATTTAGAAATTACCTAAAATTCCAATGTGTTTATGTGCACGTAATTGATGAATAGAATTCATATTAAAATTCAAATTAAAATTTCATAAAATGTTCCCAATTATTCTAGGCCATGTCATCTCAATCAATGCATTTACAATACATATTCTCTCCAAGAACCATCCTAAGATCCTTCATTTCTGAAAGAAGGTTTTAAAACTACTTACTTTGCTACAATAAATTTCTTCTGTGTGTGAGGTGTCTATATCAACAGTATAAATATGGTCCCTATAAACAAAGAAGAATTAAGACAATGTTAGACGCAAGAGTCAAGCTAGTGCGTTTTCTCCTGAATGAGTCCATGTCTCATTCAAGGCAGATAAATCCAGATCCATGTTATTAAAAACAAGATCTGAGGGCAAGAAGAAGGGGAGGGTTCAGCTTCTAAGAGATGCTTCAGGATCACATTCAGCACCTTCAGAGAAATCATGGCATCTTGCCACCTTTTGTGAAAACTTTCCAGTAGTCTCTCGCATCCCGTAACAATAACATCTGTATGCACGTACGTAGTTTAGGTGGAAGATGTCTGAAAGTTAAATAGGCTTCCAAACTAGCACACAGATGAGTTCGCATGCCCTTTCACTTGGCATTCAACATGCTAGAGTTGCTCATCAAGAGAGCTAACAAAAAGCTAATGTCCATCTCCATCACTTTTTCGAAAACATATTTTCAGCTTTACCTTTGATGATTTGATTGACAAGACGGAAGACGATAAAGGTAAAATTATTTCCAGAAGCCACTCTTTTTCACACAGTGATGGTCAATTAAGGTTAAGATAAGTTTACATTTCTTGCTTCTGTTCACCTTTCTGTTTTGCCGAGAACTTGGTTGTCTTTATGATTTGCTGCCAATCTCCCCTTGGAAGGGGAGAAACAGAATGAGCAGCTCAGGTGTGGGGCTATATTTAAACATCCCCTTCTGTGTGAGCTGAGTACAAGGGCGTTTTTGTCTGGAATTCAGAAGAAAGAAAAGAAAAGCGCTACATTCAGCTGAGGAGATGGGGGGCTAGTGAGGGAAAGCAAAACAGCTCGTTTTCCCTTGAAATAACATTGACTTTTTCTAAAATGCAGGAAGTCCTGGGGCTGGAAAATTACCCACAGCTTTAAAGCAAGACCTCAAGGCTTCCGTGCAGACTTTCAGGGCCCCTCATTACTTAAAAGAAAGGGAAAGGGGAGAAGGGAAGAAAGAAAAAAGAAAGGAATTATCTGCTGTCAGGATTCACTTTCATTTTCTCCCCCAGTTCTTTGGAAATCTGTTTGCTGCTACTTTTAGGAAAAGAACAACAGAGAAAAACAGAAATAAAAACAGGTTTTCTCCTATGAAAATAAAAGGAGGGGGTAAGGCAGATGGCCTATAAAATTCCCTGGCCCTTGTGAGTGTGTGTGAGTGTGTATGTGTGTGTAAGAGTGGTGAGGGAGAGAGAGAGGAGCCTGTTTTGTAGATTGCTGAATTGGAAAGTTCTTCAGACTCCAGTAGGGTGCCAGAACCGCTCTGCCCTTTAATTCCGAGGCAGTTTTATGGCATTCCTTTATTGCTTGTTTGACTTTATTGGCGGTGCTGTGGGTCAGGTTCATTATTGGAGTGGAATTGCCTATTACTTTGGTATCAGCTTTGAGATGACTCGAGACTTTTTCTGGCCCCGCCTCTCCTCAAAACTTTAAGTAGGAGCTGAACGTATGAACTGTAAATTAACATCTGATTAATATGCACTGGCAATTCCTCAGAAAGCTCTTGATTGCCACTCCCCACCCCCCACCCCTCTGGCATGGCCTGTTTATGTTAATTAGCAGTTCAGAGATTAAACGACAAAAAAAGAATTTACAAAATGGATAAGAATAAAGCAGAACTGAAAAGGGGCATTGCTTATCAAGCTTCACTCAGTCCCTGGGTTCTGGCTGGGGACATGGCTTCTGATAGCTGATACCCACTGTCTAGAAGAACCGAGGAGCCTTTTAAAAATCAAAATTCTATGAATGAAATCTCGCCTGGACAGCGGCAATATTTTTCAGTCTCCAAGAGATCACACTGCCCAACACACAGAACGATGCCTTATGCTCAACCACGTATCAAGGGTCAGGGGTTTTCCCCAGCACTGTGTGCGCATCCCGGCTTCGTATGCCGTTATTACTGAATTCAGTCACTTGAACACAAACTGACTCAATCCTAGGACTTCCTCTTCCCTCTCCAGTGAGCACCACTGAACTATGTTGGCATGACTTGAGTCTGGGGAAGGATTTCACTTTAAATCATGTTAGTGGCTATCTGGGAAAGTGGATCTCTTGGGGCTCTGTTGGGAAATGTGAAATTAAAGAGAGAGGAGAGACCCTAAATATGCAAACCACAGACATCATTTAGGAATTTTTCCAGGGGTGTGTACTCTGGGAAAGTGTCTGTACAAAGTGAAAACCAACATGTCAATACTAGGCTGTTACAGATCTGACTTTTAACCAAGGTCAAGATTTGACCTTTAACCAAAGATGAATCTGTCTTATAGCGTTATAAAAGTGAATCTGTTTCTCCTTTTTTCCCTTCTTTCTTTTCTCCTTTTCTTGGGGTCAGGAGTTAGGATGAAACAGTCTTGGTTTTAACAAGGTGTAATATTGGTCACTTTGAAGTCTGCACAACACCTTGTTCCTAACTCTGGGGCCCCTTGGACTGTTTTACAGCCAAGTTAAAGTTATCAGGTAGTCGGTTATGTTTTATTTTTCCCCCCTAAAGACTGGGTTGCAAACTGAACAATTCATAGAAGAGTCTTGAGTCAGCCTATTTCTCACAGATATAATGTTTAATCATTTGTTTTGACCAGCCTTTAGCTAACTGGGTACAAATGTAATCTTCCATCCCTGTTACATTTAGGAAACTGAAAATGGTATTTAAGAGGGAGCTAATACTTTCCAGTGGTCATGTATGGATGTGAGAGTTGGACTGTGAAGAAAGCTGAGTGCCGAAGAATTGATGCTTTTGAACTATGGTGTTGGAGAATACTCTGGAGAGTCCCTTGGACTGCAAAGAGATCCAACAAGTCCATCCTAAAGGAGATCAATCCTGGGTGTTCATTGGAAGGACTGATGCTGAAGCTGAAACTCTAATACTTTGGCCACCTCATGCGAAGAGTTGACTCATTGGAAAAGACTCCAATGATGGGAGGGATCGGGGGCAGGAGGAGCAGGGGACAACAGAGGATGAGATGGCTGGATGTCATCACCGACTCAATGGACATGAGTTTGGGTGAACTCCGGAAGTTAGTGATGGACAGGGAGGCCTGCCGTGCTGCGATTCATGGGGTTGCAAAGAGTCAGACATGACTGAGCGACTGAACTGAATACTCTCCCAGAGAGGTGGCTACTGAGGGCTCATTGGAATGTTTTTAATGAATACCCACAGTGGCTACTGTTCTTGGGGAAAAGCTATTAGAAGGTTATTACCAGGACAAGTAGGCCTTCTATGGCTCAGCAGGCTGCCGAGCACAGAGTAGTGACCTAGATTCTAGAGAAAGACTGCTGTTGCTGCTAAGTCGCTTCAGTCGTGTCTGTCTCTGTGCCACCCCACAGACGGCAGCCCACCAGGCTTCCCCGTCCCTGGGATTCTCCAGGCAAGAACACTGGAGTGGGTTGCCATTTGCTTCTCCAATGCATGAAAGTGAAAAGGGAAAGTGAAGTTGCTCAGTCGTGTCCGACTCTTTGCAGCCCCATGGACTGCCGCCTACCAGGCTCCTCCGTCCATGGGATCTTCCAGGCAAGAGTGCTGGAGTGGGGGGCCATCGCCTTCTCCGAGAGAAAGACTACTCCAGTCTAAATCCTGCCTGTGTCATTCTGACCCAGTCATCCCACCTTTGTGTACCTTGGTTTCCTCCTGGTATACACGGGGATGAAAATAGCTCTAACTCAAAGGGGTTCTTCTTTTTTTTGGCCCCAGGATTGAATGAATTAACATTTATAAAGAACTTACAACTATATTTACAATTTATATAGCACATACAATAAGTACGTACTCAGTGTTTGTGAAGTAGAATTTTTAGAAAGTGCTTTGGCATTGCTCCCTGTGACCAAAATGTAGGGTACTCATAGGGTATTTTAATCTAGCCAGTGGTTTTTTTTTTAACTTTACATTGTATAGCTTGTATTTTCAGAACATCTAAGTACTTTGAAGGAACCAGCACGGTTGTTATTTACTTTACTTGTGCACACAGCCAGACAGGTATTAAAAACATAATCTCTATTTCTCCTTCCCAGTGTAAAACTATTCATCACTCTAGACCCAGGTTATACCACAGTGGACTCCACAAGATAGTGCTCCTTGTTGCTGTTTATTTAGAAATATTTTGAATAAGCCACAACCCCTGTCCCCAGTGGTGGATCATGTATTTTTAGAATCCCAGGGGACACCATTAAGAAATTCTACTCTAGTCTCTTATTTAACAGAGGATACTGAACAGCCAGAGAAGTTGTGGTCCAGGTAAGTTTAGAGTTGAAACAAAACCTAAATCCCTATGAACCCTGTCTGGGTAGTATTCTTGCTGGGCTATTTATCCTTAAGGCATGGTCTGTTTGAATAACATTTCTCCAGTGGATGAGTATTTTCTGAACTCTACTGGGTGGCTGCTGCCATTCTGCTAAAGTAATAATATATACTATATATTATCTGCAAAAATACAGGTTTAACATACACCTACCCACACACACATTCAGCTTAATTTGATACATGTTGACACATTCAACTTAATTTAGCAAGTATCAAGGAGAGAACTCTTTACCCTATGCTTGAATAAGTATCTGTGTATACTGTATGTGTGTATATACATATATATATATACACACAATGTTCAAGATAAACAGTGGATTATTTGAGTTTAAAGTCCAAAATATGCAATTATTTCTATCCAAATCCACACCATCAAGTTAAAAGGACACAGAAAGTCTTGAAAGAATGGTTGCTTGACAAATGAAAGTAGCCTTTAAATGAAGTAACACTCTCTTTGGGAATGTCAGGATCTTTACTATGAGGCAGAGTGTGGACATTTAGGTATTAGGACCCTTGGATGCTCCAAAGGCAAACGGGGAAAGGGGGCTCACCTGGCGGCAATGTAGAGGGTTCTGTTCATGGTCACGATCATTTGGATGTCCAGCCTGTGCCTCTGCGTGGTGTTCCGTCCTGGCTTGTGGCCCACAAACACCGGATACTGTTTTGTATCTGTGAAAAGAGGACATGGGGCAAGAGAGGGAATAGGGAATCAAGCCAAGAATTGACAGGGCCGGGGCGGGCGGAAGGGGGTGGTCGCCGAACAAAACCATATTGAAGTCCAGCCATGCCACCGTTTTCTATTTCCACGCAGGTCTGTTATTTTAGGAAATGTTGTGATAGAAAAGTGCTCTTTAAGGATAATTGAGTTACAGTTTTATTTCCTGGTGCTAATAAGCCTGGGCTTAGATTTCTGAGTGTCACTCTTTCTGACTTGTCCCTCTTTCTGGGGGGGTTAAACTTGCCAGGGAACCCTTTACATGAAGGTGCTTTTTCTTCCCCCGTTTTCTTTTCATCTTCTTTAGAGTGCTAAGCCTGAGGGGCAGCCTGCCAAAGATCTTGTCTCCGGACAGAACTATTTCAAAGCAGCCTTCCCATCAATCACCGCAAAGGCAATGTGGTCTGGAGGCAAGAGCCCTCGTCCAGGAGCCAGAAGGAAAATACAGTCTCCACAGGCGTCCAGCTGGAATAATCTACTATTGAAGGCCGCTCCGCTAGGTCGGCTGGCATTCTAGGAACTGTGGGAAGTTCACTCTCAAGTTAAGCAATTGGCTAATCTCACAGAAATGGGGACTTTGACAGGACAGGGTCAAACCGAGTGTAGCCAGTCGGGTGATCTGGAATTTTCCCTGACCTGCAGAGTCAGTGAGCGTATTTCTCCTTTTCTGCAGTTCTCCTCAGTGGAGAATAGGCAATTTGTAATAACACCTGACCTTTGGAAATACCTACATCTCAAAAATCTCTCTGCCTTTAAACCTATGATCTCCAGAGCACTGGTGGTCCTTCAGAGAAACAGGCAGTTGTTTTGGGGGGTGAGAGGAATGTAAGTAATGACTCAGAATCCGTTCATAGATTAATGCTCTGATCCACACACCTTAAACCCCTGTAGCCTCTGAGTCTGACTCACTCTTAGAGCATCAGTATATCTTACTCCCAACCATGCTTGGTATGGGATTATCGTGTACTTTCCCTTTCACTGCTCTGAAATTTTATCCACCCATTCGTCAAGCAAGTTGCTAAAACAATTAATTCCTGTCTCTGTCCTGTGAAAGAGTTGGGTGTCCACTGAAGTATGGTTTTCAGCAGCATATTTGGGGTCTCTTTCTTATTTATTTATTCATTTTTTTCCTGGAGTCTCTTCTGCACAGGGGCACCAAAGATAGAATACTTATCTCAAATGGAGATAAACGCTAATTAGGTTTAGTACCTTGAGTTAGGTGGAGGAAGGAAATGGCAAGCCACTCCAGTGTTCTTGCCTGGAGAATCCCCATGAACAGAAGAGTCTGGTGGGCTACAGTCCACGGGGTCACAAAAGAGCTGGACAAGACTGAGGCGACTTGGCACCCACACACGCCACTTCAAGAATGATGATTTCAAACTACACAGTTTGGTCCTTAGTCATACCGCAACTTTTGTTCTTAATTATAGAGGTGTAAAGCCTTGCCACCTCACCTTCATGTAAAATTACTTCTTTTTACAACCTAGANAGACTGAGGCGACTTGGCACCCACACACGCCACTTCAAGAATGATGATTTCAAACTACACAGTTTGGTCCTTAGTCATACCGCAACTTTTGTTCTTAATTATAGAGGTGTAAAGCCTTGCCACCTCACCTTCATGTAAAATTACTTCTTTTTACAACCTAGACCGTCTGGCAGAAAGCTGGGTGGACGGCGTTAGTATCCTAATATTACTGTCAAATACCTTTTCAATGGTTCATTCAATGTTTGAGGATAACCACTGCGAAGATAGATATTTGGGTGAAATGCTTTCCCCTTTACTGTGATAAAATATTTTATCTTTTGGAGAAAAGGGAAAAACGTAGTTAATTGTCTATTTCGTTCCACACGCAGGTAGAACTATCCTCTTTTGAGGAGTCACCTGACCTTCGCATCATGGTGCTTTCTACTCTCGATACTGAAGCAGAGATCAAAAGAAAGTTATGAACAGTTAAACTCGGTCCACTGGGAATTCAGAAGCACTTTAAGTCTTGCGATGATATACTTCTGAGTCTAAATGGAAGTTAATTTTTGTCCCAGTCTTCTTTTCTGTTGTAACAATGCCTCTGTATTAGTTACTCTATGAAAATGTGCAGTCCTGGCAACACCCAGAAGACCATGATGTTTTCCCACAGCTGGTTTCTGGGCGTGATCACAGCCTCCTTGTAGTAACTGAGACTTCACTGGAGGTACTGAGGGATGTTTCAGAACTTCACACAAGTGTGTCCCCGCAACCTTGTTTATTGGAGTCATAGAACAGTCATCCCACCAGTTTGACTAGACTTGAATTATCCATCTTCCCAGGTGGCACTCCCTGGGTAGGGAAGATCCCCTGGAGGAGGGCATGGCGACCCACTCCAGTATTCTTGCCTGGAGAATCCCATGGGCAGAGGAGCCTCGAGGGCTACAGTCCATGGGGTCGCAAAGAGTCGGACACGACCGAAGCGACTTAGCACGCCCACATGCATGCCATCCACATAGTTTAAGCGACTAACAAGTCTCTTCTATGAAATTTTTAACATGTGAGTTTTGTCGGTTGACACAGCCACATGTACCCACAGAGGGAGAGAGTGAGAGAGAGGTGGATACTTACAGTTGCCATGCGAAATACTGATTGGCTCAGAATCTTCTGGGAAAGCAGCCCCAGCACAGTGTAGCAGTGTGAAATATAGCAGCAAGGCTTCTGACCTCATAGTAGTTCAGCGGGGAGACTTTACTTCTCTACTTCACCCTGCCAAAGAGCCAAGAAGGGAGTTTTATTCTTTTCTCTCTCTTTTTTTTTTTTTTGCAAGTCGGTTTTATTCCACTCCATAAAATCAAATGGCCTTGAAGATAAATTTTAGAGAAAGGGGCCTCTGTGTTCTATCCTTCTCATTGTGGATACACTCGTGATAGTATTTTGCAGAAGGAACCTGTGTCTTATCACCCATTGCACCCTCCTCCCTCATGCATAGGAGCCCTTTTGCAAAATTTCTCCCAAACCAGTGACTCAGAGCCATCGTGAGGCCATTATGTGTGACTATTTCACAATCACAAAATGACATTCTGAAAAAAATGTGGATAATTGAGAATGCTTCCCCCCTCCCTTTTAATGTAAATACGTTTTTTTTTTTTCTTCTCAGCAGGTTTAGAGCAGCATGCCATCCCCAGACATGTTCTGTGTGGCCAGCCCAGAATCTTTCAGAATTTTGAAACAGTTCCCCAATATTGAAAAATTAGAAGGTTTCTACCCTTCTTTAGAAAAATCAGAATATCTGACATACTGACCTAAATGAGTTTCCTTCAAGCATTATGCTCTCAGCCACAAACACCACCATCCCACCTGACGCCCAACACCTGTACTGGCCCAGTTCAGTGATTTCCATTACCCCTTTGACCCCTTAGTTGAGATTTTCACTCCTGGTTATGTAATTCTACAGTAATTCTATAGTGACCTTGCTGCTGCTGCTGCTAAGTCGCTTCAGTCGTGTCCGACTATGTGCGACCCCATAGATGGCAGCCCAGAAATAAAATCACACAATCTATGTTTAAAAAGAAAGAAATGGATCCTTTCAGACTCTGTGGAGAATGTTACAGACAGCATCTGAAACCACATCCTGAACAGTATTGTTGACTTTGAAAAAACCCTATCTTTGTATATTTGAGTGTCAGATGCTGCCATGTGGTGAAATGGTAGTGAATAAAAATGCTAGATATACTGTTCTACCCATCTGCATTTTCTTAAAGATGCTCTTTATGTGTAAAAAAAAAAAATCTAAATCATTAGAAGTAGAAGCACTCTCATGTGGGGCTGGCTGGATACAGTGAAAGGAAAGTCATAAGACAGAACATATTGCATAATTCTCAGGCATTTTCAAATAACTGTTGATCTATCAGGGAAATTAATGTAAAATGGGGATATCTTTTTATCTTCGTAATGTCTTTGAAGTAGCCTGCCAAAGATTGTCTTTTTTGAACAAAGTTATTTCACAGTAGTCCATCAATCATTTAAGATTTCGGTGTAATAAAGTCAAACTTAGCAACTTACATGTCTTTGAAAGTTAATTTGGCAAACTGCTAACTGACGCTTTTTGGAACACACTTAATATTAGATACCTGTGTGTCTCTTCTTCATACCCAAAAAAAGCATTAACAAGCCCCAAGTGTTGCATCGCAACTGATAATTTCACAGACACAGCTGGGTCTTAATCATTTGTTCAATCAAAAAGCGCACATTAATTAATTTGCCTTACCTTGAAAATCAAAGAGGGAGAGAGGTTGAGAGAAAAGCCTAAGCCATTCCATATCTCCATTTCTGATGTGTAGGTTAAAATTAAACTAAATAATTACTTGTTCACAGAGCAGTCCATTACCCAGAGATGTATTTACAGACAGGTGAAAAGCACTGAGCTAGCCATTCATTCATTTGCCAGTTCTTCCTATTCTGGAGAATCTAAACCCAAAGGGAAGCTCTGAGATGCCCTGATTTGGCTTGTCAGGGCTTCTGTTCAGTATAACATTAAGGAGGAGAAAGCAATCACAGGAGTAAGTAAAACATAAAGCAGACCCCACTCAGAAAGTATTCGGGTAAGAGGAAGTGGCAAACTTTACCAAGGGCTCAAGAGCAATATCATAGTATTGTACAGAAGCCTTCACCTCTGAGAGTTTGCCGCACACCGCGGAAGAACGATGGAGACTCAACAACCGATTCTCATTGCTTTAGAAATCTTTAAGAATATCTGTATCCTTTTAAAGATGAACTTTTATTGACATGACAAAGGAGTCTGTATCCTCCCACAATTACATCCATCTTTGTACAGATGTCCTCCAGCTAATGAGACGAAGTCCCACTATTTTAATCTATCTCCCAATTTTAATTTTTTCCATCTTAACGATTGCATGGACTGATGCAACACTCTCAAACCCAGATGCTGGCAGGAAGAGCAACGCATGAAGAGGAAATCTCTTATCCGATCCAGTGGCTTTTTTTTTCAATCCTTACACCTTGCCCCAATCATGGTTGAGATGGGTTATTTAAATATCTCCAGGTGTACAGGAGGGCTCTATACCAGGAAAAATCTCTGTTTTATGTGTCTTCCTCTCATCATATCATCAGGTTTTCAACATGTACATCATATGGGTGAAAGTGTCCTGGCAGCCCCAGTTAATCTTGTCTAGTCCACGTAAATGCTTTATAATTATCTTCAGCTGAGGTTTTGATGTATTATTCCCTTCATACACAACTTTGGGCTCTAACCCTCGTAAATAAGTGGACAATATATTTTCCTGTTGAAACAATGACTTTGTGGAGAGATCCCAATTCAATCACATTGTCATTTTCTATCCTGCTGAACACGGGCTGAGTCTCCCTGCTAAGACCACAGCACACAGACTTGTACTAGCCCAGGAGAATAAAAACAAATAAGAACTTTCCAAGGCTTTTCAATATCTTGAGCTAGCTGAGCTGCTGCTATGCGGTTGTTTAAGTGATCTGGAAACTCTGTAAAGCGTAGCATGGGGCTTCCCAGGTGGCACAGTGGTAGAGAATCCGCCTGCCAAGCAGAAGACACAGGTTTGATCCTTGAGTCTCCAGGAAGATCCCCCGGAGAAGGAAATGGCAAGCCACTCCAGTACGCCTTCCTGGGAGATCCCATGGACAGTGGAGCCTGGTGGGCTACAGTCCATGGGGTTGCAGAGTCGGACACAACTGAGCAACAACAACATATAGCATATTTATAGGCATCTGTAGACTCTTGTCAATGTCCCTCTCTGTGGCTGTGCTTGTATAGGCTGAAAATGACTTAGACTTGATCCCCTACCCAGAATATTAGCTCCTGGGAAGACTATCAAGATGAGGATTCTAAACAAAAACACTTACTTCAAAAATAAGCTTATTACACTGGAATTTTCCATCTACATCATCTCAGCCTTCCATTATTCTTAGCCTGAAGAGAAATGACCCTTGTAAAATATACCACCCCTAAAACATGATATTCCAACACTTTTCTAACCCACAAAATTCACTGGAAAACTGCCTTAAGAATAGGCAGACGAAGTTAATGCATATAAAAGACATTCTTAAGACAATGGTGGGAATGTTTCCACTGGAGGAGGGCTGGCCCCTCTCCTGTGGACAGCAGCCACGCAGCTCCGGAGTGCTGGCTTGGTGCAGTGTTGGCCCACAAATCCAGCTTTCTGATTTTTTCTTTTCCTTAAGCCAGAAATCTAAAGCTGTATGTTAAATCTCCTATTTTATTTTTTCTAAATGTTGGCAACTAATTTAAATGTTTTTGTTCTCTGTGAGTCAGTTTGTCCAAATCCTACACATTTGTGAGCCCAAGTAGAATTTTCTGGGGCAGGATTTGGGGAGTAGTGGGTAGAGGATTAGAACTAGTATTTGGCAAAGTGTGAGCAATTCTCAGGCTGGGTGGGCTTATCATGGCACTTGTGGCACTCGGTCATGTGGCACTTGTGAAATTAACCTGATTAATAAGAAGGAAGATGTGACCACTTGTGACCTCATTCTTTGACTTCATAACCATTTCTGGTTCTTGTGACATCCCCTTCACTTCATGCTTTTACTGACACAACGACTTCTGTATGACAAGGGTGGGGGTGTAAATAGAAACCCCAGTTATTGTTGATACACGCAAGTCAATGGGCATTGCTGTTTTTAAAGACCCAAGTGGGCTGTTCCATGTACTATCTATGTGTTCAGCTGTAGCATCATTGTACTTGGACTTGGCTGTATGGATACAGCTTGCATCTGATTTGTTACAACCATTCTTCCAGAATGTTGGTACCCAGTGAACATTTTAATAGTAAGTGGTAATATGAGAAAATAATTTATCTGGAAACTTGCAAATGCAAAATGCTCTTGATGATAACTCTTTTAAGTGTAGCCTAGAAATAAAGAGGAAATGATGGTAGTAGCCCTCTTTTTTTTTTCCTGTGAAGAAAAGCATTTGCTAACGTTTCTTTTAAAAAGCACATTTTCTACTAATGTCATAGGAAGTTTAAAAGGTAATCATTAGTTCACGCCGTCATTAATAGACGGAAGGTGTGACGCTGGATAAATCTCATAGCCATGCTGACTCCTAGCTTCCTCACCTGTACAGTGAAGGAATATAAAACATAATGGCCTATCCAAACTCCTCTGAGCTCTGAAACTAGAGCAATTACAATTCTAGGTGATTCTGCCAGTACGCGATGGCGATTTGGGAGGACAGTACAGGTGGTGGCCCTGAGCTGGGGTGCTGCAAGGCCACGGACACCCCATGGAGGTGCGGGGCCAGGATGGGAGGAGTAGGAGCCCAGGCAGAGTGGGCACTGGGGCTCCAGACAGCGGGAGATGCAGCTGGGCTCTGGGGGCAATTGTGCTAGCCCTGCTCGGATATGGCCACACAGGTGGGGACAGAGCAAACTCCATGCACCTAGCAGATGCTCTTTCCAAAGAGAACAGGGCCGGGTTTTTTCTGTATTCTCTCCTGAAAGTGAAAGTCACTCAGTCACGTCCGACTCTTTGCGACCCCATGGACTATAAAGTCCATGGAATTCTCCAGGCCAGAATACTGGAGTGGGTAGCCTTTCCCTTCTCCAGGGGATCTTCCCGACCCAGGAATTGCACTGGGTCTCCTGCATTGCAGGCGGATTCTTTACCAGCTGAGTTACCAGGGAAGCCAGTATCCTTTCCTGGTTGCCCCTAAATTGCATATGGCTTGGAAACTCAAGGGGCCATATTGTGTCACTGGTTCTGTATGTGGCAAACGGGAAGAATGGTACAGGCTCTCTTCAACTTTGCTCATTGAGGACTGTAGTAGACAACACACCAACTGTGGAAAGTTCCTCCAGCTGGGGCAAAAGAACTGTGGCGCTGCCTACTGTCAACATCAGGACAAAGTTCAAGGCCCATGGCTAGTTCTGACCCGGTTGAGGAGATCGCTGTTGTTACTGTTGAGTCACATTTGGAGTTTAGTCAGGTTTTACTCTAACGATGACATTTTCATTTTTATTGCCCAGCTTTCTGACCTCTTCATCTTTGACTTTACAACATGACTCTCTTGAAAAAATCTGAAGTGAGGCTGGCGTAAAGCTTTTCCTTGAAATGAAATGATGGCTACTAATATAGGGAGGCAGAGGGAGCAGCGGGCAGGAACACAGGGCTTGAATGCCTTTGCTCTGCTTATGAGCTGGGACCTCTGGAGAGGTGCTGAAGATCTCCGAGCTTTGGATTTCTCATCACGAAACTGGCTAAAATCGCTTCTCAAGATTGTGAGGGAACGCACATAAAAACTGGTAGCCCTCCACAAACATCTGCCCATTTCTTCAGTGGAGATACGAAAAATCGCCTTTTAACAGCTTTTCTTGGGATTCTTTGAGTTCCCAGAGTAACGGCTGGAGTTCTATGTCTTCAGTGGGAGAAGCAGTTCTCTCTTCTTTCTCCTTCCCCCCACCCCTCCCATCCTCCTTCCAGCCCCTAAGCTTCCTCTCTGGAGGGAGAGTCTCTCTCACACGGCACAGGTCACATTGTGTGATTTAAAAAATGTGATCACAGCATTCTCACAAGTGCAAAGGAAAACACTGGTGTGGACACTGGTCAAAGGGCGGGGGGAAGTGAACTTACTGAGCACCTTCTATGTGTGACACACATGTATGTTACTTTATTTAAATATCATAGCAAGCCAGAGAGACAGGCCATATCCTCTCCACTGTGCAGACAAGGAACCTGAGGCTCACAAAGGATAAGTAACATGTCCAGTCAATATTTACAGCGCATCAGTAAAAGGGGAAAGCCAGGAAACCAAGCCAGGGCTCATGCATGGTGGCTCAGCCATGTCCGACTCTTCGTGACCCCATGGACTATAGCCTGCTAGGCTCCTCTGTGGGACTTTTCAGGCAAGAATACTGGAGTAGGGTGCCATTTCCTCCTCCAGGGGATCTTCCCCACCCAGGGATCAAACCTGTGTCTCTTGCATCTTCTTCATTGGCAGCTGAATTCTTTACCATTAGCATCACGTGGGTTGAGCCAGGGCTGTGTGATGCCAAAGTGAATGTCCTTCCTAGCATGTCAAAGAAAGGGGAACAGACGAAGGTTGGAAAGAGAGAGAGGCTGGCATAAATGGAGACTGCACTTAATGATCACATTTGGATATAGGTTGATACATCTGTGCTTAGGTGGACAGAGTGGCTAGAAGTCCCTAATGGCTTCAGTAATAAAAAAAAAAAAATCTATAAAAGGAGTACACAGTCACTTTCAAAGGTACAGGCATGCAAAGGCTCATTCTACTTTATGGCCTGGTGATTGCAGGCTGAAGGTAGTAGAAAGATTCAAATGCTTCTCGACCAGAGTTTTAGGAGGAATAGAAGAGCTCGTGACACCTCTGTGTTAAGTAGAACCACTTGCCTGCTGGCAGCCCCCTCAAGAGTGATGTTTTAAAATAAATACATGATGGAGAACACTGTCTGTGATGAAGGGTGAAAACAAAGCTGCCTGTTTCAGGAGCTGAGAGGATAAATAGGTTTGGACACTTTTCAAGTCCAAGTAGGGAACTTGCTCAGAGAAAAGGTGGGGAGCGGATGTCAGTGCAGAAAATCCAGTTTGCTGAATGCTGGAGATTGAAGATTATTCCTGTACCAAGGGGACAGTTCAAGAATCAAAGAGTGTTTAAACAGCAGGTGTCCTTCCCTGGCGTGGGCCTCCCTCTTCAAGGGCTGCAGCATGACAGGAATGGCCACGGAAGAGCCCCTCCCACATGGAGGAAGGGACAACTGGGACCTGCTGGTCTGGTTGAAATGTCTACTGTACCCAGTCTTCACAGGCCATGTTGGCCACCTGCTGGGCGATGTCACGTGAAGATACAAGTTTTATGCACATGAGAAAAACATCTCTAGCCTTCAAGTAAAGCATCTGATCTTTTTCTCCTCCTCTTTTCAGCCATTAACAGAGACATAAAAGCTCCCATGTCAGGGGAAAGGGAAGTGGCACAGACTGAACTTCAACACATTTTGGAGAAGGATGATGGCATTCAGTGGAGTAATAAATATCGACTGTGTTTAATAGGTGTCCTATTTTAGATCTGAAACCACTGTCACAAAGGAGCAGGAAAACAGCTGTGAATTCAGAAGTCCTTTTAGAAAATTTTTTTTTTTTTAAGAAAAATAAAGGTTGGTTGTAAACCTGTGACACTTTGGAGGAGAGAAGGCAAGTCTGGTCTATCAGGTGATAAAGTCTTTGTTATGATCATTTTCTTCCTTTCTACCAAGGCTCTCCCCACCCCACCAGTGCTTGAGGCAGTGTATTTAATGCGCTTTTCTTGGCTGTTTCAGATACAGTCTCGTGACTCGTTGGGGCTCTGCAGTTACAGGCATGATCTTGGCAATCTACGCAGAAAAGACTGTGGCAGATTCCCTTGATCTCAGAAAGCTGCCTCCATCCCAACCATGTTTACCCACATCACACGCTAGCTCCCTGCCATCTCCGTGCTTCTCGACTTTTGTAATATCGCTGCCCTCAAACGTCTGTTCCAGAGATACCTGCTTTGTTTTGCTGTTGAGGAAACTGAGGCCCTGAGAAGTGAGATCACTTTGGCAAATGTAGTGCAGCTGAGAAGTGGCAATGCTGAGCAGCCATTGAGGACTCCGGATGCCAGCCCCGAGCTCTGTCCCTGTTACGTGGCTTTCGGAAAGGAAGCCAAGGCTCATTCATTTCTCCTTGGCTTTCTGCCTGATGTTCATTACTTCCATCACTTGCTCTCCCTCTTACTGGTTCCTGCTTTCTGCCAGGAGCCAGGCTCTGTGCTGGATGCCGTGTCTCAGCCAGAGATGGAAAAAACTAGATCTCTTTGCCTCCTCAGGACCTTGCTGTCCTAGTAGGTGGGCCTGACAGTTCTAGATCACTGTCCCCAAATAGAACACCTAGACAATCATTTTTACAAAAGAAATTAAAATTCTGTTGGGGAGAATACTATCTGGAGGGTGCAGGTGTTGAGAGGAACATGGGCGGGATGCTCAGTGAGAGTCTCTGTTTGGAGAAACCCGTGGCAGGTTGCCCAACTGTTCACCGTGGATGGTGGGGGTCAGAGGAGAGGCAGGTCAGAGAACATTTCTGGTCTAAGGGCTGGGTCTGGAGAGCAGGCGTTGAAATGGGTGATTCCATGCTGATCAGGCTTTCAGATGCTTTCNGGGATGCTCAGTGAGAGTCTCTGTTTGGAGAAACCCGTGGCAGGTTGCCCAACTGTTCACCGTGGATGGTGGGGGTCAGAGGAGAGGCAGGTCAGAGAACATTTCTGGTCTAAGGGCTGGGTCTGGAGAGCAGGCGTTGAAATGGGTGATTCCATGCTGATCAGGCTTTCATATGCTTTCAGATGGGGCCGTTTCACTCTCTGCTTAAGGAATTTCAAATATTTGTCTGAAGTAATGAATGGATTTTTAACTTCACCCAAAGTTCAGTTTAAAGAACCTAGCTCAGAAGATGGTATCTGATTATTTTTTCCTTCCAAGAATATGACAGAAGAAGAAAAAGTGGTGTCGGGGGAAACTCTGAGGGAATAGCTGAGAATACTGGTGTTTATTCTTTCAAGGTGCTGAGTATATGAGTTATTGTCATATTACTCTTACTGGTTTTCTACACATTTGTGATTTCATTAAAAATGAAAGAGGGCAAAACTAACAGGCCTAAATTGAAGGCAGTTTTGGCCAGCCCTTAGAAAGATATTTGCAGAGTAACTTTAAAGGGAACAAACGAAGGATATTATTGACTGGAGTTTTCCATGAACCTTTGTCAAAATCCTGAGTTGATTTAAATCAAAACAGAGCAATGGCTGCCCTTTGTCAAGATGATTCTCCCTTGTAATTACTCCTGTGTTTGCTCTCAGTATAATTTACAGAAAACAGAATCTCCCAGACATACCTCTGAGGCTCAGGTGGCTGAGGGATTGTGATCATTCCCGATTTTGGAGTGAAAGTCCACCACAGACATGACAGCGAATTAAGAAGAACTTGCAAATATCTCCTTTTAGCTCTGAGTAACAGTCCCAAATAACAATATCACCAAGCACAAAAGACTAAAACCAACAGAATCCTATACATTCTTACTGCTGTTTTTGGTAAGGAGTTTAAGATCAGGGAGTGAAAATCATTTCCTTAAACTAAACTTTTGAAATAGATTCTCTGTTGTTTACTGTATGCCATCTTTCATCGTATTTCTTGTCTGTTTCAATGAACTCATGCTCTCCCAGTACCCTGGAAGCCAAAAGGAGAGTTTATGTCTGACTGCAAAGACCTGCTATAATTTCAGGATCTGTTCCATCACATAGCATGATACTGCTGACCAGTATTTATCAGCAGTAGAAATCTCCATACACAGCGGACTATCTGTCTCTCCGTGTGTAGACACATCCAGAACAGAAATGAGATGAAAGCACTGTCTCTTGAATTTCCATAATTCTCTTATATTCTTTAGGAAATTCATTTCATCTATGAAAAGGAAAAAAAAAAGAAAAAAACAGTCCACTTTATGTCCCATTAAACTAGAGGGAAATTGCAAAGCCATACATTTAAACCTATTTTAGGTTATTATGGTATCTGGTAGATATTGCTGCACTTTTCTGAAATAAATATCTTTACTGGCTTTGTTCATGTTCTTTACACATATAAAAGTGACTCATTAGTCCAGCTTGATTTACTTATGGCAGGATCAGTTTGGATTGGGGTCGAGAGAGTACTATTTACTACTTACCCACTCCCTAAAGTTTGTTTTTAATGTGAAATCCTACCTTCAAAATGAAGAACTGTTTCTAAACATCTGAGAGTCAGTTCCAGGAAATTATGAGTTTGTCTAAATGCCTCTACCATTTAGTGACTTGATTCCTTATATAGGTGACCTAAAGGTCACTGCACAGAACCACCTGAAATCCCATCCACTGAGATGAAGGCAGTCAGCATCCAGGTGAAGGATTTTGGCAGTGGGAGCTGGTTTTAAAAATGCCTCATTTCTCCCTTAGTTTATAGAAAGACAAGCAAATTAGTGTTTGAAATACAGGTATACAATCCTTTATTTGCAATTACAAAACAATAACAATGTCCCCCCCTCAAATCAAGACTTTTTTTTCCCCTATTCATTTGGTGACAAAACTTGACCTCCAGTGGCTTGACACTCTCTCTCTCCCTATAATGAATATTTATACATTTCACTGCAAAAACACTAATAAGCTGATTACTAGATATTGCCTGCACTGGGAGATATGTCCCAAGTTATCTTTCTGAAATCTGAAAAATTTTAAATTTTCTGACGCATATCTGTTTCAAAGATTTTGATAAAGAGACTATGGAATTATATTCCTCTGTCTTGAAGAGATTTAAAAACAAGAAAAAAAAAGGGGGTGAGGGGGGAGATCTTTTAGAGCAGAATCCACCTGCCAATGCAGTAGATGATTNGAATCTTTTGCAACCCCATGGACTGTAGTCCGCTGGGCTCCTCTGTCCATGGATTCTCCAGGGAAGAATACTGGAGTGGGTTGCTATGCCCTCCTCCAGGGGGTCTTCCCAACCCAGGGGATTGAACCTGCGTTACTTGCGATTCTTTTTTCATGGAGAATACAACTAGGTTGCACGATTAACGAATACAATGAAGATGCTGAATTTCAAAAATATTTTGGGAGGACAACTCTTATCTTGGGCAATGGGAGGGCAGCAGAGGAGGAAGTCCTACTCTGCTGCCCTCCTGTCTGAGGGCTCCTCTACACACTGTCCCCTCCTTTCTTCCTCACGGAAGAGATGCTGGGCGTTGGGCACAATGGTAATCAGTTCTAACTCTGGGATGAAATGGAGGCAGATGGTTAATAGCAGGTAACCTGGACACCGGGTTAATCACTGCAGTCCAAATTATCTGGGGGCGGAAAACAGCACATGGCCATCAGCAATTAGCCTCTGAGTCTAAAAATAAATAAATAAGCCACAATTCCCGTAATTAATAGCCCAGCAGACAAATCGGTATAATTACCATCTCTGTGAGAGAGACCAGAATCAGGAGGAAAAGTGAAATTATTCAATAAGCTTGAGGGTGACAGGCAGAAACCAAATTAAAGTGCTGAGGGTTAGATGAAAGGGATGTGATAAATCAGAGAGAAAGCGAACATGTGACCTGGGCTAAGCCCACCAGGCGTGCCAGGGCGGCTGGTCACCCAGGAACCCTGCACGTGCGGGGGCTCACCTTTCAAGGGAGGGGGTGGAGGAGGCGAAGGAAATACACAGATGGTTCTGAAAGCTCCTCATTGCCTGGTTACTGGAAAGCACAGAGGTGCCTCTGGGTCACCCAGGCTTTCCCTGGTGAGGACTCTTTAAGGTCTGAGCAGTGAGATGGGAAGAAATACCGCCATGGAACACAAGGAGAGGGCATAATGCATGAACTTCTTGAAAGGGAGAGTCCACCGTTCACTCTGAATAACTAAAGTGAAGTCTAAAGCAGAGTGATTTCCTACCCTAATAGCAATAGTCTTCCTGCTCAGTTAACACAATTGTCATCTCTCCGAAGAGCAGAAACAGAAAAGTCATTCCGAAGTGTTAGGCGAGAGCAGGCAGTGTGCTCCTCGCGTTAATTGATTTAATAATCGGTCCTTTCCGGCAGCACTGAGACAGGAAAGGCTGAATCTGCTCTGGCATCTTCAGTGAGGAGGGAGCAAGGTGCTCCACGGCAGGAGGGCAAGATGAGCCCTGCCCCCGGGGCTTTGCTACCTCGTCTGGAAGTGAGGGGCATTCGGATGCCTCCCCCTTTACTCACACAGAAAGTGTACTTGAAGGTTGAGGGTCGTGATTCGGCATTTCCCCAGGTTTTGCAACTAATTTTACTTCAAAGGAGCATAGCTTTTGTACATCATGGATCATTTCTTTCATGTTTGGGGGGTTACCAGCAAGAACACGAGGCATGAGGAAAATATCACACAAGTGTGTGGGCCCTGAAGGTAAAAGAAGGAGCTGCTTTGTTGGTGGTTCCGCCTTGACTCACTCACCCATCCCTTCATTCCCGCAGGAGTCGGATGCGAGCAGCCCAGGCCCTGTGCAGGGGGGCAGGGGAGACCCTGGCCATAGGTCAGCTGCGGGTTCTGCCCTTGAGGAGCCCCGACTACTGCAGAGGATACCCGAGCAGCTGTAGCAAAGCGGAAAGCATGTGCACGTGAACGGAAACGATGAGGGCTCACAGCACTGAGAGGGAACACCCAGGTTCCCTGGCGGCTCGGCGGTGAATTATCTCCCTGCCAGCACAGGAGACGAGGGTTCAAGCCCTGGCTCGGGAAGACCCCTAGAGAAGGAAATAGCAACTCACCTCCAGTGCTCTTGCCTGGGAAGTCCCATGGATAGAGGAGGCTGGGGTCTCAAGAGTCGGACATGACTTGGTGACTCAACAACAGCGACGTTGACTCTACAACTCAAACGCCTGTCGAATCTGCCCTCTTCTCTGTGTACAACCTATGACCACCTAACCCAGCGTCAGCTCCTGCCTGGACTACTGCAGTAGCTTCCTAATTAACCTCCCTGCCTCCACTTGGTTCTCCATCCTTTCACTCTCCATACAGCAACAGAGGGCCTTTTAGAAACATGGATCAGATCATGTCCTCCTCTGCACAGAACTCTAGTAGTTCCTTATTGCATTTACAACAGAGCTGAAACCCTCTATCCTGGGTGCAAAAGGCGTCACCCATCTCCCAGACCCAGTCTTGTTCCATCCCACCAAGGCCCACTTTACTCCAGTCTCTCAGTTTGGATTTCCTCAAATGCACAGCTCTCACCCCTGCTTCTAGATTTGCCGCTCCCTGTTCCTAGAACCTCCAGTGTTCTTGCCTGGAGAATCCCAGGGATGGGGGAGCCTGGTGGGCTGCCGTCTATGGGGTCGCACAGAGTCGGACATGACTGAAGCGACTTAGCAGCAGCAGCAGCTCCTAGAATAATCTTCCCCCATCCCAGGCTTTACGCAGCTGGTTCACTTCTGTCCTTCAGAACTCAGTTGAAATGCCATATCCTTCAACAGGCTTTCCCTGACCCTGAAAACAACCCCAGTGCCTTTTCTTCTGTCCCTTTGTTCTAAATCTCCGTAATGGATTTGTCCCTCAGTGATGTTCCTACATTTATATTCTTATTTGTTTCTGTTTGTCCCTTCCCTCCATGAGAATGTAAGCTTTGTATGGGCAAATTTGTTTTTTGTTAATCAGGGTATCGCCACATCTGGGAACAGTGAATTCCCAACAATTATTCATTGAATAATGAATAAATGTTAATCCAAGGAAGAGGTCAGAACAGTTTCTGACAGATCAGTGTTAAAAACAAAGAAAAGAGGAGATGCAAGGGGCAAGGGGAGGTACTTTCAGATATCTGCAGGAAAACCTAGGAGACAGTTACGAGGGTAGAGCTAAGATCAGTGGACAGAAATTATGAGGAGATAACTTCTGAAAATAAGGAGGCACCTTCTAGTAGTCCTAGTAACACAAACATGGACTGGCTCCCCTAAGGGACCAGAAGGCCAGAGGAATGCTGGGACGGAAGGAATATTGTGCATGGAGTCAGACATCGGATGTGGGGCTAGACTAGACAATATCGAAGGTCCCAGCAGAGAGGCTGATTGTTGATGATTCTTGGATCCTCTGATAAGTCCTTCCTCCCACAGACTGAGGAAGCACTGCTTACGGCAGGAAATCACAGGTGGTCCAGCACAATCCTCCTGTTGACTCAAGCTCTTAAGATGAAATAACGTGCCTGCAGTCAGAGGATCAAAGAGGATTTTGTTGGGCTTTGACCAGGCTTCACTCATTCAGGACCCCACTTTGAGCAGCTTGTAGAGGCTATGGGTTAGTAGCCAAAAAGTATATGCAAGGAGAGAGATGGTCACAACCTAATGACCAGAAGCCTCCTGGGCTGGGACTATTCCATGTGCATCCTGCCCAGCCTCTTCCATCTCTGTAAGGCTCACGGAAAATCCTGAAGTGTGGGATACAGTTGAGCTCTGGTGTGTGGCCTTCCTAGGGATACATGTCATCCACTGGCTTGTTACTAAGGCTCAATTGCCAATGACACACAGACCCCAAGAGATGATTTAACTCCACTCTTGTCTCAAATCCCTTACCAGTGACTCATAACTTTCTCCTGACAACACAGCAGCTGGGCCAGCCAGCTGGAGAGAAGACATACAGATGTTGCTGGCTGGAGGCAGAGGGGGCTGGGGGGCTCCCATCTTCAGTCAGCCCAGAGTGCTCCCGTGGGGTACAGAGTGGGGGGGGCTCCCCCTCTGCAGACGAGAGGTGGATGGGGACATCAGCTCTGTCATGGACCATCTCCCATCCTCCAAACGTATGTGTCTTTGAGCACAAAACTCTGCAGCTCCTCTTTTCCTTCAACTTGGAAAAGTTTTATTTCTTTGGGGAATATTAGATCCTTGAGCCAGTCCCTCTGGAGAAGGTATGAGAGATAGGACTCTGGCCATGAATGAGCCACCCAGTCAGATGTCTGGCCTTAAAACAGATCTCCAATCAAAGAACGTGTGAAAGGATGAGAAGGTAAACGAGAGGGTAGAGGTGGGGGCAGGGCAGGGTTGATCTTGATTTCTGAGAAAAGGGTTTAGTACCAAGACATTCAATGAGATTAGCTGATGATACACCAGAAAACTAGGAAATATATACGTGTGAAATCCTCATGCGAAATGGCTTGCTTAGGTAATGTTTTGTACACTGAAAGCACTTGTTAAATATTTGTTGATATCGATCCCAAGTGGCTTTGACTATTTTTACATATCAGTGCTTTGCCTTCTGTACTGTTTGTAAAAGGGGCAACATTTTAAGTGAAAACTGAAACACAAGTCAGACTGACTAATTTTTTAAAACTGTGGTAAATGTTTCAGCTTGGTTACATATGTAGCTACAGTGGTTGTCTCTGAGAGGAGGAAGGACTGGGGGTCAGATGTGGGGAAAAACTCACTTTTTATGCTGTGTTCTTTCATGTTTTTTTTTTTTTTTTTTTCAATTTTTTCCCTTATGTATGTGTTTCATTTTTGGAACAAAACAAAACTAGTTATTTTTTTAAAATCTGTGTCTCCAAAGGCAAACCTGGAACATAGGCCTGCTGTTACCTGCCAATTCCAACAGTTTTTCCCAGGATCCCGTCCCCTCACAGCATGTTCAGCCAGTGGTAATGTTCTGGAATACAGGAGGAGGGTGAGGTACGTTTACAGGCACTGTGGGGTCAGCGGTTGTAACTCCATCTGTGACACAGATGAATATATACGGCGGCTTGTCCTTTACATAACTCCACAACCACCCCGTGTCCCTTATGAATGGCTGCCTAATTTATTAACTTTCAAATAAAAATGTAACCAAGTCAGAAAGGCAGGATGTGATTAAGTCGAATACCAAGCATCAGATGAACTCAAAGCAAGTGCTCTTCATATGTTAAATTTTACTTTCCGTAAGCAAGATTATGGGGCTGAGTATGGGAGCTGAGGTTTTGCTTGTTCACTTCTGGCAGCTCCTGGCCGCATGTTCTCTGGCATGACTGCCCTTTCTTGGCATTCACATCCCACGGCAAAGGCTGCTTCCAAAGCATCTCCAGAGGATGCCCAGTTTTTTTTTACAAGTGGAATGAGTGTTCTCTTCTGTGAACGATCACCAGAGACTCGCCCAGAATGCCTTCTCCCAGAGAAGAGGGGTCACTGACTAGAGAAAGAATGAAACTTCATGAGAAGAGCAATGGGGGATGAATGGCAACGTACCCACTGGACCCATGGGATATGTTGGGTGAAAAGTGTCCCTGCCCCTCCCCCAGCATCTCTCTGCAGGAGGGCAGCTACAAGGGACAGCCTCCTCCTTGCTCCTCTTCTCACTTGTTTACTCAGCAAACACTGAGCTCGGTGCTGAGATGGGGGCAAAAGGCTGATTGCTTCCTTCCTTGGTTTCCATTCTCCTGAGAGTCCATTTCAATCACTGAGTTGCTTCTCTTGCCAGGTGGGTCACATACTGCTCCTCTTGGGGCTCTAGGTCTCTCAGTGGGAGACAGTAGTTTCTGATTTGAATTTCAACTCCAACTTGAACCTTGGAGGCAGGGCTGCCTATTGGAACATGAACGTTCTCTATTCCACACTCCACCAGTACCTGCTGCCCTGTGCATGCACGCTCAGTTCAGTTCAGTTCAGTCGCTCAGTCGTGTCCGACTCTTTGCGACCCCATGAATTGCAGCATGCCAGGCCTCCCTGTCCATCACCAACTCCCGGAGTTCACTCAGACTCACGCCCATCGAGTCAGTGATGCCATCCAGCCATCTCATCCTCTGTCATCCCCTTCTCCTCCTGCCCCCGACCCCTCCCAGCATCAGAGTCTTTTCCAATGAGTCAACTCTTCGCATGAGGTGGCCAAAGTACTGGAGTTTCAGCTTTAGCATCATTCCTTCCAAAGAAATCCCAGGACTGATGTCCTTCAGAATGGACTGGTTGGATCTCCTTGCAGTCCAAGGGACTCTCAAGAGTCTTCTCCAACACCACAGTTCAAAAGCATCAATTCTTTGGTGCTCAGCCTTCTTTACAGTCCAACTCTCACATCCATACATGACCACAGGAAAAACCATAGCCTTGACTAGACGGACCTTAGTCGGCAAAGTAATGTCTCTGCTTTTGAATATGCTATCTAGGTTGTCTAACTTTTTGCAACCCTGTAGACTGTAGTTCATCAGGCTCCTTTGCCATGGAATTCCCCAGGCAAGAATACTGGAGTGGGTTGGCATTTCCTCCTCCAGGGGCTATTTCCAACCCAGTAATTGAACCTGCTTCTCCTGTGTCTCCTGCATTGCAGGTGGATTCTTTACCACTGGGCCACCTGGGAAGCCCTATCCACATCTAAATGTGAAAATAGACCACACTGTGTGCATAAAACAGTGCCTTCCACACTTGCCTGTACACTAGTTGCCTGGAAAGCTTTAAACATTAAGGATGCCTGTGTCTTACACCCAGAGATTGTGACTGAGTTGACCTGGGGGTGTGACCTGGACTTCAGAAATTTTAATAGATCCCCAGGTGACTCAAGTGAGCAGACAAGTTTGGGAACTGCTGATATAAACACAAATGGCTTCCAAATTACAATCTGAATCCCTTTCATTGCAATGCCTTCAGCTTCAGCCAGGGATAATTAATCATGATTCAGAGAACTTGTATTTGTGCCAGCCACATGGAGTGGCTTTTCAAATATCCAAGCGTATTTCGTGCCCACCCACCCTCATGCCAAACCACTAGCAAAATATAATTTAATCCATTCAAAATTACAGGGAGCCCTGCAGAAACTTCTTTTCTAGCACGGGGCTTGCAAAGTATTTCTAATGTAAACACAGACAATAGGTACGTTCTCTTCTATGCCAAGAGTTGAAATAAAGCAGATCTAATTAACCCACCCAGATGCTACGGAGTAGAGGCCACGTGAACACTGGGTTAGAACCCTATCTCGCAGCCTTATCAGGACAGCTTTTCTTTCCGACAGTGCCCTGGTAACCTGCGAAATATACATTTTGATTACTGATTGCTGCATTGTTAGTAAGTGACTATATATCATCAGGAGCTGGTCACCAGTGTCAGCCCAGACTTAATTATCTCAGCTGAAGAGAAAGTAACCCCCTGAAAAGAACTGTTTTCCAATTAAAGCAGCATAGAATATGTGATTTGTCTCTCTGGCGATAAGCAATTCATCTCCCCTTTTCATGTTACTNATTGTTAGTAAGTGACTATATATCATCAGGAGCTGGTCACCAGTGTCAGCCCAGACTTAATTATCTCAGCTGAAGAGAAAGTAACCCCCTGAAAAGAACTGTTTTCCAATTAAAGCAGCATAGAATATGTGATTTGTCTCTCTGGCGATAAGCAATTCATCTCCCCTTTTCATGTTACTTGTATTGTCTTCTTTCCCTCATTACAAGCTCACAGTTGTGCATCTTGGGCTCCCTAACAAGAAACACATAAATATCAAGAGGGCAGCTGTCAGAACTTTGAACAAAAATCATGGCCACCACCAAAAACACAACACTTATTACAGAGTTTCCACTAGCAAATGCTACAGCTAGGGTTAAAGACAGCTTTCAGTGTGTCCACTTATTTCCACAGGTTTCTAACCTCAATAGAATGTGTGCATGACTACTTGTACTCACATAAAGACACACACACACACACACACTTAATTTTTAGAAGCTATTCTGTAGGGGTCAGATGTTCTATGCTTTGTCTTGGCTATTGTTGCAATGACAACATTTTTATACTAGGATAAGAAAAAAACATTTGGGGTAACAATCTAGACAGTACTCTCGCTTTCACTCCTCCTCTTCCTAATCATGTTAGTTTTTACTGCTCTTACTTTGTTATTTATTCCCATTGAATGTCTGCCCCCTTGCCTAACCCTAACCCTTGATACAGCAGTTCTTTTTCCCAGGAGAATATTTGTCTCTGTGACTGACTCAACCTTGCCCATGCCATAAACAAAGGCTTAGAAGTCTGGGCTGTTTCAGAAAAGATTTGCTGAGCACCTACTGTGTGCCAGGCGTGTCCTAGGCACTGAGGGTTCTTCTACTTTCAGGTAATTTTAGTGGGCTTCCAGCTGATTCCTTCTGTTCATGGCTCTGTGGCCTTGGGTGGGCTATTTAATATTTGTAAGCTTCCTATAAAGTAGACAGTAATACTTTCTCTTCATCTGGTCATTTTTAGGACTAAAAGCCCTTGGCCCCTGAAGAGGTGTTTAATATATGCCTCCATTTTCTTCTCCATTCCCCTTTGTGCTTGGGGTTGGCATATGGAAATTCTATCTTCACATTTCAGCATTTTGAATTTTGTATACTGTACTTATACATCACTCGTTTCCTAAAAATACGTCCTCACTGTAGGTCCTATTTTGCCTCTTTTCCCCAAACTTCCCCACCGCATATAACCTTCTGCATCTTGCCTTGGAGTCACCCACATCTTGATTCCCTTATGCATCGCTGCCACTCTGAGAAGACGGCAAATGCAGCTTGGCGCTTAACCGAACTGTCACGGCGGTTTAATGACTTCTTCAGGGGAGGGAGCGCTGTGCTTTTTTGGATGCATGGGGCCATGACATTATGAAAAGGAGGGAGAGCCTATGGTCCTTGGTGTTAGTCATTATCTGCTAGGCTCACAGCATTCTTTCCAGCTACTTTACAGACACCTCAAAGGAAAAAACCCTTTTATAATAGACAATACATTGAGTATTTATTGTCTATATTGATGAGCATGGTACTGTGGCTAGTATACTGATGAGGGCTGGCTGATGTATAAGAACTTGAGAAGGAAGCAGCCCTGAGAACCTTTCTGAGGGGGACTTCCTTGGCAGTCCCGTGGTTAAGACTATGTGCTCGCCCTGCAGTAAGTGTAGGCTTGGTCCCTGACCAGGGAGCTAAGATCCTGACATGCACAGCATGGCCAAAATGATTTAAAAAAAAAATTTTTTTTTTAAGATTTCTTTCTGGAATCTTCTCACCTAGTATTCCTTGGTGAGGGCCCTGCCCTAGTACCTTAGCTTTCCTACCTGTGCCCAGGATTAAGAATATACACCAGGGTTTTACTGAACGGCTCCTAACAATAGGATGAGAATCTCTCACAATTCAGTTAATTGAATTGGCCATTATTGGTTTTTCTTTGCCTTCTTTTCTCCTCATCTATCCATCCTTTGTGTCTGTCTTGCACTGCTCTCCCCTCTACTGAAGTGAAAGTTGCTCAGTCATGTCCGAATCTTTGAGACCCCATGGACTGTATAGTCCATGGAATTCTCCAGGCCAGAATGCTGGAGTAGGTAGCCTTCCCCCTCTGCAGTGGATTTTCCCAACCCAAGAATTAAACCGAGGTCTCCTGCATTGCAGGCAGACTCTTTACCATCTGATCTATGAGGGAAGGGGGATTTTTTTTGCCCCAATATTTTCTTCATTGCCATCCCCCCAACCCAGCCTACTTCTCCATCCCATTCTTTTTTCTGCCTTTGGAATTCCTCCCTTCCCTAAGACACTCTTCAAACATCACCTCCTCTGTGAGGTCTTTCCTGATCCCCACTGACAGTTAATCACGAATGTCTCTCTTCTTTCTTCCATCTATCAGAACAGTCAAACTGGCATTATCTGTTTACTGATCTGCCCACACCACTGGACAGTGAACCCAGCAGGCAAGGGCTAACAAAATAACAAAGGTTTGGTGGATAGATAAATGCATCAATGAATGAATAATCAAATACACAATCTCTGTCCCCAGAGGATTTCCAATTTATGGGCGAGACATATGTCAATAACATAAACTGCAAGGTAAAGTCCAAATACAAATGTACTATAAGGAAAACGCCACACATTTGAGTTTTTCCAGAAAGGCTTAGATTTACCTGCTTATTTCACTTCATAATGGATTGGAGCTGTGAAGCAGTTACTATAGACTGAACCCAACCTCCTTTTTAAAAGACTTTCATGCAAACTGGCCTCAGAAACCCTATTATGTATGCATGCCCTGGTAACACACAGCAGCAGACTAACACAGGCTTGGCCTTTCTATTTGCAAATACAGGCTCTTGAAATATACATGAAATGTAAGACACTGGTATTCACATAATGACAGGAACACCTCCATAGTATACGAAATCCCTGACCTAGTTACGCTGCTGAAAGCACAGCTTAAGTGCATGTAATGCCCAGCACGTGGAAGAAATTGTTATCTTGAGAAAAGTAAATTTTGCATTCCCCAAGTTCTGTATTATTAAATCTGTGATCTTAATATTACATTAGAGCATATATTTTATTCAATTACATGGACAATGAAATAAGAACTGGGAAAGAGGTAGCTGGCCCAGTTCCCCTGGGTGTGAAACGATGATATTTATTTTATCTACTCCTGACAATGAAGTTTAAATTGTTGCTTCAAGCTCCTACCAGAAAAATATCATTCAAACAGAGGTTAATTCTCCACAGTCATACTTGGCTTTCAACATTTTGTCATCAGAACGAAGCAGCTGACCATTTCTGCCCTAGAAATGGGTGGAGTTAGGTCTTCCAATATGTTGGCTCAAGAAGATCGAACATGGCCAAAAGATGATTATTGCCAGGTTAAACAAATGGATTTGGGACTTGCTCAATAAAAATAAACTGTTTATAATGATCCAAAGCATGGAAATATAAGGTTTTTTAATTTATTTTTTTTCTATATGGAGGGAAAAATGTTTCTCACCAAAGCACTGTCGGAAAGTGATCTTTTATAATTAGCAGGCCAGGGAAAGATGAAAGTATAAATGAGGTTGGAGAAGGAATTCTTCTCCATCTTTCTCCTGAGAGCCAATATTCTTGCTCCATGCTAGGAGAAAGGGGTAGGGAACATGGACTGTTTCATCTGTCCTTGTCAACCAGTTGTGGTTCTAATGAAGTCTAATGATTAGTCTTAGATGGTCTGTTAACTGCATGGTGTGAAAGTTGGTGAGCACTTTCAGTTAAAAGTCAACCCTGAGACCACAAAATCTTAGATAAGATTAAATTTTAACATCCAAACAGCTCTCAACTAATCTGTCTAACAGGCTGAAATCCAACTCAAGTGTCATTAATATAATAACACTCAAGTCTAAATACCACAAAACAAAAGCTTATTAAAAATGAACAACTTAGAGAACCAACAAAGGGAGGGAGAGGGAAATGAGGATTTTTAATTAACAGCTTCTTACAGGACATAAGTTGGAGATATCATTTCCTTTAGGCTATATCATTTAAGTGAATCTAGCTGTAAAACAATTTACTCTCTCCAGGATCACTGGAGGTTAAACACCTAATCAACAAAAGCATAGCTCCCCCCCTTTTTTTTTTACTGCTTCCCTTTCCTTTCTTCATTTCCTTTCTTAACAATTGGATACTATTCTTAAGCGATTAACATAGCACATGCTCTTGTTCTCATTTTCCAGCTTCATCCTTTGAAACCAAAAGCGAATACCAAGCCGTGGTAAACTTCCTGCCACGGTTCTTGCTTGCTTAGGGACACGATGTGAATTTCTGGAAATGTCCCATGAAATGCAAGTGCATGTACGCAGACCCCAGTACCCTGCACCTCAGTCCTCTCACCTCATCCCATCCTCGTTTGTCTTTAGAATTGAGCAAATGCCACAGAAGCTGTATTATCACTGAGCTGATTATCAGGAAAGCCTGCTCAGGTAAATTAACTTAATGAAACAGATGACTCTGTATCGAAGTACACCTTTGAAACAAGGCTCAAATATCCACTCAGCTAATAAGCCTGAGATAGGACCTGGGCAGAGGTGCACTTCCACCACTAAAAGCCTTTCCACAGCCCTGCGTCCTATCTTTCTGGCCAAAAACTAGGCAGGAGCTTGACAGCTGCCAAGCTTCCAAAATGCAAACAGCAGCAGCAGCCTATCTAAGTCGTGACTGATGGTGCACGAAAATACATAGCTCCTTCATAGATGTTCTGGCTGGCAACAAATTAAGGATCTAAACCTTTGTGCTGGGCAGATAGCCAGTGTATTGTAGCGGACTGCTGCGGCTGTACAGTTACATCCATGCTGATAATCATCCATCCCACCTCTGTGAATGGCCGGGACCCACGGACTTTAATTTCGCTCTCCCCCCTCCACCAGATAAGGCCTGACCCTGTGTCACTCTGAGTATGAACCGCACTGAAGGAGACAAATGAGTTTTGCTCTGTATTAAATTAACTAATGGATTCTGATTGTAAAACTGCCTTCATCATAATAATCCAAGCTCTGCCACGTACTAGGTGGGACACATAGACAGTCTCTAAGGGTGGTTATTAACTGCAGACATTAAAATAAAACATCAACAAAACTGAAAAATAATCTGGCGAGTGTGAACAAAGAACCTAGGGAGTGTGAATAGTGATTCATGGACTCGTTTATATTTCAACCTGTTATTTTGGTATCTGGAGAGACATCCATGAGAGAGCTGTTGTATGGCCTAAAACTAGGGATTAAGCGAGCATTTTAAAATCAGCATTTCCCCCTTTTCTTTCAGTGCTTTTTTTTTTCCTAATCACAAGGTGCTTCTGATTCAATATGGCTACACATCCATTTGGGCTAAATGTAAATCCCGAGTACCTTAGAATGAAAATTTTCATTGCTTTCATCCTAATATAAAAGGTACTACTTTACCAGCAACTGGTAAAGGACAGTATAATAGCCTAACTATCCGAATTTCAATGTTGTAGTTATATAGACACTCCTGTTACACATGGTCTTCTTAATATATACTTTCATTTAGTTCACTCAAGTATTGTGGGTTTCATTTTCATGCAGCTGAAAAGATAAATGTCCTTTCCCATGTTCCCATCACAAGTGTGTGTGTTCTGGGAGGTTAAAATTTACAACTCAGCTGTTCCATACCGTATTAAGAGTGAAATTTGGCAATCTAGACATGAATCTGTTTCCAGAGAGAATCTGGTAAGTTTTCGTTTTTTAGAGGAAAAATTATTTTAGAAGCTTAACTTATTTTTTAAAAAGGCTCATACTGNAAATGTCCTTTCCCATGTTCCCATCACAAGTGTGTGTGTTCTGGGAGGTTAAAATTTACAACTCAGCTGTTCCATACCGTATTAAGAGTGAAATTTGGCAATCTAGACATGAATCTGTTTCCAGAGAGAATCTGGTAAGTTTTCGTTTTTTAGAGGAAAAATTATTTTAGAAGCTTAACTTATTTTTTAAAAAGGCTCATACTGATTTTTTAAAAAGATAAAATTGTATATAACTTTATTTAAACCCTTTGATCTTCTGAAGAGTAAAAATCTCATATTAATCTGAGCATTTTACCTTTAGGAACAGGATAATGAAAATGCTGAAGTTGTAGAATCTTTCTTAATCAGTGACCAAACATGTAAAAATAGATGTTTACCTTTATTATAGGTGGTATATTTCAGAAGGGTTCCCTCTGCCCAAGAGGAATTTCGTTTTGCAAAATAACAACATTTTATTGTGTTTACCATGCACCAGGCTCAGCACTCTGTGTGTGTAATGACTCATTTAATCCTCACAACATCTCCAGGCACATGCTATTATTATCCCCATTTTACAGGCCAGGAGACTTCCCAGGGTCACACACTGGATTTGAACCCTGGGCAAGCTGACTCCAAAGCTTCCTCTTAACTACTACATATACTGCCCTCTGATCATAGTCATTTCCTGAATCTTAAATTTGCTAAACATTTAATAGGTGCCTATTAGTTTAGGTGCAGGGCATTGTACTGGAGACTGGGGGTCAGAAATGGGAGGGTCTAGGGTGGAGAAAACTGGGGGACAAAGTTTTTAAAAAACAATTCTTCCTACAATTTTGTGGGACAGATAGACATGACTCAATGACGTGTTTCCCCCCTGGGCATCAGGAGGTGTCTCTAGGTCCCTGGTCCCTAGGCTGTTGAGATCCCGCTAGCCAGTCCACCTCTGTGTCTCTTTTTCTTAAAGAAATAATTAATTAGGCTGTGTCGGATCTCTGTGTTATGTGGGAGCTTTGGTTGCAGCTCATGGACTCTCTACCTGTGGTGCATGGGCTTAACTGCCCACAGGAGGGATCTTAGTTCCCCAATCAGGGATAGAACTCATGTCATTTGCATTGCAAGGCAGATTTTTAACCACTGGACCACCAGAGAAGTCCTCAAATGACGACAGTTTGCTAATATAAATCCTGCCTTTTCCAGCTGACCTTTCCAGCTTGGAGAATTGTGGGACCTGGAGGCTAGTGCGGGAGACACTCGGGTTCCTCAGAATGGTATGCCTGCATGCCTGGCCCAGGCAGCCTGTGGAAAGGCCCTGCTTTGCCCCTGGAGACATTTACAGTGTTACTCTCCTAAAGGCACCCACAGCCTGGTGGTAAAGGTCGTCACCCCATCACATCACGGCGCCTTGTGATCTTCCCTCAAGCTCCAGCGGACGTCACTCAGAATGCCCCAGAATGCGGTTACTCTGATGCCGCTGGCTCTTCACGCTCTGTCACACATAAGCCAATTGTTAAAAAGTGTCCCAGACTGAGATGACAAGTGTAAACAGTTTATAATTTACAAAGGGCAGGATCGGGTTTCTCCATGCCCTCTGCCAACAGCTCACTGGCACACCTTAACTGGGCTCCAGTCTGCCCGCTACACATTTTTATAGGACTGTTTTTAGATAAATCCTGTGTCACACCTACTTAGTAACCTTTTGGCTATCTGAATCCCTCTGACTGTCCATGCAGACGGTGCAGGGCTAGTGGTTAATTCTGAAGTTAATATTGCAGAATGCCCGGTCCACAGAATAAACACACGTGTCTTGAAGCACTCCGAATGGACAGTCTTTCTACGCTGAGTTGTGAATTTCTTCCTTTTCTTTTTCCTCTTTTGAACCTGCGGTGCCCTTATGCGTTGGAGCTGGCAGGTTTGAAACAGCTAGCCTTTAAAGAGACTGGCCATTGTTGCTCTGTGATTTCTGACGCCTTTTCAGTCAGTTCCTACTTAGATGCCTTCTGCATTTTTCAATGCTGACACGTCTCAGTGAAACTTTGACTAACTGGAATACTTGGGGGAGGGGGGGCAGTGCTGGTTGAATGATTTCCTGGTTAAGCTGAAAGTTATTTAGAAAGCCCTTGTTATTGAAAATCTTTCCAAAGTACATCAGCTGCTTTTCTCTGGAGTGAAGCAATACTGCTGGAGAAAAATTGTTCATAGCTGTTTGCAGCCACTGCAAAACAGATTTAGCAATGCTGCTCCGTGCTCTCCAGTCCTTTCTCTTGCTCGAAAGCTGCTCCTCTCTGGGTTGGCGAGGCAGTCAGGATTCCAGACCCTTCCTACCCTCTTCCCCTGTCTAGGTGGAGGCCCTACTTCCTTTGTTTTGTTGTTGTTCAGTCGCTAAGTTGTGTCTGACTGTGATCCCATGAACTGCAGCACACCAGGCTTCCCTGTCCTTTATCATCTCCTGAAGTTTGCTCAAATTCATGTCCACTGAGTTGGTGATGCCATCAAGCCATCTCATCCTCTGTTACCCACTTCTTCTCCTGTCTTTAATCTTTTCCAGCATCAGGGTCTTTTCCGGTGAGTTGGCTCTTCACATCAGGTAGCCAAAGATTAGAGCTTCAGCTTCAATCCTCCCGCTTGCTACTGGGGACATAAAACCAAGGCTAGGTGGCCACTGGCTCTCTCTTCCCTTCCTCACACCCCCCCAGGCATCCCTCTTTCCAGTCTCCACTTGCTTCAAGACTCGCCCGCCCCTGCTCCGGACTCATTCTCTCCACCCTCCCCAAGGAGGCTGCCATCTCTTTGCCCTTTCTCTGGAAGTTTCGCCTCTCCCAACCCACTGACATGCCCATAGGCACTCCTGTCTCCCTACTCCAAACAAACCTTTCTCTCCCCCTGCCCTTCTCTTGAAGGCCTTAACCTTTGTTGCCAGACCCCTCACCAGGGTGAGTACAGCTCTGACCCACCTGTAAACATCCCAACCTCCATCACTCACAGAGGTATGTGTCCCCATACCTTGAACTACACCAAAGCTCGCAAAGGCCATCAGAGACTATACACCAAAGCTGCCCTCGCAAAGGCCATCAGAGACTAACTCTGGAATCCAGTGGCTCTCTCTCTGCCAGCCTTGTTATTCTTCTACACAGCTAGAATTTCTTCCCTCCTCTCCCTCTGCAGCCACCCTCTTTCTGCCGATGGGGTATGGAGTATAAGTCAGGTTTCTCATCACCCCCTTCACTGCTTCCATTGCATTTGGAACAAAATACAGACTACCTGAACCCACAGATCTGCACACTCAGCCGCTGCTCCCTCCTTCAACACGTTCCCGTCCAGCCGGCTTCAAGGGTCCTTACGTATCCTAGAGCTCCTTCTTGCAAGGTGCTGTTTTTACCTGTGGTTCTGTCAACCTGGAGAGCTCATCCCTCTATCTCCCCTGGCTTGCTCCTTCTCCTCCAGGTCTTTGTTCTAATGCTACCTCCTTCAAGACTTCTGTGACCAAACCATCTATGTGGGTTCCCGACACCCCCTCCTTATCACCTTGATCTTTTTCATGGAACCCCCTTCTTTCCCTTCACGCTGCTGACCACAGGCAGTCGTGGGCAGTGAACTCACTTGCTCACTGGTTGGGTTCATCTTTTGTGTTCACTAGGCTGTGAGCTCCTAAATCCGCAGATCATGGTCTTTTCATTTACCGCTCGACACCCAGTGCTGAGCTTGTGCTGGGCATGTAGTTACTGAATGAGCAGATAGACTTTCTACTCTTACAAAAAAGGGCCTGTTTAGAAGATTACTGAAACCTAACCAGAGATATAACTCCATGAAGAGCAACTGAAGAAATTCACTTTTTCAGCTTTCTAGCCTTGAAACTGCCTTACTCATATTTACCTGTAGGTAAATCAGGCCACAGGGCTTCCATGGTGGTTCAACAGTAAAGGACCCATCTGTCAATACAGGAGACCCAGGTTTGATACTTGGGTTTGGGAAGATGCTCTGGAGAAGGAAATGGCAACCTATTCCAGTATTCTTGCCTGGGAAATCCCATGAACACAGGAGTGTCACGTGGTACAGTCCATGGATCACAAAGAGTTGGACATGACTTAGCGACTAAACAATGGCAAATCAGGCCACACAGCCAGGAGGGTAAAAGCACTCAGCTTCATACAAACACATGTACTGTTATAAGGAGGTGAGAGTCCAAAGAAGAGCACATTGTGTCAAGAGCAGGGACGAGGGTGGCCTGAAGAAGGAAGAAGGGCAACTCGGTGGCAGGATGGCTGTGAGCACAGGGGTTTGGGGGTGGGAGAGGGGCAGGGAGGCTAAAGTCAGAACAAGTAATAAGGTCTTGACCTTGTCAGGAAACAGGGAAGCTGGGTAGCTGGGGGGTGCAGAAGTGCAAGTCTGCACAAATGCAAAGTTGGCTTTGCGATGGTTAGAGGGAGAGGACAGGAAGGATCTGGGTGGAGATGAATAGAAACTGCAGTGATGAGCAAAAGCCCATGGCAGTAGGATGCTGCTGTGCGCACATATGAGTGAGCAGCAGGAGGTTCGTGGTAGGCACGTGATCCCTGGATTCTGAACAAGGTGAAACTGTGATCCAGGTAATATCACGGTTATCCTGACTTTGTATCCAATCAGAAACACAGGTAATTGGATCAATGATGTTTCGAGTATTAGATGGGAATGCAAATCAGGAATAAAGGCTGCCATCAACCCAAGGGAGCTGATGAGAGCAGCCTGTCAGCTGGGGCTCAGCTGGAGTCATAAAGCATCACTGTGCGTACTGATATCCTACTAGGTTCAGGGGGCCCATACACCCTGAAGTGTGGGGCTGGTACTGAGCTGAAGCAGAAGTTGGAAATATGTACGTAGCACCTTTCAACGAATGTTCAGCTTTTTAAAAAAGTCATGTTGTAGCTATGGGAGCAGAGCTGCTGAAGACTCCTCCTATAATGATTTTGTGAAACAGGTTACACCCACTCCCTGATTGTTCTCCAGTCTGGATTTTCCTATACAGAGACTCCTGACAGCAGGGGACTTCTGCATCATTCAAAAATAAGAAGATACGGTAATCATTTTGCATAGCCCTTTAGTTTTTAGGCACTAAAAAAATAGTATTTAAAAATGAAATGCTGAAACTAAATAACTCAATTAACTCAATCCTGTAGATCCCAAAGGAAATGATTTCAAATAAAGATGCCTGTCTGGCTTTGAGTTCACTCAGCCCTGTCTACCTGCAGGGAACACAGTCATTTCCTCTGCATTAAAGAATTCTCCAGAATCATCACTTAGAAAACTCACTGTAGGCAGCATGGGGGAACAGCAACCAGCACCAGTAAATTTGCCTTCCTCTTCCTCCACCCCACTATTGCAATCAGATTTGTTTTTTGGTATTATTTTAAGAGTGATTGGAATTTAATTTTAGTAAGGAAGATCGGGCCCATTGTTTACTTACAAACAAACAAAAGAATCCTCTCCCCGCAACAGAATGCCTGCTTGGCTGGTTTTAAATAGATGAGGCCATCCAGATATTTACCATCAGCTTGGGGGAAGAAAGAGACAGTGTCCTAGGGAGGCCGAGTCCTGGGAACTCAGTTCACACAGTGATGCATTGCTAACTGGGCATGGACTATGACCAATCAAAGTCTCGCTCTACATTTCACGGAGGTGGGACCGAAACAGGAAAAGAAAAAGTCCCCAAGTGTCAGCACATTGGGAAGACAGGGTGGCAATAAAATTGTGAAACAAATGCTGGCTGGCAGGCCATGACCAGCAACAAACTGCAAAATGCTTATCGGGGCTGGACCAAGAAAAAGGCCCTCTGTGTTCCGAGGACACTGGCAGAAATCCCAGGTCCTGCAACTCCTGAGCGGCGTCTCCTTCAGGTAGCGCACTGTCAGCGGGGCCCTGTTCTCAGCAGTCAAGAAGCAGGCGTACAATGCAAGCGGCCTCTGAATGGCTCAAGAGCTTTCTATTCAGGCCTTGTGTGATTAAAAAAAAAAAAAAAAAAAAAACACAACACCCAAACTGGTGTTCTTTTGTGCTTTACAAAGGCAGTACTTTTCTGGCTTCAAGTTCAAGACTCATGGGCTATTAGGAGAGGCAAGACAGTGTATTAGCATGTATCAAAAAGAATAGGCATTCCTAAAAAGTCCATAATAAGAGCAGCCCAGTATTCGGAATACCAACCTAGCCAGAAGCAGCCTGAGCAGCAGTTAGAAGGTAGGGACGTTGATTCCTTTGCTTTTGATGAAAATCTTTTGGCAACAATGACACACACACACACACACACGCTCACTCAGAGACCAACTGATAGGAAACTACAGTTTGTGTTCATAATAAGTGCATTTTTTATGTAAGATGGTAATAGAAGTTATGTACCATAATGGAATCTATAGTAGTCATGTACAGATGTGAGAACTGGACCATAAAGAAGGCTGAGTGCCAAAGAATTGATGCTTTTGAACTGCGGTGCTAAAGAAGACTCTTGAGAGTCCCTTGGACAACAAGGAGATCAAACTAGTCAATCTTAAAGGAAATCAGTCCTGAATGTTCATTGGAGGGACTGATGCTGAAGCTGAAGCTGTAATACTTCAGCCATCTGATGTGAAGAGTCAACCCTTGGAAAAGACCCTGATGCTGGGAAAGATTGAGAGAAAGAGGAGACGGGGACAACAGAGAATGAGATGGGTGGATGGCATCACTGACTCAATGGACATGAGTCTGAGCAAACTCCAGGAGATAGTGAAGGACAGGGAAGCCTGGTGTGCTGCAGTTCATGGGGTCGCAAAGAATTGGACACAACTGAGCAACCGAACAACAACAAATAGAAGCTAAAACCACAGAAAACATCTAATCCAGTATCTCTGCTGCAGGGAAGAAGCCACCTTCTTGAAGAGCCGGCTTCTGGAGAGGTTAAATGACCTGCCCAAAAACAGTGATACTTGACAGAGAAACTTCCACAAGCCTCACATGTAAGATGGTGTTTGAGTCAGTAGAGACCAGATCCTGGGTTTTGCCATCAGTCCAGTCTGGGCTTGGACACCTAGCACTGCTGATTTCCTGTTGTGTGACCTAGGGAAACATCCTTTTACTCTTCAGAATCTCAACTCATTTAACTAAAAAATGGGGTGCTGTACAGATTAAATGAACAAATAGCACATACTAAAAATATATTGGTTGTTAATGATTGTTGCTATTATTAACATTAGTCATATTTTCACCTTCTTGGAAATTTTAGTATATTTAGAAAAAAATATTAGGAAAGATATTTAAAAGAAAAACCACAAAAGTATATGAGCTGGCATATGGGAATAAATACAGGTAGGCCACATTAGCAGGATGTTTAATTGCTTTGTGTGTGTGTGTTAATTGCTCAATCATGTCTGACTCTTTGCGACCCCATGGACTGTAGCCCGCCAGGCTCCTCTGTCCATGGGATTCTCCAGGCAAGAATACTGGAGTAGGTTGCCACACACACACACATATATATATACATACATACATATATTATATTTTGATTGGGGAAAGTATCCATTATCATTCTTTTGATTCACCATCAGTTCAAATACCACTGCAGCACAGAGGCCATTTCCTGCCCTGTGCCCTGCCTGTGCCCTCCATCCCTGGATGAACTCCTGCTGCAGGTGTTCACGGAGATCCCCTACTGTCTGGCTGTGGCTCTGTTCCACTTCTACTAGAAGAGGCTAGCCCCTTGTTGTTCCCTGAAGCAAAAGAAATGAATTCCCCCATCTTTGACACAGACCATGCTAAGCTCTCACTGTCAGAACCATGATATGGCAAGATAAGGGGGTGGGGCATGAGGGGACACTCGCGTTTTGTCCCAAGAGTCCCTGTTTGCTTGTGGTCAGACATCTCTCCTGTTTCAGAGACTGACGTTGTGTGTCACATATCTATGTCAAGAGTGAGAGAGGGAGAGAGAAACAAACTTGGCCCAAGTTAACATTTTGTACTTGTGTCTTCCCAGGCAGTTTATTCTCATCTGACTGGCACCCATACCAGCCAACAAATTCTTCAAATCAGCATCTTTTGGCATCTAGACGACAGTGTGTTTCTAAAAGCAGACAGGAAGAAGTCTTGTGTAAATAACAGTTTCCTTTAACAACACTGAAAGCTCTCGATCCATCCCAAGACAATAAAATTCATAAGCACGTGAATAGGAAGATGACAATGAAAATGGCTTACAGGGGAGGTGGCTGTGCTCGCCTCCCCCGACCCGACCCCGATTCTAACTGGGGCAGATCGAGATGATGTCTTTCTCAAGCTGCAGTTGCTTGATAGCATGCGTGAGGATCAGTGTCGATGGGTGGCCCAGGTGGGGAGCGAACACACAAACAGTTGAATCACATGCCAGCCTGGCTACACAGAATGCTAGTTAGTGATGATCACTGTGTCTACTGTGTGTTACATATTCAAAATAAGAATCCAAATTCATCCTGCAGGTCTTTGATCTAAACTTGTCTTTGTTTTCAGAAGTCCTATTGTGATTATTGTGTGGGAGGGAGGGGGAAGGTAGAGTCACCAAAATTATTATTATATATATATATATATATATTTTAAGTGATAACTAGTATTCCAGGACATTTGAAACTGGTATTCTTGAAAGGTAGGAACCCTGGAGTAGTGTAACTAAATAAAGGATAAATTACTGTGTGTGATCCTATGCTAAACCCACACAAGTTCCTCCTGTCGGTACCAAGCTCACATTGTTGTCATTGTAAGTTCAAATGCTAATTAATAGTTACAGGAACTTAGTAACATCTTATACATGAATGGATATCTAGGGCAGAAGAAACTTAACTTTTTCAAGATGCTTTCTTATCCAATTTCTCCCGTGTAGAAACACATGTTGTATCCTGGGAAACGCATGGGGGTTTGCCCACTCCATTTCTTTCCCATGTTTTCTGAAAATTCTGTCCCTGCTGCTAGGAGGGTAGTTGGTTCCTGCGTCATGCTTGGAGAAACAGGAAGCGTCTGTGGCTGAACTGTCCCAGGAGCAAGGAAGTGAGGGCGTCAGAGCCTCTTCTGCTCGGTTCTGCTTCATTCACTTCTCCATCTCTTCACTCCTTTAGGCTGGAAACCGCTTCCTTTACTCCAGAGCCTGCGGCTTCAGCACCACTTGAAACATTTCCCTGACTTTTTTTTGTCCTGTCAGAGATAGCATCATTTTCCACTTATAACACTGAGATTCGGTGAATGTCGGTCTATTTGAATACTCACAAAGCCCAGGCAGCGTATCACGAAGATGAAGGTTTTTTTTTCCCCCCTAAGCTCTGAAAATACTAGCTTTTTCCTTTCAAGATAATGTCCATTTCATTTTTCAACTATTAGGGATTGTGATTGGTTTTTCGGTTATGACTATACCTGAATTCACTTAAGCCATAGAAGTCCAGCCTTTGTATTTCATAACTAGTTACATTTTACTTCATGTTTTTAGAAAGTCCTTACAAGTTCCCTTGGTTCGGTAAGACCCTACTCCCCCTGTGCCCTTCCACACACGGAGCCCAAGTACCAGGTGACCCAGGTCAGGAGAGGTTCTCTCCCATTCGGAACCCCTTTCACCTCTTCTGAGATCATCTTTGCAATTGGAGATGGGTCTCAGTCTTGTTTTTCTCTTGACCTACCTTCTCCTGAAAATACATCTTTCTTCCTAGAGTAATTCTAATTCTCATTACTCTTGAACCCTCACAGGCTCTACTATAGAATACTATATATAACATTACCCACTAATCTAAAAACAAAGCTTCTCCTTAACCTCTGGACTTACTAACCTTTTAAATAAGACTAAGGATTTCATTTCCTAATTCTGAGTGGTCAAGACTGGCCAACATGTGGTAACTTTTTGATCTTCTCCAAAGGTTTATAATCCAACCAGTTTGCTGCCTTCCCAGGGCTGTCACACCCAGACTAGCCAGCAGAGATACCGCCCCACTACTGACATGAGTTTAGGCTGGAAGAAGAAAAAGGAAATGGGACACTACGATAAAGCGAACAGATGTGTGCAGATAATGCGGTTAAGCCTCCACACTCTTGGTGGAGTTTCCAGCGTGGTCAGATCCATACCCAACTAATGCTTTTCCCACGTGTAGTAAACTTTGTAGATTCTCTCTGCTCCTTCTCTTGTCATGAAACTCTTTAACGTTTTGGGCAGCTCCTGAAATCCATTTGGTCAGTCTTTGATGATGTGGCAGTCAGTATCCTCCGCTGAATCTATCATGCAGAGTAAATGCACCTTGGTAGAGATGGGGGGAAAAAGAGAATTCTCTTTGGTCCCTAGTGTTTCCAAGAAATGATCTGTCTATTGGAAAAGCTGGGAGTAGACTTTAGTCCTTCTTTCAGCAACATGTTTACACTTCTGATTTATTACTGTTGAAGGCATGTCTTCCAACCTTTGTCACTAGGGGTGGCCCTTTCTTTTCAGAGTTTGTTTGTGAGCTCACTGAGGAAGCACCTTGCTGAGCTTGGGGCCAGGCAGCACCAGGGCACGGATGCCATGTGCTCCGTGTACCTCTCTGCAGAGACCTCCTGTGACTCTCAGAATGGATTCTGCCTGCCAAACAGGGCGGAGATAATTACATCAAAATGTTGCAAGGACGAAACAATAGATCTGCAATTACTGTGATATCGTCATTTCTAGTCAATATTTCTCTAGTGCTGTATTTATTGCTTTTAGACTTTGACATACAAGGTGAAGTGGCAAGTGTTTATCTGCAGCCTCACCCTCCACTGTTACAGGGAACTGTTTAAGAGGCGTATTCACATACCACCTAATCACTTGATTGCTCTGGAAAATGGTGGCCCAGAGTGGGAAAGGTAAGAGAGAAGGTCTGATCTCGTCTCCCCATGTGGGTGTGAAAAGGCTATTCCGATGTGGTGACAGACTGCTCTAAAGAGGGGCATCGCTTTCTCCTGACATCTTCACAGCCTCATCTGGTTCGTCTGTCCAGCAAAATTGTGGAAGTGATGGCAGAAATCCTCATTTGACTTAGGATCAGGGAACACAGTGCTGTGCTGAGTTACCCAGCAAGGTTATTATGATGACGAAGATTGTCTTTAATGGGCTGGAAAGCATTTTGGAGGCAGGAAGTTTTAATAAAATAATGTCCTTTCAGTAGTAAGTACTTGCTGGAAACCAAGGGGGGAGTCTTGTTTCTTAGAGTCAAAGCTCTGAAACCTAATAACAGCCATAATCCGAAAGATCATGGCGATCAGCGTCACTCTTCTTATCATCCAGTGCTTTGACTTCACTGCTATTCGCCCACGTGGCCTTGGGGCCATTAGACAAATACTGGGCCCTCATGACTCCACGGGTACAAGTACGTCAAAGTCCAAGTTAACAACTTCCTCAAGACACTCTGCTTTATATCCTGAAAGATATATATTACCAATAAATACCATCATATCCCTACAGTGTAGTTAGCTGGCGAGCTAAAACTGTTCCTCCCTTTTCTAAGACCCCCATTTTTGCACCCCGCATTCCACTGTGTCCTCATATCTCTTGTCCACATATCCTTTAGGCCAGTAGCTCTAAAACATCATTGAATGCCACTGTTACAGTGCAGAATCCTCTCCAGTCAGTCCAGCCAAGGGTGAGGGTGCGGTAGGGAGGCCTGAGCACCTGCAGTTCTGATACGCTTGCAGGTGATGCTAATTCTGCTGGTCTCTTGGCCACACTCAGCCAGGAGCAAGGCTGTAGGTCACCTGTCAACTGGATCATAGGGCTGGAAGTAGATGATGACTGATAGTTCTTGCCTGCAGCCAGAAGACGATCCAGACTGCCTGGGAAGCCCCCATCCAATTACAAAGATCCTTATCCTATTACACAGATCCTTATCCTAACCTCTTCCAGTGACCATCACGGCACAAGGGAGAATTAAAGAGCTTACAAAACTCACATCCCGAGTGGACCCATTTTCCCTGACTTCATCTCCCTGTGTTAGCCATGCCCGCCTCTTTTTACTGCTCATTATCGCTAGTCTGAACAAACACAAGCTTCAGTTTGATAAGCAATCAGCTGACTTTTCCATAAATACAGATTCTCATGAAAAACAAAAAGAAAAGGGAACAGAATGGAGAGGTGTTATGTGTTCAATTTATTTTCAGTTCCAAACCTACTTTTTTCCTTAGGCTTGTTGCCTGATTTCCATTAAGTCATCCTGTTTGCTGCCTCTGCATCAGATTTTCCTGCTACTCTATAAAAAAATTCAAAAGGATTTTGGGAAAAAAAAGAAACTATTAGCTTAAAAAAAACTATCCTTTTTATTCTACTGGTGTTAAAGAAATGGACATGTGTACCAATTATCCTCGTGAGTAGAGCCCTGATATGGCTGAAAAACCTCACATTCAATTTTCTGGAAATATTTGCTTTGATCCTTTTCCTTTTGGTCATCCCAATTGGACCCCCAGTCAAGGAATCCAAGGTGCTAAACCGTCTAAATATATTCACACTCCATTTATGTTTATTTTTCAAATATTCAAACATGAAAGTAACACTTAGGAATTAACTCCTCAAACACCAGCCAATCTGGAATGTGTTATCAGAAATAAGTGGTTTTTATATATTTTTAAGGTGAAAAGTTTTAAAAAGCATTTATTTTTCTCATTATTGAACTATTTGACTAGTATTCTGTTAAGTCATATGCTGATTAAGAAAAGGCCTTTGTTTTATCTCTTGATGAAGCCTCTGTAACAGAAGCTTTTATTCATAATAGTAGTACCAAGAAGCAAGCATTCAGACTGACTAATCTCTTTGGATCTAAACCAGAGAAGAAAATCCAGTGATGTAAACGCCTATACATCTGATATTTAATAAAAGAAGCCGAATGATCCCTTGAGTCAACACCATGAATGTAGAGCATTCTGCAAACAAGGAGGGAACACGATTCAATGCTATTAATTAAGGTGTATTTCTCCCAGAACCTTGCAATACATACGCTATTCTTTGGGAGAAGTGAAAAGCGCTTTTAGGGGCTGCAGATCAATGCTATCTCCAAAAGGGCTAAACTTTATCCCTGGACATACATACCTTTTGTGCTGGAAGACTCTGGCCCCATGGCTATCGTAGTTATTGTATAAGACTGTCTACCCTATCACTTACATTCACACCTGCAGGCAGGGATGTCTGGCAGCCCTGGACTTAATTGTCTAGCTGGTGGCTGACTGGTCTTGAATTGGCCCCAAAACTCTGTGGGCATCAGCACAGCTGGGCACTACAGAACAGTGAGAGCCAGTTATGAAGGCTTCACCCCTCCTTGACAACTTTCTTTTCTTTCTTTCTTTTCCATACTTGAGATTTGATTTATGGACCTTGCTTCCAGGGAGGATTGGCACACTCCCTATGGTGCCTACTGAGCTGCCATGTCCAGGTCAGCTCAACAGTGGTTCTCAAGGCTCCTGGGGTGTTTCAGTAAATATCACACTTGTCACATTGGAGCAGAAAACTTCCTTTGGGGTGGTGTGTGGAGAGAAGTTTCAAGCTCCTGCCATGCAGGGCAGAAACTGTGTGTCATTCTAACACAGACTGCTTTGAAAGTGGGTTCTGGAGGGTTAAGACAGCTCCTAATACATCTCTAGGTTTTTTGATGGTCAAGAATCATAAAGCCAGCCTCCTACTATCTGTTTTACATTTTGTTCAATTTAATCTAGAGACATAATGGTATATACAGATGGTGTAGTGGTAAAGAATCTGCCTGCCAAAGCAGGAGGTACAGGAGACATGGGGTCAATCCCTGGGTTGAGAAGATCCCTTGGACTGGGAGATGGCAACCCATTCCAGTATTCTTGCTTGGAAAATCCCATGGACAGAGGAGCCTGGTGGGCTACAGCCCATGGGGTCACAAAGAGTTGGACACGTCTGAACACACACACACACTCACACTATCCAAAAGCTATTGCTATGCTTAAATAATACATTTTTCATTAATACAGCTTCTTCAGCCAAATAAAGGGTTTTAAGATGTATTTCCAAAAAAATTTCCATGGGAAAACTGAGGTGAGGGAACAAACAGGCTTGCTCACAGATTTTACCAAGTCAACAGATGATATACAAAGGCAATTCTATTCTCTTTGCTTATACAGCTTCAGTTCACCTTAAGACAGTACTGCTTTGCACAGTTCCATTCTGTCATCCACAGTTCATAACCAAACGGGTTTTTGTCACTATCCCAAACAATTTAAAGCTCTGTTCTTACATGAATGCTGTCTTGAAAATGAAGGGAATAATGGGACAGGCCTGGCATTCTCTGTTGGCAGTTCTTACTTCTAGAAAAACATGTACAATAACTAAAGCATTATCTGATAGATACAGTATTGTAAACTATGAATTTAAAGGCTCTCAGAACTAACTGATGGGAAGACCAAATAAGCACTTTTCAAGCTCTTGATGAATCAACTAAAAATACAATTAAAAGTCATTATAAGCAAATAAGAAAATAGACCTGATAAATTATCTCTTAAATGTCTCTGAAAATTAGGAGGGGGGAAATCACATGCTATATTCCCTTAATATAAAGGCCTAGTAAGAGGATACTTTATAAGCCTCTACTTGAGGACTATATCAAGAAATAAAAGTTTCCCTTGGAGTCCAAGAGGTTAGCCTTAGCGATAGGATACATTCTGTTTTGCACCATCCCACAGCATATGGAGATTTCAGATACTAGAACACGATTCAGGCTAAAGCCTAGACAGAGATAAGAAGCAGAAGGATCTTGGTGATTATGTGTATTTCCTGGAGGAGCCCAGACTACTGTGAAACCCTTGTGACATTCAGAAGGGGAGGATAAGGATGGGCAGCTGACCCAGCAGGGCTCCAGCTGGAACCCCCTGTGACCCATTTTGCTTACCCTCTGATTGAGGGTTAGAGAGGTTACTTTTCTTGTCACTTCTGCCAACATTGACCAAAGAAATAAAATGTAAAGAGATGGAAACTAGAGACAGGAAATAAAAATGATTTTTATTTATAATAAGTGATAAATTATTCTCCCCAGGGTTTCCCTGATAGCTCAGTTGACAAAGAATCCGCCTGCAGTGCAGGAGACCCCGATTTGATTCCTGGGTTGGGAAGATCCGCTGGAGAAGGGAAAGGCTACCCACTCCAGTATTCTGGCCTGAAGAATTCCATGGACAGCTTAGTCCATGGGGTCTCAAAGAGCTGGACACGACTTTCACTTCACTTCCCTTTCAATGAGGCACAGATATCCAATTCTTGTTCACAGAATCTCTTCTGCTGACAAATGGGATGTGCCATTTATGTGAAGTGGACAAGAGAGTTTTCCCTCATGTCACTTATACCGTGTATAAATTATAAATTTTCAGAGCATATAAAAGTATACACACAATAACCAGAACTCTTAACCACTATTCATACACTATCACAAATACTTTTTACCAAAGGTCAATGTCACTACCTTTGGTGAGAGCAAACATTCAAGGTCACTTGGTTGTGACTGGGTTCCTTGGTCATGGGTCTTCTCCCATCCATACTAACCAGACTCAGCCCTGCTTGGCTTCCAATACCAGATAAGATCAGGAGCATTCAGGGTGGTATGGCTGTAGATGGTCATAAGCCTTCTCAACAGGCATCTTATGATCATGTTTAACTCAGTGATGGATCCTAGCTTTGTACAGATAGGAACTCTCTCTCTTTAGAGTTTGTATAGAAAGGGGTCCATGGTTAACAGTTTATTTTTTTAAGGCATTTTAAATAGAGATGTTCTTATAAATACCCCTCAGTTATTTCAGGTAATTAATTTCCTGATATTTCCTTCTATGACTACTTCTAAGCCACTTTAACTGTGTTTTAAAAGCAACACAAATGTACCTACTGAAGGTGAGTCACAAATTTCATGCCGTCAGCAGTGTCTGAATTATTTTTTAGAAAGGAGAGATTACCAAGAGAATGATCCCCTCTGAGGTTATCTGACACCCTTACTCTACCATTTAGTTCTTGAATATGAAACCAGCTCTGTGAAATGATACTCTAAAAAGTGCGAATGTTAACAATATCGATGATCCACAGAACCCCGTGTCCGGCTCCATGGGCTTGAAATCTTGGCTTTAAGTGGGTTTACTGAATCACAGCGAAAGCAAAGGATTCTCTCCAATGACCAGCCTTTGAAGGGCCGGTGTGTCAGTGTGCCTAGCAGACATTTCTGGGCCCTGTGGCCTGAGCACCATCACAGTTCCCAGGGACTCCGAATCTAACAGTAAGAAGAGTGCCTTCAGTTTACCAGGGACTTCACCCGGTGTAAACACACATAGGACATCTGCAGCAAACCCTGGGAGGGAAGTTTGACTCTAATCCTCTTACACCACAAGGAACATTATTCTTAGAACAGTTCACTAAATCAGGGCTCCCCAAACGGGCAGATCCTCACAAACATCTGAAGGACATTTGACTCCTGTTGCTCCCCAGGCCTTCACCCTGGCGATTCTGGTTAGGCAGGTAGGTCTTTGGCAACCTAGTTTCCCAAAAACTGTCATGCCTAAAATTCTCACCTTTAAGGTCAGCTATCCAGTATCATCAAAAGAGGTCTCAGATTAGCTTAATATTTAAAATATTGGCATCAATTAGCTCATTCAACAAGTAACTGAATGCAAAGATGATTAGGGTATAATCTCTGTTCTCGGGGACCTCAAAGTTGAGAGGCTTGATGGAGTTCATAAAATGCCACCTAGATGAGAGATGGACCATGACCGAGGAGAACGTGGGTGAAAGACTCCGAAAGAGGAAGGGAGAGAGGGAGGGAGGGGCCTGACGGAGCAGGGACTTTGGCTGCAGGGAAGGTGTTAAGGCAGATGAGCTCGGCCAGGCCAGAAAGGGCAAACTTGCTCATGTCATCTGTGTCAATTCTATATCCCATTCTATAGCGCGTGTGAATGTGATACAGAACACACACACACACACATACACGCACACACACACTCTGTAGCTTATGCCTCAACAGTATGCTTATATAAACAAGATTTGGGCGGGTGGTGATGTAAAAATAGCAAAAAAAAATACCCGCCCCCAAACCCCAAAAAACCACTTATCTACTTGGGAAGATCCCCTGGAGAAGGAAAGGCTACCACTCCAGCATTCTGGCCTGGAGAGTTCCATGGATTGTATAGCTCATGGAGTCACAAAGAGTTGGACACTACTGAGCGACTTTCACTTTCACCGCTTAGTATATAATAGAACCCTAAAGGCAATTTACACATATTGACTCATTTAATCCTCACAGGAACCCTGAAGCAGACACCATTAGTATTCCATAATACAGAGGAGTGAACTGAGGCACAGGGAGGCTGAGACTTTTTTCTGACGTCACACAGCTCAGTGAGTGATGAACTCTGTACCCAAGCTCCAGCCTCTCTGCCAGTGACCACTGACATGATGCCTCTCTTCTCTCCAGCACATGCTTTTTTTGCTAAAGTCATTTCCCTCCCACCCAGCCCTAAGTTTTGACCTGGTTACTGGATTCAGCTAGAATAGGTATCTTGGAGAATGTAATCAGAGCAAGCTTGCTCTATCAGCTTCCTCTTTGCAATTAAAAGCAGACATGCTACAACAACATCAATAATCCCTCTAAGGAATTAGAATGTCTGAGTTGACAAAGTATCAGGAGCCATCAACTTTCTGACAGCTCACACAGGGCTTTAAAAATACCTGCCTGATGTTTGCCACAAGGACTCTCCATAGAGTCCGTCACAGGATTCTGTCCGTAGAGCCTGACTCAGTGATCTACATGAACCTGAAAAAAAAGTGATGACAAAAAAACATAGGCAGGCCACTGCCACCCACTGCATGTCACTGACAACAGTCAGAGAATTACTGATTAACCTGGAGAGCACCTCGAGGTGAGCCACGGTCTTTGTTCCTACTCTTGAAAATTTCCTGGAACGTGTCAAATAACTGTAGTCCCGGCCCCAGGTTTCCTCTGATGTTCACATTTCCATTTAAAAAAGGATTCTGTAGCCAACTATCCTTTTCAACATGTTTCACTTTGCCAAGCTGAAGATTACAAAGCACAAGAGTTGGGCCAAACCATAAGCACATCTAACTTTAAACGGACTGTCTTTTTATTCAAGAGGAGAAGGTTTCTTCTCTTTTTCCAAACCAGGGCAAAGACAAGTGCCATAGCGTATCGTGAGAGTCACTGAGATGGCGGATATAAAAGAGCGTTGACAGCCTTGGACTAATTACTGGGTCACTGTCTGGGCCCATTACTGACTTGGTACGAAGTGAAATTCTCCCAGGCTGGGCTTGTTAGGATGGTGCTCTTCCCCATCGGTCAGCTCAGTTGCTTAGGGCCCTGGAGCAAGTCAGGTAAGCTCCTGAGGAGTTGGAAGGTAAGAAAGTGAGCTGGTCTCCATTTTAGGTGGGGCCGGGCTTTCTGGGTGGTGCTAGTGGTAAAGGACCCATCTGCCAACGCAAGAAGCATGCGAGACCCAGGCTCGATCCCTGGGTCGGGAAGATCCCCTACAGAAGAGAATGGCAACCTGCTCCAGTATGCTTGTCTAGAAACTCCCCACGGACAGCGGAGCCTGGCAGGCTACAGTCCATAGGGTCACAAAGAGTTGGACACGACTGAAGCGACTTAGCACTCTGCACTGACGGGAGGGGCATTTGCGCCTGTCATTCAGGTGCAGCTCCCATCCTCTCTCAAAGGCTTTTCTCTCAGTGGCAGATAACCGCTCATACTCCCGCTTACTTACAGCAAGGGTTATTTTTAAAAGTATTTATGTATTTGGCTATGCCAGGTTTTAGGTATGACACATGGGCTCTTCAATCTTTGTTAAGGCATGAGGGATCTAGTACCCTGGTGAGGGATCGAACCCGGGCTCCCTGGGTTGGGAGTGTGGAGTTTTAGCCACTGCACCACCAGAAAAGTCCCCAGAGAGTGTTATTAAAAGGGCAGCTTTACACATCCAGTAGAGAATTATTTCATAAGTGGTACCATATGCTACCAGAGGTGACAAAAATGAAAACATTCTCATCCAGTGTATTCCTTGCCAAAATCCACTGGAAGGTTGGAAGGGTGAAACTGTATGTGGAGAGGATGCAGGGATAAGAAATGACGGAGACCCTGTCTCCAGGAGGAGAGCCTCTTCCTGGCACGGAGGATGCAGGGGGAGTGGACTCTCAAGAGCATCCCTTCTTCGCAAGCATTCCTGTGAGGCACCAAAGGACACATCTCCATTGGGAAAATGGGGACAATATTATGAGTTTGCAAACTGCTTTGAAAACTGTAGATTATAAATGCATACAGTACATCCAAATAACACATTATGCAGCTGTGTGTCAGGCTCATTTTTTGTGACTGTATTGGGAAGACTTTTTTTTAATATGTTCAATCTAAACATACACAGCCAGCCACCTCACTGACCGTGAAGCACTTGAAAATCCAACTGTAATTTTAGCCAGATTTCTTACGAACCTCCGGGTAACCACTATAGGGAGACCACCTCTGAACTCCAAGTTCAGTCCCTCAAAGGGATTAAATCTTAAACGCACCATCACGTCGACTGTTGTAGCTGATCACACTCGGTGTCATTAGCGTCTGCTTAATATGGCAGCTGATGCCTCGTGGTCCCTGCCAATGAGGGTGAGCAGAGCCTTGGAGAGAAGTGAATTATAATTGTCGGCCTCGGGGCTGTGTGGCGCTGCCGGTGACAGTGGCAAATAGGGAAAAGAGGCAAGCATTAGAGAAGGTCTGTTGTACTGATGAAGTGGAATTCCTAGAACACACTGTGCTATCAAATGAGATTTGGCTCCACAGTACTGGGAGCAGACAATGGGCTCAACAGGACCCAGCACCGGTTGCTGGGCATATTCTAGCTGCTTTAGTTGGGCCTTTCATTCAAGGGAGCCGGAGCTATGCTAAAGAATGGAAAGGAAGGGAGTGTAGTTTTGGTCCAGAGCAATCCAGAGGATAAGATGTTAGAGGGAAAAAACTAGAGAATTTCAACCAGGATGAATACAATAATAAGATATTTTCCCACACTCAACGAAGTCTCTCTCTCTCTCTCTCTCTATATATATATATATATATATATANCAGGGCAAAGACAAGTGCCATAGCGTATCGTGAGAGTCACTGAGATGGCGGATATAAAAGAGCGTTGACAGCCTTGCACTAATTACTGGGTCACTGTCTGGGCCCATTACTGACTTGGTACGAAGTGAAATTCTCCCAGGCTGGGCTTGTTAGGATGGTGCTCTTCCCCATCGGTCAGCTCAGTTGCTTAGGGCCCTGGAGCAAGTCAGGTAAGCTCCTGAGGAGTTGGAAGGTAAGAAAGTGAGCTGGTCTCCATTTTAGGTGGGGCCGGGCTTTCCGGGTGGCGCTAGTGGTAAAGGACCCATCTGCCAACGCAAGAAGCATGAGAGACCCAGGTTCGATCCCTGGGTCGGGAAGATCCCCTACAGAAGAGAATGGCAACCTGCTCCAGTATGCTTGTCTAGAAACTCCCCATGGACAGCGGAGCCTGGCAGGCTACAGTCCATAGGGTCACAAAGAGTTGGACACGACTGAAGCGACTTAGCACTCTGCACTGATGGGAGGGGCATTTGCGCCTGTCATTCAGGTGCAGCTCCCATCCTCTCTCAAAGGCTTTTCTATCAGTGGCAGATAACCGCTCATACTCCCGCTTACTTACAGCAAGGGTTATTTTTAAAAGTATTTATGTATTTGGCTATGCCAGGTTTTAGGTATGACACATGGGCTCTTCAATCTTTGTTAAGGCATGTGGGATCTAGTACCCTGGTGAGGGATCGAACCCGGGCTCCCTGGGTTGGGAGTGTGGAGTTTTAGCCACTGCACCACCAGAAAAGTCCCCAGAGAGTGTTATTAAAAGGGCAGCTTTACACATCCAGTAGAGAATTATTTCATAAGTGGTACCATATGCTACCAGAGGTGACAAAAATGAAAACATTCTCATCCAGTGTATTCCTTGCCAAAATCCACTGGAAGGTTGGAAGGGTGAAACTGTATGTGGAGAGGATGCAGGGATAAGAAATGACGGAGACCCTGTCTCCAGGAGGAGAGCCTCTTCCTGGCACGGAGGATGCAGGGGGAGTGGACTCTCAAGAGCATCCCTTCTTCGCAAGCATTCCTGTGAGGCACCAAAGGACACATCTCCATTGGGAAAATGGGGACAATATTATGAGTTTGCAAACTGCTTTGAAAACTGTAGATTATAAATGCATACAGTACATCCAAATAACACATTATGCAGCTGTGTGTCAGGCTCATTTTTTGTGACTGTATTGGGAAGACTTTTTTTTAATATGTTCAATCTAAACATACACAGCCAGCCACCTCACTGACCGTGAAGCACTTGAAAATCCAACTGTAATTTTAGCCAGATTTCTTACGAACCTCCGGGTAACCACTATAGGGAGACCACCTCTGAACTCCAAGTTCAGTCCCTCAAAGGGATTAAATCTTAAACGCACCATCACGTCGACTGTTGTAGCTGATCACACTCGGTGTCATTAGCGTCTGCTTAATATGGCAGCTGATGCCTCGTGGTCCCTGCCAATGAGGGTGAGCGGAGCCTTGGAGAGAAGTGAATTATAATTGTCGGCCTCGGGGCTGTGTGGCGCTGCCGGTGACAGTGGCAAATAGGGAAAAGAGGCAAGCATTAGAGAAGGTCTGTTGTACTGATGAAGTGGAATTCCTAGAACACACTGTGCTATCAAATGAGATTTGGCTCCACAGTACTGGGAGCAGACAATGGGCTCAACAGGACCCAGCACCGGTTGCTGGGCATATTCTAGCTGCTTTAGTTGGGCCTTTCATTCAAGGGAGCCGGAGCTATGCTAAAGAATGGAAAGGAAGGGAGTGTAGTTTTGGTCCAGAGCAATCCAGAGGATAAGATGTTAGAGGGAAAAAACTAGAGAATTTCAACCAGGATGAATACAATAATAAGATATTTTCCCACACTCAACGAAGTCTCTCTCTCTCTCTCTCTCTCTCTCTCTCTCTCTCTCTATATATATATATATATATATACATATATATATATAATAGACAGCTATAGAAAGGACTAGCAGAATAGCCTAGCCTCTTTAGCTGGGTTAGTATAGGGCATGCTTTAGAAATATCTGGGTGAAGGATGAGTCTTTCTTAGATCTTTAGTTCTGGAAAAGGGTGGGGGAAAGAAGGCTTTAATGTGTAGGGAGTGGGCTACCGAATTTCAAGAGTTAGAGAGGGTCTGTCTCTATTCTGAGTACTCGTATACAATCTGAATCCACGGAAAACAAACAATGAACAGTAACATCAGAAAAAGATGATCTAAATCACTTATTATAAAACTACCTCCTGCCTCCTCCTTCTTGATGTGCTCAGTCATGTCCAACCCTTTTCGACCCTGTGGACTGTAACCCACCAGGCCCTTCTGTCCATGGGATTTCCCAGGCAAGAATACTGCAGTGGGTTGCCATTTCCTTCTCCAGGGGATGTTTCCAACCCAGGGATCCAATACATCTCCTACACTGGCAGGCAGATTCTTCACTGCACCACCATATCCTGCCTTATATAAAGAATTATTTGTCAGTCTCAAGATAGGTAACATTCTGTTATTAACAAGCCAGGAGTTAGGTTGTTCCCAACTTGCAAAATGGAGAGAAGAGAGTGGAGAATTCCTATTCAAAAAAGGCCCCAGGCACTTAAAAGACAGTTGAACTGTTGAAATCAAAGACAGTTAATTGTAGCCTGTACAAGTAGGAACAACTCCACCTAATTATGAATGAGGCATTGTCAAACCAGTTTGACCCTGAAATACTCACTTTCAACTAACTTAGTTTTTTAAAAACCATTTTATCCAAAACATTTGAACAAAAGTACGCTGCAGCTAACCAGGTAAACCAGAGGTGTGAGCGCACACATTCTGTTTGAAGATTCCCATGAAGGTAATACTTTTTGTAAAGTATCAAAAACTATTGCACAGAAACCAAATTTGTGGAGAAAATTTTCCACCCTTAAGACTTGCCTTGGTGAGTGATGTAGTCTAAACAACCTGATCTGCCCACTTTCCAGAAAGGTTTGGATTCTAAGTACCTCCGTACAGGCCTCCATACACACAAAGCAGACACTGACTATCCCTGTGGAGGTATTATGTCACATAGTCCAGGAACCCCAAATCCCTGAGGCTGGAGAGAGCCCGGTTTCCCAACAAAGCCTCGTGCACAAGCAGGGAAAGGTGGGCGTGGGCCCCGAGAGGGTCACGGCGGATCCAGCCCATTCCTGCCTTATTTGTTCGGATCATTAGGAGGGCACCAATTAGCGCCTATTTGGTGACCGGTTTCTGTTGTGAACATCTGTCCACTAGCATCTGGCCAGGGCCCAAGTCCATTTCCCAGGAAACACCACACAGCTGTCAGATGGTCCTGCGTTTGGGTGAATACCAAACACAGAGTCCACTCTGCCACAGGGGAGGAGGGGCCAACATCTCCATTATCTGTCTCAGGAAGTGCCCTGCCGCCAACGCATTACCTAACTGTGACCGGCAACTCCCTTATTTGTGAGTTGAGCTTTGCACACTGGAGTAAGTAATTTGCATGGATAAAGCCAGAAGCAACTTGGTGTTTGCTTGAGGGCTGATGAGCAGTGTGGCCCTTGTGTCTGCTTTGACCAACCAGCCTCCTTTTCGTCTTCTCGTTGCACCTCAAGAGAGCAGGGGTGAAGACTGGGTTGGACTGGGGATTCACTTTTCAATCCAGCTACTCTGCGGTTCAGTGCTCAGTTCTTGGGTTTTGTGAAAAACCACTACGTAAAGCCAATGGATCAATTTGACATTTTCAGTTTACTGAAGTAGGTAGTTAATGCCATATATATCTTAAAGTTTTGTTGTATAAAGTATAAACTTTTTGTATTTACACACTGATTTTTGAGTCAGGTTAGAGTAACAGACGGAGAAGGCAATGGCACCCCACTCCAGTACTCGTGCCTGGAAACTCCCATGGACGGAGGAGCCTGGAAGGCTGCAGTCCATGGGGTCGCTAAGAGTCGGACACGACTGAGTGACTTCTCTTTCACTTTTCACTTTCATGCACTGGAGAAGGAAATGGCAACCCACTCCAGTGTTCTTGCCTGGAGAATCCCAGGGACGGGGGAGCCTGGTGGGCTGCCGTCTCTGGGGTCTCACAGAGTCCGACACGACTGAAGCGACTTAGCAGCAGCAGCAGCAGCAGCAGAGTAACAGAGACCTTTGGGCCCTCTCTGGAATATTGTGATTCCAAATGTAACACTAACTACAATCCCTAACACAGAAAACTCCCTCAGTGAGAAAAGCCCTCAGTATTTTACTTCCTTGGAGTTCCCACACAGTCTGTTCCCAGAGTGCAGGAAGGTTTGTGGCATAAGCCTGATAAATACAGGCTACCTGCGGAACACCAGGCCCAACGAAGAACAATTAAATTGGGAGAAAAACCTATTCACCTAACTTCTCATCCCATAGGAACTAATATATAATATAGCTGGATGCATATTGCAGGCACGCACTAAAATATTTCCTAAATGAAGAAATAAAGGATTATTCAATCAACGATTTAAAATCACTCCCCGACACACAAAAGTACATAGAAAAAGAGAGCCACAGAAGCAGAGAGAAAGGCTCATCTGGACGCCGTCATCTCGTCATCATCTTGTCTTCTCAGTTTAACTTACAGTGTCAACGACGCCCTCCTAGTGACATGAAGCACTGAATTTCACCAATTCCATTGGGAGAATTTGGTGTCAAATTATAATAGGTAATTTTTGTGCGTGCTAAGTTGTTTCAGCTGTGTCCGACTCTTTGTGACCCTATGGACTGTAGCTCGCCAGGCTCCTCTGTCCATGGGATTCTCCAGGCAAGAATACTGGAGCGGGTCACCATGCCCACCTCCCAGGGATCCAACCCACATCTCCTGCGGTTCCTGCATTGCAGGCAGATTCTTTACCACTGAGCCACTGGGGAAGACCCAGATAATTCTTACTGAGTGCTTATTATATACCAGACATTCTTCCGGTACATATAGTCTGATTTTGTCATCAGAATTGCTTCATGAGGTTGGTACTATTAGTATTCCCATTATACAGATAAGGCAATCAAGGCACAGAGAGGTGAAGTGACCTTCCCAAGTTCTCACAGCCAACAAAACAGGAAAGTCCAGGGTTCACACTTTTAACTCCTTCGTCATGATACCCCTCTGGAAGAAAAGTTGACTCCTAAATGCACTTTTAACCCTCAGGTTCATTCTGTGTGTTTCCAGCAGTAACGGAATCTCAGTTATTCTCCCTGATCTTAGTCTCAAACTTTAGGGACATTATCATCATCATTGTCATCAGTCAGCATTTCTATCAAATTCGTGTCCATCACTCTGCTCCTATCAGCTCGATGCACCCGGAACGTTGTAACGTTACCTCCATAACCCACTGAGAATGCCAAGGTTACACATGCAAAATATAGCCACCGAGACTGAAATTTACTCTCCGCTTACTGCCGACTCTGGAGTATGCTTACTCTTCATCCGAGAAAAAGCAGAGCTGGCAGTACTGTCAGAAAGTACTTAATGCCACGGTTTAGGCTGCAGTGCGTGCTTCTCTTCTTATCTTCAGAGGATAATCTATAAAGTGCTGAAATGTACTCTTTGAAGGTCTGTAATAGGATAGTGTATTGAAGTTAGAGAACCTTTCCCTGAGGGCTAATTATGCCAGAGACTTGGAGGTGAGTCTCTCTGGTCAAACATCTCCCACCCAGGGGTGGTTGAAAATTCTTCCTTGACATTTGTAATTTTAGTTAAACTTGTTAAAGAAGGTCTTGTAGACTTATTTGACAGAGCTTATGTTATCATATGTTGCTCTTCTGCATGACATAAAAGANGAAGTTAGAGAACCTTTCCCTGAGGGCTAATTATGCCAGAGACTTGGAGGTGAGTCTCTCTGGTCAAACATCTCCCACCCAGGGGTGGTTGAAAATTCTTCCTTGACATTTGTAATTTTAGTTAAACTTGTTAAAGAAGGTCTTGTAGACTTATTTGACAGAGCTTATGTTATCATATGTTGCTCTTCTGCATGACATAAAAGAAAAATATCAGTGAAATTAATTGGATAACGTAGTCCTAAAACTTCTCATCTGATGATTAACTTCGTAATGGAGTCGGACTTCCATTCCGTCATCAGTGTGTGTGTTTTCCACACAATATTGTCCCCTTTGCTATCAAGAGCTTTGGTGATGGGCATATTTAAATGTGTTTACCACGTTTCAAACCAGACTTCAAACTTTCTAACACTGTATTTGGAGACAGTGTCTAGGTGGGCTAGGTTAGCTGCTAACTGGCTGGTAAGATTTGTATGTTTTTTCACCTTGCCTGGGATCTGAACAAAAGTGGGTGTGCTGCGATTAAGTAACACTAGAGGGCAGCCTACAAGTTAGAAACAAGTCAGCCTACACAGGCGCAGTCTTTTGGCATTGCACAACAGACAACAGCTCAAATATGGCATCCCAGTGAAAAACAAAAAATCATCGTATCATTTCTTAGTGTTTAATTGGCATATGCCTTTAAAAGAAGACTTCAAATAACTTCATAAATGTTTTCTCCCTTCTAGAAACTCACTCATTTGTTAAACCCTCCTGAAGATGCCCGAAGTTTCTAGTCCTGTTTTGTTTCACTTCCGTTATTCAACCTCTTTTTAAAATAACAAACAAAACTTTATTAGAGAATAAAACTCTTCTGTTACAAGTTTTATTCAGAAACCTTTGAAATAAAAATGCAATATGAAGGGTAAAGACAGAATATCCATCTTTTTAGGGTTCCTTTTTATAGCATAAATATTAGTTATTTTCAGCCATTAAAGGCATTGGAGGACTCTTATGGACAACTATATGGTATCAGTACTTATCCAAAGGTTGAAACCATAAAATGAAATCTGTAATGTGTCATTCACCTGTGAGTTGAAGGTTGGGTTCTTCCTAAATAAAATATTACTCAACACATTTTTTCTTAGCACCATGCAGCAGAAAAGGCCTAGCTGTATGCTAACACTGTCTTATTAAATAAACAACACAATTTAGGTGTTATTTGTGTTTTGTGAATTATGTCACCTGTAACATTTCAGTCGCACAAGGCAACTTAAGAGAGAAAACGCTCATATAAATATGCCCACGGCGGTGTGGGGAGGAGGGAGGGAAGGAAGGGGCGAGCACATGTACATTTAATTTCAGAATTCAAAGACTTGCATACTGTTCAGCATAGAAAAACTAGGAAACAGGTGGCTCGATGTAGGCCCTGATCCTTCCCTGAGTGAATCACAAGCTTCTTGCTTGCCCTGCACTTTGCAGCCAGTCTTTATAGATGCGCTGGATGGTGCTTCAGTCTTTCTCGTTATTATCCACCTCGGCTCATGGTATTAACCTCCCTCATGTTGGAGAAAGTGGTACCAGCTGCCAGACCAAATGCAACAGTTTAAATACTCTTAATTTGAGAATCTTTAGCACTCATTTTACAGAGCTGGGTATGAGCACAGTAGAACTTAAGTCCCAGGCTTTGGTGTTTGGCTTCTTACGTGTCATTTACATATGGTTTCTGATAGCCGTTAAAAATAAACAATTTTTGTCTCTAAACCTGGCCTGTCTTGGCCAGTGTCACCACCATCCACTCAGCTCCCCAGATGTGACATCTTGGAACCTTTTTTTTCACTCCTCCACCCCCTTACCCCACACTGTCCAACTGGCCCCTAAGTCCTGAAGGCTAAACTTTGTCAATGCACCCAGAATCCATTTCCTTTTTTCCACTCACGGCACGAGCAGATTTATATTTCTAAAACACGTGTCTGATGACATCAACATTTGGCTGAAAAGCTTTAATTGCTCTCAGCTTGGAGTCCTATCTCTTAAGCAGGGCCGAGACCTCCATGGGCTGTTCTCCATCCTTCTTTCTGTCTGTGGGGCTTCCAGGCCATAGCCCCAGTCACCAGGAGTTTCCCTTGCTGCTCTGCAGCCAAATCTTGGATTTCTCTGCCTCTGGCCTTTGCTCTTGCCTCTCTCTTAGCCCCACTGCTCCTCTGCCCCTTGCCAACTAAGTACCAAAATCTTGTCCACTCCTTAGTTGCAGCTCAAATGCTTCTTCCCAGACTGGACAGAGCACTCCTTTCTGTCCTCAGCAGCCTTACCACACTGCTTGGGACATCGAGAACAGTCATCCCTCAGACACTGTAGCATTTTTGCACGTCTACCTTCCTGGATAGTATGTGGGCCCAATGTCTGGCCTTGAGTGTTGTTCTTGTTGTTCAGTTGCTATGTTCATGTCCAACTCTTTGCAGCCTCAGGGACTGAAGCACACCAGGGTTCCCTGTCCTTCAGTATCTCCCGGAGTTTGCTCAAATTCATGTCCATTGAGTTAGGGATGCCATCCAACCATCTCATCCTCTGTCACCCCCTTCTTCTGTCTTCAGTCTTTCCCAGCATCAGAGTCTCTTCCAGTGAGTTGGCTCGTTGCATCAGGTGGCCAAAGTATTAGAGCTTCAGTTTCAGCATGTCCTTCTATTGAATATTCAGGGTTGATTTCCTTTAGGATTGACTGGTTTGATCTTGCTGTCCAAGGGACTCTCAAGAGTCTATTCCAGCTCCACAGTTCAAAAGCATCAATTCTTCGGCCCTCAGCCATCTTTATGGTCCAGCTCTCATGTCTGTACATGACTACTGGGAAAACCATAGTTTTGACTATATGGACCTCTGTTGGCAAAGTGATGTCTGTGCTTTTTAATATGCTGTCTAGGCCCTGAGTGGTTATGCCACAATTGATCAATAGATTCTGAACTAGGTCATCACTGTGTCTCTGCAGTATCTTGCCTAGAATAGGTGCTAAATATGTATCTGCTGAATTAAATGGACCTGATGCTTTCACTGCATCCAGCAGTGTGGACCAGAGGAGTAAAATGACCTTGGTTGGAGGGAAAATCCATTTATGTTGAGCCATGCTGTCTACTTTATTCCTCGCTAAAAGCAAGTTTCTGTTTCATAGGTACAGGTTGCAAGCCCCAGGAGGATATTCCTGCAGGAATATGTGGTTGAGTCCTCTGTCCCTCCAGTTGTACCCTGCACCAGGGTCAAAGTTTCCACCTTTGTTTTTACTCCTACTCTCAAACAGGGCTAGAATCCTAAATAACAACATCCTCCATTTTTCAGTGATGTCTTTTTGGATGACAGACTCAAGGTCCTCAGAGCTGCTGGGGACAAAGACCTGCACTGGCATGCATGGAGAAGCAGTTTAGGTTCTGAGCCCTTGGGTGGAGTCCTCGGAAAGCTACTTCTAAGGCTTTTCTGTGGCAGGAGTCAATCTGCATGGTAGGCATAATGTGAAAACATCTTCTGTCGGAAGACTAAATTATTTCCAAGTTCTTTTTAAAGTATTCAGCAAACTCTAATGTCACAGAGTGTAAAAAAAACTCAGTTTCAGAAGGCTTGAGACCTTGTCTCAAGCCCTTCCCTTCCCAGAGGCATATACTGATTTGACCTCTCTGAACCTCAGTTATCTCATCTTTAAATTGGGCATAAAAGTACCCGCCCTGCCTAACCTAGGCTGTAATGATATTAAACGAGGCAATGTTTGTAAACATACTTAGAAAAATATAAGGACTATATAATGAGGTCTTTATTAATAGTAATAACACTGTTAAATGCTGTTGATGCTGATCATCATCGGTAAGCCTGACTTCTAAATCTGAGCAGCATGATTCTTCCTGGGCAGACCAGTCCGGGGTGTGCACCTCACTGTTGCAAGTCAGTCTGTCCTCTCCCTGCAAGATACCATTCCAGGAAGGTGTGTCGAGCTCTTCAAACATAGGCAGTGAGAAACAATGAAAAACTGCAAATGCACTGTGATTACTTTTATTAGAATAAGCCCTCCAGTGAAGACTGGGTATCGTTGACAATAAGCGAGAATAGACATTGCCGATGTTGAAAACCTTTGCAAGTTGCGCTGGAGAATTTGCATTTCAATAACAACGTGATGTCAAGCTATTCACAACATTTTAAAGCCTCCGCTGGCACACCTGGCGTGTGGTAGGATCTGCTTGGGGAACTGGAAGTGGCTGTTTTCTAACAGTACTAGCAGTGATGTTGTCCTTTTCATTCCTGGGAACGGATGTTTGAGTAGTATTAACACGTCTTGTTTCTGGACAGGACAAAATATGAAAACGAAAGCTCCACCCTCCATGATCTCCCAGGAGAATTAATTAATCAGCATATTCAACATGTTGAACTTCCCCTCATCACAAATGAGCGGAAACATCTTGTAGATAAAAGTTGCCTCTTTAACAGAAAACTTTTCCCTGTAGGCCGAACATCCCTTTAAAAGAGAAAAGTATCCAAACGAGGTTGTCTTCCCCTTGGCTACATAGGAAACTACTCTGCTTTCTAGATGATACTAGTAGCATATCCTCTTGCCTGGGCAAAGATGGGATCATGACACTGGGTTGACTTTACTTCTGTTAAAAGTAAAACCATATTGCCTGCAGGGGTGACAACCATCTTGCCTATATTTTACGGTAATCACTACCCTAGAATACAGTCCAGCAAACAATATCAATCAATTTAACTTAGGTAATTTCTCATGAAAGATGCTTCTAGATTGGTAAGCTTAATTGTGAAAGCTAGGCATTTGTAATTCATAAGCACAAATTATGCTCAACCAGATAGGTTATATGCTAATAAGAGTTTCAGATAAGCTGCAAAATGATTAATCACACAGAAACTTAACTCATAAGTTGGTATTAATATATTATATCTAACTTTCATTAGGCCCTCTGGTTAAAAGTTGAATGTAAATAGTGTGTTAACATTATAGTTCAGTTACTTGACATCTGTCCTAAAACTCATGACACAAGGAAAAGTACTATAAACCAAAAGTAAGGTCAGTTTCTCCAGCGCTTATAGTGTTTCAATCGCTATGGTTAGCACTCAGGAAAGAGTATTTTGTTGTTGTCGTTTAGTTGCCAAGTTGTGTCTGACTCTTTGTGACTCGGTGGACTACAGCCCACCAGGCTCCTCTGTCCATGGAATTCTCCAGGCAAGAATACTGGAGTGAGTTGCCATTTCCTTCTCTACGGGATCTTCCCAACCCAGGGATCAAACCCAAGTCTCCTGCACTATCGAGTGGATTCTTTACAGCAGACAAAGGAAATACCACTTGATCCAGCACCANCACCAGGCTCCTCTGTCCATGGAATTCTCCAGGCAAGAATACTGGAGTGAGTTGCCATTTCCTTCTCTACGGGATCTTCCCAACCCAGGGATCAAACCCAAGTCTCCTGCACTATCGAGTGGATTCTTTACAGCAGACAAAGGAAATACCACTTGATCCAGCACCACCAGGATATAGTGGCTTTCATTTGAAAGACCTGGGGCACTACCACTCAAAGTCTCATTCTATTTTTGTAAAGCATGGCCTCAAATCCAGCTGCTGCTGCTGCTGCTAAGTCACTTCAGTCGTGTCTGACTCTGTGTGACCCCAAAGACGGCAGCCCATGGTGCCAGTAAATATCAACCAATTTGTTAAGTTAAAATAAAAAATGGTTCCTCTAAAGATTCAAAACACTTTGCACCACTTATCAGTTTGAACTCTCCCCCAAGTGATATTTCATTCTTTACATGACCATTCTGCAAATGATACAGAATCATGTCTCTCATAAAGTGAGAACCTCATGTAGTCCGCATGGCAAGATAATGGAAGCATGTTCACGTCACTGCTGTCTGAAAATGTTCCAACAGAATGCAGCCTCCAAGGTATTGACGCCTTGGAGGCACCAAAAAAAAAAAAAAAACAAACCTGTAATCAGAAATCATTCATTAAGCTTAGTGAAAGTCTACATTGTATTTGACTGACAGCCTCACAAAAGCCCTGTGACTTTTCTTCAGGCTCCGGTGTGCGATGGTGTGTGATGTTGTGTCTCACCAGATACTGAAGAGTACTCACATCTTGGATTGTCGAGAGGACAGCAAAGTCAATTCCCAGAAACTCTCCTTGGAGCAGAAAAAGCTTTTGATCTGAAATATGAATACCTTTGTCTTCCCACTCTATGTCTTTTGTAACAACAACAACAATTACAACAACTATCTTGTAAGAATACCATAGAAGGAGCAGGACCTATTTTCTGACCCTACCAAATAATCAAGAGTCCGTAATACTGGATTTACATATGCACGTTTTCTTTGCTTCTCCAGAGATGTTGGAGGGAGGTGGGGAAGGGCTGGGGGTAACTGCGGCCTATGGGTAAGGCCAGACTACGTGATCAAAAACTGCTGTGACACTTAAAAGTGTTCTTCCACAAGGAATTCTGGAGCCCAGAAGCCTGGTGAAGCCAGTAGCAATGAAGGCCATGTTATCCTTTTCATTTACTTCAAATTATTGGCCTCTAAAATCAATCACTGAGTGTGGCTGAGTAAGGGAGGGGTCAATTCAATAGGCACATGCGTTACAAATGCTTGTTGATCTTAAGTAAAAATTTTGGCAGGCCGGATCTGTGGAAATTTAAAACGGCTGCTTTGAAGCTTGCCCTGTCATTTCCTAGTTTTTTAAAAAACTGACTAAAGATTAAGCCCATTTATAATGAATTCAAGGTTTTCTTTTTCTGAACCCACCTGGATTTTTATACGCTGTGTCGCATGTCCTGAATCCAGTGCCGTGTGCGTCAAGTGTGAGATAGTTTTATGTTTTAATCTACAAAGGAATGAAATGGCTGGGCTTAGATGGGCAGGAATCCTTGAAAGTCCACTTGGAATATGAGAACTAAAACGGGAAGACATGTACCCGTATCTGTCATATGAGGCCAGCTTTACCTAACAAAGGAAAGCTGTGTTCTCCATTGCACACGAAGCCCATAAATTGTGGTGTATCTCCCTCTTGTAGCAATTTACTCCTCCACATCTTCTCTTGACTGGGTCACTCACACACTATGTCCACAACTGGAGAGCTTTTCCTCATCACCCAGACACAGTAAGATATTATAATTACAGGAAGAAAAAAAATTGCTCATACACTCAAGAGCTGGCAAAGCAGTAGACCTCTGGGACAGTGTTGCAAAACGCAGTCAAATGGTCCCTAGCCCTTCAGTAATATGTGTCGAACCTGAAAAAAATTAAGGTGAAACCTGAAGGAAAGGACTAAATGTTTACATGGCCATACCAAAGCACAACATTCAACACTCCTGAAGTCACTTTATTTATTTAGCCATCTGCAGAGCCAAAACCCAATTATGAGACTGAAATGTGAGTGAAGTCAGGACTGGCCTCATTTACCTCTAATGTGTAGGAACAGCCTAATGAAGGGTTCCCACCCTTTGGCTTGTCCAAGGATGAAAGTGACACCAGCCCCTGGACCGCAATTTTTTACCAGCAAGACTGAGTGAGAGACAGATCCTGGAGTAAATATCAGCTGGATGCACACATAACAAGGTCCGGAGAGACACTCTCAGAAGTCGCCTCTTTTAATTCAATACTAAATTTTACGAGAAGTTGTTTTCAGCGCTTTCAGAAGACCATGGCTGCCAAAATCACTGCGAGGCTCACAAGCCTAGTCTATCTCAAACCTTTCCCAAGACACCCCAACACTATCTGAGGCCCTGAAACTATGGCAACCGAATAAGAAAGCAGCCTCCATGATTAATAGATGAAGATCTCAGCAACAGTGTCTAGCTAGGGCCATCATTCATGATGTGAGAAGAATTAGCACAGAATCCATCTCGGAAACCATTAACAAGTATTTATAAAAATCCACCCAACTGCCATCCTGCCTGCTACGGAGACTCCAGTTTAGAATGCTGTAAACAGTTTGTTTTCTATTTAGCGCTCACTCTACAGAAAATGTTCTTAAAGTAACTCAGAGCTCACGTTTTTAGAATGATGCAAGGCTTTATAGGCTGGCTTTCCACCTGGGTTTCTGAGGCCTAAGAACAAATGCATTCATACACCAGAAAAACATGAATGAAGTCAAGTGGCTCTTGGGGAAAAAAGGAGAGACCACTCTGGACTGTTGTGTCTTACGGAGTGCAGTTTTTTCATAAAGCATTCCATTTTCAGGAAAGGAACCTTTCCACTCACCAGCTCCATCGGTATTCTCTTAGTTTCCTCATTCAAGGGCAGTAAGAGTCTCGGGGGCAGGAGTCGGGGGAGCACTGGAATCGCTGCAATATTAATGAAAAGGTTGAATATGCTCCGGAAAAAAAGACTCAGGAATAGGAAAAAGGAAAAAAGGATGGATCCACAGATCGCTTGTCTTTAAAACTCTCACATGACATGAAACCGTAATTAACAGATTCTTTACTTCCCAGTCCCTCAAATGCTTATCTTCTGGGGGGTGTTTCCATTGCGTTTTGATGCCAGATGCTGTCCTCTTCTATAAATGCTTCAAATCAAACGACGGCCAAAGGCTTGGTCTTAAACACGTGTGTGGGCAGAAGGGCTAAGAGAGGGACAAATAACATCGATTTTAGAAATTCATCAGCTAAGGTTTTCACATTGGCTTGGATTCTTTGAATTAAAGTTTCTGCAGATGGCAATTATTGGTTAGTTGGAAACCACTCAAAAGTGCTGAGTCATACTAAACGAAAGCCTCAGGTCTGAAGGCTGTATGTGGAAACATCTATTACTAACAATACTTTCAAAGCACCGGTCATCGCATGGGCTACTCCGCGGGAGCTGGTCCTTCAGTCTTTGGGGCCTGTGGATTGCTGATTTATCCTGCTCTCTGTACATCCTCTTTCCGCTTACAAAATTTAAGAGGAAAATTTTGTCCTAGATGAAAATAACGGTAATTCTAAGCCGTGGAGGGATTCTTACTCCTTCAGGGACCTGGAGTGATAATAACAATTTATTGCCCCTTTTGCTATGCTCTTGAGGAGTCAGAGTCTTCTCACTGATAAGGACATCTATAGCTATCGTTTGAATCAAATTTCAGGATGTGTATCAGCGTATCAGCAGTAGCGTAATCCCTGTCTCCCCTGGGGTCAGCTGACTATTTTCTGCATTTGGTGGGGAAGGTGCGCTCAGTCTCAAGTCATGTCCAACTCTTTGTGACCCCACAGACTGTAGCCCGCCAGGCTCCTCTGTCCATGGGATTTCCCCGTCAAAAATACTGGAGTGGGTTGCCATTTCCTTCTCCAAGGGATCCTCCCGACCCAGGGATCAAACCTGTGTCTCCTGCACTGGCAGGTGGATTCTTTACCACTGTGCCACCTCGTGGAAAAGTAGTGGTTTGCTTCGGCATGGAGATCCAGGCACTCCCAAACTGTCACTATGTCAGGTTTGGCCATGGAAGAGTGATCTGGCAAGTGTATGTCCATCATGAAGAAACTCATGCAGATCCCAGCCATAGCTTCCTGGAGGAGTTGATTGACAGCCAAGCTTCTCCCCTGTGACATGTGTGTGGTCCTTGGAGTTAATTCAGCTCATCCCTGAATGGTCATTATGGGCAGCTCTTAGATTCTAAATGTGGGTGCTCTCAGATTCCTTAGTGGATACAGGCTGTGTATTTTACAGTGGTAGTAAGTGAAAGCTATCATTTTTTAAAAACAACTGTCCTTTGGGTACTTAGTTGATATACAGACCTTAGCTGTTTGCTGTTGTTTTACTTGTATAGTGTTTTCTTCTTCCCTGTTTTGGGTGTGATGTTTCCACTTCCAAAATTAGGCAAAGGATCCCAGCTCTTCTTCTCACGCAAGTGACCCTTTCACACACTCCTCTACTTAGAACCCCTGACATCGTGGCCACTTTATGGTGTGAATGTTCTTTTCCAGTCCAAAGGTCATTTCCTTTGCATCCTCTCTTCATGTTGCAGACGTGAAAGGCTGTTTCCTTTGGTGCTCTCCCCACCAGGGCACTCTCCATGATAACGGTCGCCCAAATAAAAATAACACCTCATATTTGATGAGTGTGTGTAGTGTGTCAGGCGTTGCACCATGAGTCCTACAGATGTTGTCGTATTTCCTCTCCTCAACAACCGTAACACCACCAGCATTTGACAAATGGAAACTGAGACAGAGATGTAACTTTCTCAAAGTCACGGCTATTTGTAAATGGCAAGAAAAGGGGGGGGGGATGCAAATCTGTGTTGTGTCTGCCTAAGACTGTGACCTCTGCATCACCTCCCAAGCTGTCTACAGTCCCTCCACATTTTTAGGAACTATACGCCACAAAACCTAATGAATTTGCCCTGCCTTTGATGGGGAAGATAGTAGTATACAGCAGAGATCAAAACTTTACCCTGGTGTGTCTGTTCTGCATTAATGCTCTCATTTTATTTTGTCTGTAATTTTGTTTGTTTATCTTTTGGTGGTGCCTCACAGCATGTGGCATCTCAGCTCCCTGACCAGGGATGGAACCCTTGCCCCACCGCACCCCCCACACTGGCAGCAAGGAATCTTAACCACTGAATCACCAGGGAGGTCCCAATACTTTCATTGCTGTGAACTACTTAAAACTTACCTGAGCAAAAATAATGCCCTTACTTAAAAAACAAAAATGCCTGGCAGAGTGATACTCCTATGACCTTGCCTAATTTAATGGTCACAGTGAAAACAATCGCTAGTTGAAACGGTTGGCATCTGATTCATAAATTTGCATCCATACACTACCTAGATTATTTTCAGTGAGTCTGAGGATCTTATTTAATTTCATCATGTGGTTAACATTAAAATGATATCCACAAGGCATAACCTTTCTTTTGTTCTATAAACGACAATGAAGCAGGGTCTCTGCTAGGCCTGGGGTCTTTGGATATGAGAAGGGAGTTAGCATCAAACTTGCTAAACTTGTCAAACCACAGTGCATTTTATATTTTACCAAATACAATCACAGTCATAATTTTGTATTATTCTCACTATACTTCTACTAGACAGAAAGCATGCATTTTTACTCTTTACAGTTTTTGTTTAAAATATCAACCTTCACAAGAGTTAAGGGGCTTGTCCATGTTAATGAGTCCGGAACTCAGGTCATCTGACTTCACGCACAGGGTCTTCAGCAATAGTTATCACTGCACTGGGACCGGGCAGAAATGTGAGTTAATGGGCATGCGTATTCCTCCTGGTGGAAAGTTGAATTTTAAAAACTACTCTGAGCAAACTCCTAAAAGGCAAGAAGGTTCTGTGGCCAGCGGTTAGAATGCAGAACAAATGAGTCCAAGGTCAAAAGCTCAAGCCCCAGAAGTGCTGGCTGTCTTCTTAGCTCTGTTTTTTAGAAGGCTGATTCTACCTAACTCACAGTCCCTCCAGCTTCAACCAGGTGTCCCACAGATGTGCGCTCTGAACTACAGAACGGGGACTGATGGGTGCGAGTGTGGGAACGGGCAGGCTCCAATCCATCCCCAAGACTGGGAAAACAACCGCGAAGGGGTGCTCCACTGAAGGCATATGAGAGACATCACCTGTGTACATGGAAGACAGTGCTACACACACACACACACACACACACACACACACACACACACACTCATCATGGCACAGAGACGTCTCATTTGATGGGAGAAACAGGAGCAGGCGAAAGACACAAAGACTGGCTGTTCACAAAACGACCCCCTTCATTCATTCAACAAGTACTTGTTATGAAAGGCCTGTGATGTGACAGGCACCCGTGTAGGTGCTGGAGACAGCAGGGAGACATGAGAATGTCTACCCTTGTGGCGTTACGTTCTAGCCAAAGACAGAAAATAAACGGGGACAACCGACAATCTGTCAGGATGTGAAAAATCCTAAGGAAAAAAAAAACCTGAGGCTGTCCACTGGGATAGGAGAGTTGGGGGGGGGGGAATGGTGAAGAAAGATGATCAGGAAAGGCTACACTGAGATAGCGACATGTGAGCAGAGAACCTGCAGGAGGAGAGGAGAAGCAAATTCTACAGCTTTCTGGGCAAAGGCATGCCCTAAGCCTTGAAAGGGCAAGACCCTGCAAAGGGCTAGATTAGCAGGGGGCATGCTCAAGTGATCCCAAGAAAGAGTGGAGGTCAGAAAGGTGGGGCCCCAGTGCAGATCATGTGGGTCCACAAAGACCATAAGAAGGCCTCTGGCTTTGATGGAATAAGATGGGAAAGCATTTGAGAACACATAACCTGATGAGATTTTGCTTTTAAAAATATATATCACTTTGGCTGCTGTGTTGAGAAAAGCCTGTAGGGGCCATAGACCAAAGGTGGGAGACTAGCTGGGAGGCTAGCCCAGTAGATCCCCTGGCAGGCAGATGGAGACAGGGGTTTGGCCATTGCGAGGGCCACTGAGGTGAAGACCTGGAAGGAGTCTGCATGCTCTCTGCAGGCGGGGCCAACAACATGGCAGTGAGGTGACGACATCAGAGAGAGGCCAGTCAAGGATAACTCTTGAGGTTCTCGGCCTAAGCAATTCAGAGGCTAGGACTACCGTTTACCAAGATGGAGAAGGTGATGAGAAAGGCATATGTGGAGGAGAAAGATCTGTGCTGAAGGGGTTATTTGGGAAAGATCAGAGTATTGATAGTTGTATATGACCTTCTCCATGAGTGTGATTAGAATTGTTCTAATAAAAAGGTTTTGCAAGCACTCATCTGCTTNTACCGTTTACCAAGATGGAGAAGGTGATGAGAAAGGCATATGTGGAGGAGAAAGATCTGTGCTGAAGGGGTTATTTGGGAAAGATCAGAGTATTGATAGTTGTATATGACCTTCTCCATGAGTGTGATTAGAATTGTTCTAATAAAAAGGTTTTGCAAGCACTCATCTGCTTGGAAATGAGTGTATACCCTACTCTTGTGTATAAACTATACTGCAATAGTCCCAGGCTAAGAAGTATCCTCATCTCCCTTCCCCCCTTGAGGTTTGTGTGGTATGACATCTTACTTGCCCATTTCAAAGGGATTAAATGCCTCCCTCCCTTCCCTCCCTTCCCATATCCCCAAGAGGCAGCTGTGTGGTTGCCAGTAGAGAAATAGCTCAGTTGCTCCCGTAGCACATTTTAAGGCAGAGGAGAAAAGCCTTCACTCTGGAATAGAAATCTCTCAGAGACAACTTGGCTCCAGGGCACCCCAAGAGGGTGGGAGACACTGGGAGGTCCCAACAGGAGGCTTCCAGGCTTCCCCTGGAGATGTGAACACCCAGGAACACTCGCTCTGGGAGGTGGGCGATGAACTTAAAGTGTGTGCAGAGGGCGGGAGGCAGTGCAGGGATTCGTGCAGACTTTCCTAGACTTTCTACTGCTGCAACTGGCAGATGCCTAATTAAAGCATTTGCAATTAGTTTGGCTTGTTCTGTGATTCCTTTCTGCAAACAAATATGATGGGAGAATATATTAGCTCTTGGCACTCTAGTTCTAAAAAACACTTTTTCTCCCATCATTACTCTTTTGTCCTGCTCAGAAGAGAGCTGAAGCACTATGTACACAACCTTAAGTATCTGACTTACCTCCTTGTCCAAAACAGTATTTTTCCTTCCATTTCATAAAGGAATGCAACTACCCATTAGCCTTTAAAAGCAGAAAGATTTATTCTGAATTTAATACAAGTTCTTAATTTGGGTGTCTTATTTGTATTCAATGATGATAACAGTCTTCCTAATTCTTGCCATCCTTCTGATTCAACACACTTGGCTGGCGATGTTATCCACCTCCTCGAAATGCAAATGCTATATTTTTTTAATGATGGGAAAAGCAGTCACTAGGCTTTGAAAGAACTTGAGGGGTGTATGTTTGTGTGTGTGTGTCTGTGTGTGTAAATAAAGAGTTGCACTTACTGCCACTTTATTATAACCACTTACTTAAAGGCACAGATTTTTTTTCTTTTTCACTGCAGGGGAAAAAAACGTGCCCAGGTCTCCTTCAAGTGGAGACACATGACCCATTTGGGACTGTTTCTTTCCTTTACTCATTCAACATTTACTTGAGTTTCTATACTGGTTCTTATGAAATTTTAACTTATTTAAACTTAGATGGTTTTATCCAATGAGTATACTTTGCAAGTAGCCCCTGAGATAATGATCTTAGGTGTCTGTTGAACATTAAATGCATTATGAGACTGTGGCCCATCTCTAAAGGGTAATAACTGCAAAACAGAACACTTAGGGAAGATTGCCATCAAACAGTGTAAATAAGAAAAATGAACTAGAATGCCTAACACAAAAAGGTTTAAATCTGATGGTTATTCATTTCTGCTTTCATATTGGCTTGCAAAGCACCTCATTTAAGAAGGTCCTAAAACCAAAATAATAGAGAGTAGTGGTTACTCAAGAGTCAAATAAAAGTTATCATATAAACAAGCATGGGTAAGCCAAATTCAAATAGTGCAATTATTTTTTAACAGATAGTTTAGGTTAATAGATGGAGACACACAGTGTTGCCACTATATTTAAGGTTAGGTTAATAATTAACTTTGATGCCTGGAGTAGTTTAATNGTCAAATAAAAGTTATCATATAAACAAGCATGGGTAAGCCAAATTCAAATAGTGCAATTATTTTTTAACAGATAGTTTAGGTTAATAGATGGAGACACACAGTGTTGCCACTATATTTAAGGTTAGGTTAATAATTAACTTTGATGCCTGGAGTAGTTTAATCAAAGCTTACTATAAAAACTGCTCCATGCAGACTAAAAGGGTATTAAAAAACCATACAAAATACTTGCAATCTTGACCTCTGTAGTCATTTGGAAAGGGTGTGAAAAATCAGATGTTCTATTCAGAAATATGTACCAGCATCTTTACTTTAGGGGAAAAAAAATCTTAGTAAAGATTCCTATTATCTGGAATCAACAATCGTCTCCCTGTCATCAGGGTGGCAGTCTGTGGCCTTAATGCCCAAGAGGTGTGTTGAAAGAAGACCAGACAATTATCAGGATTAGAGAAAGGCAAGGCCAAGGCACTCGACCTTCCTACCTGGAAAGACTTAAGAGTCCGCGCTGAGGGGCATTAAATAGCTTTCCTGAGACCTGCTGGCAGGACACTGCCACTGGGTTAAAATAAACGTCTTTTCAGATTGGAGGCAAAGAAAGTTGGGCGTACATGTGAGAGTCTGTGTCTGTACGTGTGTGTGTTCACACGCCTGTGTTTTCAACCTTTCATGGATCACACTTAGCTCTACTTAATTTCCATCCAGCCCAAGCAGACAGCGATCCCACGATCCCACCGTGATCTTCTCTGGTGACCACATTCACTAAGCAGCCGCCTTTCTCCCAAGGACTGACGCGGACTGGCTGGAGGGGCTGCTCCTTGCAATACAGGCAGGGGGAAGCCCCTTGGAAGTGCTTGCCTTGGCTGCGAAAACAGCGGGGCCTCCCTGGCTCCACACACACCTGACTCCAGGCTCTGCTCCTCCCTGAACACCCGCCGACTGGAAAACGGCGAGCGGGGTGCAAGACATTGGAGATGCTGCGCTTGGAGCCAGCGATCCCCGCCGGTGTCTATACGCACCCTCGCGCCAGCAGCTGTCCACAGTGGCCGGACCAGCTTCCGAGTCCTGCTGGGAAACTTCCCCTTCTCGCCCCTCCCCACGCCCTCCCCTTGTTCGAGTGCTTGAGAGACCAGTCCAGCAAGTGCCGCACCGCGACCCCGACCAAGCTGACCATCTGCCGGGGTACCACTCTCCGAAGGGTTGGCTCCTGGTTCCTGCCTCCTAGCCATATCCTGGGCGGTCTGTCTACCTCCCTGGGGGTTCGTTTTCCCGCGGGTTGCACGTGCTGAGCCCGAAATCGGTCATGCCCCCCGATCCCTGGCCTTCAGAGAAACTTTCCAGAAGTGCCTGGTCGAGTGACCCCGTGCAGGAGGAAAAAAAAAAAGAAGAAGAAGAAGAAGAGGGGGAGACGCTGGGCGGAGGGTGGTGGCGGCGAGGGAGCGGGAAAGACAGCGGAATCCTGTTTCCTTTCCCGATACCCACAAGTCTAGGCTAGGACTGCTCCCTGGCTCCCCCTGTACCGTTCCGGCCGTGGAAGGAGGAACGGACTACGGGATCTTGCTATGCACCGTGTAATACGGTGGGGAGCCGAGAAAAAAAGCAGAGCATCTGGGAGATGGGGGAGAGACACTTCCCATCCCAGCGGGGTCATGCAGAGTGGGTGGGCGCTGTAGGGCTGGGTTGGCAATGGAGCGCCCCATTGCCAGCGAGGCAGCGCTCTAGACGCAGCAAGTAGTCCGGACAATCGAGAACCCCGGGCCCCTGCAGAGGTCTTGTCTGGTTAGCAAGTACTGAGCCATTTCTAGCCAGGTCTTCCCACCCTTCCCCCTCCCGGGACACCTCCTTTCCAAAGAGGGACCACGTAGTATTTGGAAGAGGGCTCAGCGGGCGCTAGCCCCCGACACGGGGTTCTGTGCCCGAGGGGGACGCAGACGCTACAGATGCTGCCTTCGTCGCCCAGGAGGGAGCTGCGGCGGGGAATAGGACCCAGGGCGGGGAAGCCGCGCCACACCGGGAGGAGGCCACTCATTCGAGCAAACAAAGCCCGGAACCTCTGGTGCCCAGCGGCCGCGGGAGCCGGGATGTCACCAAGTGGCAGGGTGCGCGAGTGCCAGGGCCATTACAAGTTTCCCGCACTCCACTGAGCCCAGCCCCGACCCCGCGCCAACAACAAAAGACTCTCTTTGCTTCCCGCCCCCCATCTCCCCGTGTCTGTGGAACCCCTCCTCCCACCTCGAACTCAAACCTAGTGTCGAGCGAAAACAGCGCTCTTGGATCGAACCTCCTCCAGCCCTCGAGCGTAGAGCCCTTTCCCTTGCCTTCGCACCAGGACCGGGCGCTTCCGAGAATCTCACCCTTTCTTGGCCTCTCCGCTGCCTGCTGGCCCGAAAGTGAGGACGAGCCCCCAGGGGATACTGCACACACCTCCCAGGGCCAGGCAGCTATCCGCGCAGTTGGGGTCCCGGGCGGCGCCTGGCGTGTGCGCGACGCGAGTGGGGAAGCTCACAACGCAGAGCCCGGAGGTCTCTGGGGCGCAGGGCGGAGAGGAGCGGCGGACAGGGCTCGCGACTGCTCCCCCAGGGCCGGGCAACGCTCGGAAGACAGACACAAGACAAAATAAAATGCAAGCACCACAAAGCTGAGACGGTGTGCGGACCGCGGCCCCGGGACCCGCAGGAGGGAGCAGAACCGCCTGGGAGGTGGGGCGCACCAGGGCGCCCCAGCCGTACCTTTTCGGTGCATCGACGGGCAAGCGGCCGGGGCTCGGAGCGGACTGGTACAGCGTGTATCCCATTTAGTAATCCATTATCGAGGGGATCTCTCTGGGCCGCGAGCTGCGCTCTCTCCTTCGCAAGCCTTTGTCATTCCTACATGGGTGCTTGTCTCTGTGGGGGTACAGTCGCAGCGACTACTTTCTGGGATGCAAACGCGCCGTATTCATTTCCAATGACAGGCGGAGAAGGGGAGATGAAAAAAGAAAGAAAAAAACCAACAAGAAAGGAGGAAATGTTCAAGAAACTCTTCTCCAAATCCAAATTTCACTTGGATTCCACTCCGGCGAGTCCCTTCGGTGGTGCTTGCGCCGATTAACAAGTCATTTCAGGGTTGGGGGCGGGGTGGGGGCTGGGGCAGGGGTGCGCGCTCTAGCCCCGCTTCACGACCGGGAGCGCTACGCCGCGGGTGTGGCGGTGCTGGACGCCACCGCCGCTCCTAAGCGGGCATCGCGGGCGGTCGGCTCCGCAGAGAAGCGCTGCTGCTGCGTCCGGAGCGCCTGGGCAGCCGAGTGCGCGGGGAGCGGAGTTGGCTGCAGCCTCACCCCGGGCCGCTCACTACTCCTCTGTCACTGGAGAGGCCGCCGCTCCAGGGCGGAGCCAAGTCCCGGACTGGATTGCGCAAAGCGGACTCTCCTCCTGCAACCCCGCCTACTTTGGCTGGCGTCTTCTCCGACCCGAAGGAGGGCTGCGGTCTCTGTGTGTGAACCGGAGCGAGCGAGGCGGAGGGAGAAACTACGCGCTGTGACCGCAGGTGGAGCCTTGGACCGACTGGTCAGCGCCGCTTCCTTCTACCACTATTGCCCACCCGCGGCGCGTTCGCTGGAGGTCCGGGCGGAGGCGACACCCGCAGAAGCCCAGCCCTTGCCTCCCCCCACCCCCGCATTTGCTCTTGCTGGGGGCAAAAAATCTCGGACAGCATTGCTGAGCCCTGACAAAATAAATAAATAAATAAATAAAAATAGACGTAGTGCAGGAGCAAGTTACAAGAAAGGATTTGTTCATCGATTTTTTTAAATGGAAAAGTTTTAAAGGAGGAGGGTAAGTGAACGGCGAGCCTTTCTGATTACTATATCAAGAGGTAAATTCCACAAGTGACGGACGCTCTGCGCACCCAGATGAGTTGGATAGAAACCGGTACACTTAAAAATACACTTCGACGATACGATCTCAGCTATTAGTTAACGTACATACAACACACGTTAATAAAGCATGTTAAGTAAGCAAATTATAGTGCAAGGAATGCTGGTAGCGACGATCTGCTTTTAAACTTAGAAAGTGTGTGCACTGTTCTTAGAAATAATTATGTAAACTTCAGAAATAACACACAATTCCAATGAGTATCTCACAGCTTCATGGAATAACTAAATCGCAACTCTTCCAAGGCGCTTTTGTGTTACCATCAGGAGGAGAATGGCAGACACAGCCTTCCTCCGTTCACTTGAAAGTTCAGTAGCCCAAAAGTCCTACAGTTACAAGGCTTGTGCCCACTGGGCAGGCCACACGACGTCCCCCTGTCCCGGCAGTTGCGCGCTCCCTGCCTGCTGGCCGCAAAGACCGCCAAGGAGCACGTTGCTCCCCCCATCCCCACCCCAGGGGGCTTATCACTTGGTTCGCGCGGGCTGCCAAGCAGTTCTCGGATCATTATTTACTAGTTACGGGGTTGGCCGAAGAAAGCACTGGGAAGGAGATCAGGATCTCAGTCCCCCTTAGGCCGAGTTCCCTCAAATAAATGCATTAGAAACTGTACCTGTTCTCTAATTGGGGCTAGGGCCACTAATAAGACCCTCTTCCCCCATTTTCTTTTTTTTTTTTTGCCTTTCGTACAGGCAACTAAAATACGCACAAGCATGCTAATGAGGGCTCATGAAGAATAAAATAAGTGCACTCGTGACAACAGTATAGATATTGTCCACAAACCATTTAGAAAAGATGAGGAAAATGGTTTGAGGGAAAAAGGTCCGTCTCCCTGCTGTTCGCCAAAGATGCCAGCAGGGGCCGCTATCCCCACCTTTCGCAGGCAAAAGCCGCTAGAGATCCGCGGTGGTGGGGGCTGGGGTGCCGCGGCCGTAGGTGCGCGCGCAGCCCCCGCCTCACGAGGAGCCAGCTCCCGGAGGGGCCGGGGCGTGGGGGCGGCGGGCTTGTCTGCGCGCTTCTGCGGCTCCGGTGGCGACTGGCTCGCGGACATCCCTTTCGAATCCGGTCTGGGCCCGGGGAAAGAGTCCCGGCTAGCCGTGACCGCTCAGTCCTCTGCCGCGACTATTTAACGCCCATGATGTCGACGTTCAATCCCGAGCTCGTCTGTGTGTCCCTGGCGCGGTTCCTTATGTCTGGCCCAAGACGTCCCGGGGTTCTCCGCCGGCAGTCTGGCAGTCTCCATCCGGGCCGGTTCGCCGAGGCCCCTTCTTCCTTTTCTGCCCCTGGTTTACATGCTAATTGTGTCTGGGAAAAGTTCTTTAATTGGCAGAATGAGGCAGAGCAAACGAATTGTTTCACAGGCTGAACCAAATTAATTCTGGGTTTCGCTTCTTCCCTTGGAGAAACAAACAATTAAACTGTCTTGTTTGTTTTATGGATATATTGGAAATGCCCCCACATCGACTTTCAAGATATGTTTTTAAAGGGAAATTATTTTCATTATTAATATTTGCATGTTTAATTTGCAGTAACGCTGAGCCAAGAAGCAAGAGATTAAATTTACGTAATTTAAAATTAGAGAATACAGGAAGAAAAGAATTTGAGTTAAGTTTTTGAGTGGCTGAGAAATAACCGCCCAGAATCTTCCTGGCAAGGACTAGATCTGAAGTCTCACCATCCAATTAGGCACCCGTCGTCCTGACCAGGTGAGATGACATTTCCACCTGCCAGGGGAGAGATGCTCCCTGGGAGCTGGCAGAAAAGCCAGCTATTGTGTCGCTGCCTGAAGCCCTCGGGGGAGCACCTGTGGGGAGCTGCCCGGAGAAACCTCATGACGTCATTTCCCCCTCTGCGCTCCGCGACTGACTCCCAGAAGTCTGCCTTAACTTTTAAGAAAAACCGCTGCCTTTCCAGAGCCTTTGAAGTCTGCGGTCTACCCTGTCCCTTCAGGGAAAGAAAGTTAATGGGAGTTAAAGAATCACCAAGCGTTAGGACTAGAAGAAATCCTGGACTGTTTAGTAGTTAAGTGGCCTGGAGTGAGAACAGCCTTAGTCTCTGGAGGCCAGCTGTTTTTAGGTAACTTACTAGCTGGTGGTGACCTTGGGGGCAGTCACTAATTTTTCTGGAGCAGTGGATTCACTTGTTAATGGGGATTCGCTATTACTTTCTTCCCAGGGATTGTGTGAATTAAATGAGATGAAGAGTGTAAACCGCGGGGGTGTAGAGATAAAGGTTAACTAGCATCTATAAAGATTAACTAGCATCATTGTCATCCTTGCCTCCATCCATCCTCTGCTTCAAACCTCCCACCACCGTTTTACAGGGGTCAGACGGAGGCGGAGGAAAGAAGGGGCTTGCTTTGTATCAGTGCTGGGAGCTAGCCCATCATAACTCCTCTTCAGTGCTCAAAAGACCACACCTGCTTTCCCCCACATCACCTGGAAAAAGTATGATGGAGAAAGAGGAAATGAAAAGCTGAACTCGCTCAGGATTCTTTTAAAGATCACATCTAGCTATTTGATCTGATCTCTGCTAATACCTCTGGCCTCCTTGGTGGCTGAGTGGTGACTAACTCACCTGTCAATGTGGGAGTGGTGGGTCCCATCCCTGGGTCTGGGAAGATTCCCCTAAGAAGCAAATGGCAACCCTCTCTAGTATTCTTGCCTGGGAAGTCCCATGAACAGAGGAGCCTGGCGGGCTACAGTCTGAGGGGTCACAAAAGGCACACAGCTTAGCGACTATAAACTACAGCAGCTTTACCACAGAAGGGAGTAGTGAATTTGGAGGAAATGTCTGCTGGTGCTTACTTATTGCTCAACTCCATGTGGATGTCCCTGGAAGTTACATGAGGAGTACAGTTTGTACAAGTAGGCCGTTATCACACAGTGAAGTTAGTATCATGAAGGGAAGTTAGTGTCTTTGGTGCTTGTCAGATGATTCCTCCTTCTCCCCGAAACTCTCGGACCTTTGGAGGCTGTGCCCTATGAATACGCTGGTACTACTGTCCACAGATCTCGTTTTACCCCACTCTTTAAAGATTTTAGCACCAGGCTTACTGTCCTCTCATCTGTCCCACCGCCTGTCACCATTCATGGCATCCACCTAACCACGCCTCTGCAGTCTCAGCTTTTTGCCTTCCTCATCTGTTCTGTCCTTTGTTCTTCCTCACCTCTGCCTCCCACTCCAGGACTTCATTATTATCAGAAGAGGTTCTAAATCACTAATTCTGACATCCTCTCTTTAATCACAATGGACTCTCCTTCCAGCTTACTTGCCTACGCACCTCTTCACACTCTCCCTAATTGCTGGAAGCCTTCTGCCATTCTTTCCATCCATCCAGTCCCTGCTTCTTTCATTCCCCTCTGTGTCCAGGAGAGCTTCATAATAACTGTCTCTCTGGCAAACACTTTCAATTCCCCGACTCCTCTTTCTTTTGGTCATGCTCATCTGAGTGAAAACCAGTCCTAAATTCAGAAATACCTTCCTTCTCTGCTCTTGTGTCTTGCAGCTGAAACCTACTAGAAGAACATTTCAAGCACACATCTAAGCAGGCTGTACACTCTGTCGTGAACCTGACTTGCTTCATGAACCTGCTTCATCATCATCTTCCCTTTCTTTGTGTTAGTCTCTAACTTTTTCCCCTAATTTCCCCTCAGTGTCTTCTACTTCCCTGAAAAAGATTCCATTGCGTGGGTGCTTTTTGCTTCTGTACTTTCATTTCCTGCTTATCACCTCTTAGGGTGGAGGCAGTTCCCTCCTCCAATATGAGGCCAAACCCTCCACCTGTTTTCAGATCATTTACACAGTCTCAGAAATTCTGCCCCACTGTCTCCATCTCTTCTACATCTCCTCAACTGCGTGTAAACAGGCTTTAGTCTCTCTCGTCTTAGAAACAAGCCTTCCTTGGGTCTTCTGTGATTTTCAGGATTCTCTCCTCTCTTCCAAAGATGAGGGACTGTTGATGATCACCATTGCCACTCTCTTCTCTCTCATTTGTTGTTCCTGTCTGGCTTCTATTCAGCACTTCATTGCCAGGGCTTTTGCTTATGTCTTCAGTGACATCCATGACAGTAAATCCAGTGGACATTTTAAAGTTTTCATGGTATTTGAAGTCTTAGCAGCAATGCACACGACCACTCCTTTCTTTGGGGAATAGTCTTTGCTCTCTCCTGGTTCTCCTCCTGCCTCCTTTTTTTTTTTTTTTTTTTTTTTTTTTATTTTTGAGGCCATTGAAAGATACAGAAAATTTTGAAAAATAATAAAGCATCCCAGGTTTTACCATCCCAGAATTAGCAACTGTTCATATTCTTTCATATTTGTTTCTTGTCGTTATTGCAAGGAACAAAACATGGTGTATAAAGCTTAGCGTCCATAGAATCAACACTATCTTTCCACTTCTTCATATTACTCAAGGTCTTGAATGTCCTGTGCATCTTTATAGTTCCTTTTCTATACTTATATATAGATCATATGTACCCAGAACCAATATATAGAGAAATACTTTTGGTGGAATTTTCCCCCACATTAACATAAATAATATCCTGTTCACTCTTGTCTTCCACATTGTAGCTAAAGTGATCTATGAAAATTGCGTATCTGATCACATCACTCCCTGGCTTAAAACACTGTGATGTCCCCAGACCTTAATAGGACCTTCAAGCCTATACAGAACTCACTTCTAGCCTACCTCTCTGGTCTCATCTCTCTGCCAGGCTCCCATCCCCTTCTTCCCTCGCTGGATCACTGGTGTGGAAAGTTCCAAGCTGCTCTGTAAACTACACACCTACTCTGCAACACTATCATCTTCCCCTCTTTACCTGGCTAACTCCTACCCATCCTTCAAGTTTCAGCCCAAATGTTTCTTGCTTGAAACAAGACTTTCCTGATACTCCAGAAGGCATCATAACCCCTCCACTATGTGTTCTTAAAGTACCCTGCCCAATCAGTCCATCTGTCACAGCTAGAGGTAATTTTTGGTCCAGTAGCTTATTGAATGCTTCTCTTTCCTGTCAGATCACAAACGCCTTGAGTCATAGGACTACATATCTTTCATTTCTGTTATACCTCTAGCACCTAGCAGACAGTAGGGGCTTGGTATCTAAAAGACAGGGTGAATTAGTGAAAGCAGTGAGTTCTTTTTCCGGGATTCAGTTGGAAAAGAAACAGATGGTTCGATGGGACCACTTTTAAGCACCACTTAAATAGGGAGAAAAAAAATTATTTTGAGATTTCAGTTCTCAAGATGAACAAAATCTAGGCTTTCCCTCCATCATAGAACTTTCAGTGTATGATGTCTGACTTGTTTTTTGAATGAGGATAAAAGGGTTTACAGATGTAAGTGATGAGTAAATACCACAGTTACAAAACAAGATGCTTGAAAATGAGGTGCAATAAGAATACAAATGTAACCCTAACAGACCACTGGTGGAATGAGAGAAAACTGTAGTTTGAATCCCCTGGGGACGATGTAAGAACATCTCTGGGGACCGCTGTCCCAGCAGGCTGGAGTCTGCTAACAGTGATTTACTGTCTGCCCGTTGTGAATAGCTTCACGGGTGGCACCCTCTCCGTGTGTAACAATTGTGCCACTGTCCCAGAGGGCCGCTTGACCTCCATTCCCTCCTGATATCAAATTATTGTTTGGGAAGTGAAGAGAATGGTAGATTAGAAATAAGGCCATGAATGAACAATAAATGTTAAGTAAACCAGAACTCGGTTTTTGTCCCTCACAAGAGCTCTTTACATTTGATCGAAGTGTTTAGTTATGTAACCCAGAGCCAAAGCCGTGTCTGACCTTATTTTCGTCTTTCTATTCTAACCTAACTTCTTTTAATTGCCCCTCCGCCTACCATTTAGATTTTTAAAAGTATCTGCTTTAAATACGAGTTTGTTTAAAAATTTAGTTTGCTAAGTATAATTTAAAATTTTCTTAACCAGATAAACCAGATGATGAAACAACACTTTGAAATTTGCTGTTTAGCCAAAAGAATGATGAAAAGTAAAATATACTTATTTTTTGAGAATTGTTTTCAAAGCCTTTGCTTCCAGGTAGTGGAAGGCCTCTGGAAGCTCTGCACAGGCCTGTGCTTAGCTTAATATCAAATTATTAATAGGTTCAAATTCACTCCAAATCTAGTTTTTAGATTATGTAAGAAAACACTGAATTGATATCAACTGAAAGATTTTTTTCTAGGCTGTTTCTGATGAGTGTGTATTTAAGATAAATTTTATAACTAGAGAGATGGAGACAACCAAGGGTATTTTGTTTGTTTTAACGTCAAAATCTTAAAACAGAAGACAGCTGTTTTAAATGTCAAACTTAGGCTGGATAATTGTGGACAATGAAAGCACTTTAAAAAAATGTTATACTTGGATCTAATGTAGACTTTTAAATGAAGTATAAAAAAATGATGTCTTTGAATACAAAATGATCCTCCAAAAACGGCTCTATACTTATAAGTATAAAATATAAGCATAGTTTCCTAAAGTCTTAAGCTGACTTTGGATTTTGTACCTGGGCAAGTCTCTAGATAATAGTCCTATAAAACACTGACAACATGTAACTAGCTATATTTACTAATGTTTCCAGAGATAAGTTTTTGGTGGAAATGAGCTTAAATATTACCTTTTAAAATAAATAGCATACTGTTCAGCACTTCCCCAGAGTTTTAAATGACTCAGTCACAAGGTACTAGCGCTTAATTGGTACTTCAGAATTTAAGACAAGTGGAACAATTGATGTCATGTTCTTTGTGAAACCTCTTAAATATACCTTTATTCATAACCAGGTGCTTATTAATTTAAACTAGAATGCTCCATTTTAACATTTGAACTGAAAACCTACCCATCCGTTTTCTTAAGAAATATTGTGTCATGAACTGTATTATTAAGACTTCTAAAAACACACACATCGATTTCCCCCTAGCTCCCCTCCCTTTCTTTCCATGCTTCAAAGTGATTGAGTCATTTCCATTTTCCAAATGGCCCTTTACAGCCTCTTTCTTGTTTAAACAAACTTTTGAAAGGCCCTAATTCTGAGCACAAGCTGGAATCAAGATTGCCGGGAGAAATATCAATAATCTCAGATATGCAGATGACACCACCCTTATGGCAGAAAGTGAAGAGGAACTAAAAAGCCTCTTGATGAAAGTGAAAGAGGAGAGTGAAAAAGTTGGCTTAAAGCTCAACATTCAGAAAACTAAGATCATGGCATCTGGTCCCATTGCTTCATGGGAAATAGACAGGGAAACAGTGGAAACAGTGTCAGACTTTATTTTGGGGGTCTCCAAAATCACTGCAGATGGTGACTGCAGCCACAAAATTAAAAAACTCTTACTCTTTGGAAGGAAAGTTATGACCAACCTAGATAGCATATTGAAAAGCAGAGACATACTTTGCCAACAAAGGTCAGTCTAGTCAAGGCTATGATATTTCCAGTGGTCATGTATGGATGTGAGAGTTGGACTGTGAAGAAAGCTGAGTGCCGAAGAATTGATGCTTTTGAACTGTGTGTTGGAGAAGACTCTTGAGGGTCCCTTGGACTGCAAGGAGATCCAACCAGTCCATCCTAAAGGAGAACAGTCCTGGGTGTTCTTTGGAAGGAATGATGCTAAAGCTGAAACTCCAATACTTTGGCCACCTCATGCAAAGACTGATGCTTGGAAAAGACTGATGCTGGGAGGGATTGGGGGCAGGAGGAGAAGGGGACAACAGAGGATGAGATGGCTGGATGGCATCACCGACTTGATGAACGTGAGTTTGAGTGAACTCTGGGAGTTGGTGATGGACAGGGAGGCCTGGTGTGCTGCAATTCATGGGGTCGCAAAGAGTCGGACACCACTGAGCTACTGAACTGAACTGAACTGAACTGAGTCTATCTCAGTTGGTAAAGAATCCACCTACAGTGCAGGAAACCCTAGTTTGATTCCTGGGTCGGGAAGATCCCCTGGAGAAGGAAACAGCTACCCACTCCAGTATTCTGGCCTGGAGAATTCCATGGACAGAGGAGCCTGGCATGCTACTGTCCATGGGGTTGCAAAGAGTTGGACATGACTGAGCGAGTTTCACTTTCAATTTTCTTTAGTGAATACATTTTATGGTCACTTTTTTGGGAGAAGGAGAGGAGAAAGCTGTTTAACTATTTTTCTTACAAAACACACCATGTAAACTGTAATAATAATATTATGTAATATTATTAATAATATAATAATAATGTTGTATGGTAGTATTGACCCACTCACATGGAGGGAGAGTCATCCTTGTGCTCTCAGTTTTCTATTGATGGGTTATTAAGGGTGGTGAATCAGATGCTGTGATGCCTTTGTTATCAGCTTGCTCTCTGTGGATCACATTAGGTCACCGTCATCCTTCCAGCTGCTCAGACCAAGCGACTGAGAGTCATCTTGACTCCTCTCATTCTCCCATGTTTTTCACCCGTTCACCAGCAGACCTTGTTGGCTCTGCCTTCAGAATATATCCAGAGTCTGACAATGTCTCCTTTTCCCCATTATCACACTGGTCCACGCCACCATCATTTTCATCTGGAGTCTTCTCTTAACTGGTCTTCCCACTCCTGAATGTGCTGTACTCTGTACTCTACAGTCTGGTCTCCACATGGCCATCAGAAAGATCCATTAAGTTAATGTTTTCAGTAAAGTCTGGCCACTCCTCTGCTCCAGACCATCCAGTGGTTTCTCTCCCACCTCCTCAGGGTGAAAGTCAAAACCCACGCCTGGTAGTCTGCTCTCTACCTGTCCTCCTCAGCTCCTCCTAGCCTCCTCTCTCCCGCCACATCACGCCCTGTGCTCATTTCTCCACCAGAAACACTGTTTCCTAATATATCCCCTTGTGCTCACTCCTTCACCTTCTTCAGGTCTTTGCTCAAATGTCAGGCATCCCTGACCACTGTATGTAATGTTACAGATCCTCAGCCTATTATACTTCCTCTGATACCCGTTACCCTACTTCATTTTCCTCATGGCCATTATTGCCCTGTGACCGTGTATGTATTTACTTGCTTATTGGTTTAGTGTCCACTGGGCTTCCCTGGTGGCTCAGATGGCAAAGAATCTGCCTGCAATGCAGGAGACCTGGGTTCAGTCCCTGGGTTGGGAAGATCCCCTGGAGGAGGGCATGGCAACCCACAGCAGTATTCTTGCCTGGAGAATCACCATGGACAGAGGAGCCTGGGGGGCTACAGTCCATAAGGTCGAAAAGCGTTGGACACGACTGAGTGACTAACACTTAGTGTCTATTTCCTGCCACTCAGACCAAGCTTCAATAGGGCAGGAACAGACTTTCATGTACCAGTGTATCCCCAGCGCTTATAACAGTGCCTGCCACATCCTAGAAATGCAATCCCTATTTGTTGAGTAACTGAATGAATAGCCACACCTTAACAGATGTATTGTCATCATGTTAGAACCACTGGTTGCAGGGACTATGCTAGGTAACTTTTAAAGCAAAGTGCGAAGGTCTCTTTGGAGAAATGCTCCCTAATACATAGTTCCCTTTAGCAGTTTCTCTGTCTAATGTTACAGTAGGCAGTGTTTGGTACATTTTTGTTTTTTGCTCTTAATATAGTGCTGCTGTTTGGTGGTCAGAGTAGAAGTAGGGCATGCTGAGCCAGAAGGTTCTGAATGAGAAATACCTGGTATGATGATGAGGCTGTTTCTGGCTGCTACTTGCTGTTTACTTCAGATGATCACTTTCACAGGCCAAGAGGTAAAGGACAGCTGGCCTCACATCACAGCCTTCCCGTGGGCCTTAGTATTAGCTTGGGTGGCCATAATAAAATGTCACAGACCAGATGTTGTAAACAATAAAAGTATGTCTTCCTGATTCTGGAGGCTAGAAATCGGAGATCCAGGTTCTGGCTGGTTTGGTTTCTGAGAACTGTCTTCCCAGCTTGCAGATGTTTCCCCCTCACTGTGTCCCTGCATGGCCTTTCCTAAGGATGTGTGAGCAGAGAACAGAGACAGTGAACTCTTATGTCTCATCTTATGAAGACACTAATCCTATTGGGTCAGGGTCCCAGTCTTATGACCTCATTTAACCTGAGTTACCTCTTTACTCCAAACAGAGCTCCACTGAGGGTTAGGGCTTTGACAAAAGGACTCTGGGGGAACACAAGTATTTAATTCCTAAAAACCTCCCTTCCAGGTTTAGCTGAATTCTAGGAAATTTCATGCTTACTGTCTTCCAGCCAGGCTTATATAAAAGAGTACCCAGCAGAGCCCTTGGGTTTTGATCTCAAGTTTTGAGAAGTTCTCACATGATCTTTTATAATTTTGTCTTCAAATAATGTCCATATACACACATATACCACATGAATAAAAATAACCATGTGCATTAAAATATATTAATCAGTTCAGTTCAGTCACTCAGTTGCGTCCGACTCTTTGTGACCCCATGAATTTCAGCACACCAGGCCTCCCTGTCCATCACCAACTCCCGGAGTTCACCCAAACTCATGTCCATTGAGTCGGTGATGCCATCCAGCCATCTCATCCTCTGTCGTCCCCTTCTCCTCCTGCCTTCAATCTTTCCCAGCATCAGGGTCTTTTCAAATGAGTTAGCTCTTCGCATCAGGTGGCCAAAGTATTGCAGTTTCAGCTTCAACATCAGTCCTTCCAATGAATATCCAGGACTGATCTCCTTCAGAATGGACTGGTTAGATCTCCTTGCAGTCCAAGGGACTCTCAAGCGTCTTCTGCAACACCACAGTTCAAAAGCATCAATTCTTCTGTGCTCAGCTTTCTTTATAGTCCAAGTCTCACATCCATACATGACTACTGGTAAAACTATAGCCTTAATATGTATATGTATATAAGATATATGTAGTTTATTAAATGTATATAACATATAAAACTACTGTTTATTATTTTATTTTATTGAACTATAGTTAATTTACAATATTAGTTTCAAGTGTACAACATAGTGATCCCATATTCTTATACCATGTACTCAATTTAAAGTTAATATAAAATATTGGCTATATTCTCTGAACTGTACAATATATCCTTGTAGATTATTTTATGTGTAGTCATATGTGTCTTTTAATCCCCTACCCCTATCTTGCCCCTCCCCCTTCCCTCTCTACACTGATAACCACTGGTTTGTGCTCTGTAAGTCTGTTTTATTATATTGATTAATTTGCTTCACTTTTGATAAGCAACATACAGATAACCACATATAGTATTTGTCTTTCTGTGTCTGACTTGTTTCACTGAGCATAATACCTACCAGATCCATGTTGTCGCAGATGGCAAATTTTCACTCTTTTTTTTCTGGCTTATTAATATTCCATTATGTATATATGTCACAGGTTCTTTATGTATTCATCTGTTGATGGACACTAAAGTCGTTTCCATATCTTGGCTATTGTAAATAGTGCTGCTATGAACATTGGGTGCATGTATCTTTTCGAATTAGTGTTTTTGTTTTCTTTGAATCTGTACCTAGGAGTGGAAATGCTCAATCATATGGTAGTTCTATTCTCAATTTCTGAGGAGGCTTTATACCATTTTCCATAGTGGTTGCACCAATTTAGGTCCCTACCAACAGTGTACAAAGGTTCCTTCTTCTGTGTATCATTACCAACATTGATAATTTATGGTCTTTTTGAAGATAGCCATTTTAACAGGTGTGAGCTGATATTTCATTTTGGTTTTGATTTGCCTTTCTTTAACAATTAGTGACCTTGAATAATTTTTCATTTGCCTGTTGCCATCAGTATGTCTTCTTCAAAAAACTAGCTATTCAGGTCTTCTGCCTATCTTTTTCTTTTTTTCAATTGAATTGTATGAACTACTTCTGTATTTGGATATCCCTTTTCGGTCCTGTCAATAACAAATATTTTCTCCCATTTAATAGACTGTCTTTTTTAATTTTGTCAATGGTTTTCATCACTGTGCAAAAGCTTTAAAGTTTAATTGGGTCCCATCTGTTTGTTTTTGCTTTTTTTTCCTTTTCCCTTCAATTGTTGCTGTTGTTCAGTCGCTCAGTTGTGTCTGACTCTTTGCCATCCCTTGGACTGCAGCACACCAGGCTTCCCTGTCCTTCACTGTCTCCTAGAATTTGCTCAAATTCATGTCCATTGAATCAGTGATGCCATCTAACCATCTCATCCTCTGTCGCCCCCTTGTCCTCCTGCCCTCAATATTTCTCAGCCTCAGAGTCTTTTCCAATGAGTTGGTCTTCAGAGAAAGAGCCCCTGGAAATTTTTCAGTTTATGTCAAAAAATGTCCTATGTTTTCTTCTAAGAATTTGATGGCTTCTGGTCTTGCATGTATGTCTGGTCATGGGTCTCTCTGGGTTCATCTTGTTTGGGACCCTCTGTACTTCTTGTACCTGGATGTCTTTGGGTTTGTGAAGTTTTCAGCCATAATTTAATCAAATACATTTTCAACCTCGTACTCTTTCTTCTCCTTTGAGACCCTTAATATGTGAATTTTAGTATGATGTTGACGTAGAGGCCCTTTTAAGTATATTTGTTTTTACAAATTTGCTTTCTTTTTACTGCTTTCAGTGGTTTTCATTGTTCTGTCTTCCAGATCACTCATGTTTTCTTCTGTGTCCCCCATTCTGTTGGTCGTTTCTTCTAGTGTGTTTTTCATTTCGCGTATCATATTCCTCAGCTCCAGACTGTTTCTTTTTTATATTTCATATTTCTTTCTTACAATTTTCATCTGTTCATCTATTATTTTCCCAAATTCAGTTAGCATTCTCATTATGAATGCTTTGAACTCTTTATCTGGTAAATTAGTCACCTGTGTCATTAATTGTCTTTAAGGGTTTTTTTTTTTTCTTTTGTTTATAGCAAATTCTCTGTTTTCTTATTATGTTTAACTTTATCTCTATGAAATTAGAAGAACCAGTTACTTACCCCTGTCTTGAAGGGATGTCCTGTGAGGGAATGTTCTTATGAATCTCTGTCTGCCCAGTGGCTGTGATGGGAAAGCTGGGTCTGAGTTGAACACAAGTCATGTCTTTCTCCAGGGTGTGCTGCCAGTGACTGCCTTGGTGGGAGGTGGGGCTGGAGGTGGAGGGGTAGTCCCAGGGCCAGGTATGAACCAGGTCTTCTCCTGCACTCAGTGGCTATCAGTGCCCTATTAGGGGGAGGGGGAGAGCCCAAGATGCTGGAAGAGCGGCCCTGAGGGTCAGGTCAGAGCTGATTCTGTTCCTGCGAAGCGTGTATTCTCCCATCTCAAGGCAGTGGTCCTTTTGCCCCAGAGGGAAGCAGTGCTGAAGCCTAAGGACCCAGAGTAGGTGCCAGATGTGATCCAGGGAGCCCGCTGGGTTGGTCTTGGTGCGCTAGTCAAAGTTCTAGATGTTTCGTCACCCATTGCCTTCGTGAACAGCAGTACTGGCTGCCCTCGCATGTTCAGAGGCAGAACTAGATCCGAGCCGGCTCTGTCTCCCCTGAGTTTGCACTCCTCCTGGCAATGGCAGCCTTCACCCTGGTGGGGGGCTGTAATCTGGAGCTAGAGGGGCCAGGACGGGTGCTGGGATGGTTGCAGGAAACCAGCTAGAGCCCAGGAAGTGTCCGTCTACTTCCTCAGCCTTGTTTCTGGGAGTAAGCAAGCACATGAGCACTCTTCACAAGTTCTTTGACAGCCCTCCTGGGAGCTCCCCTCATTTTCAGACCAGCTAAGGGGACTCGTCTTCCCAGGGTCAGCCTCTAGGGCTGGCGTACCCACTCTGTGGTTTGAACCCCTCACTCCCTGGGGAGGATCTCTGAGTCTATGTAATCCCCTCCTTTTCTGTATCCACTCCAAGGAGCAAGGTTCCTGTGATCAGTCGCTTCTCTTCTCTTCTTCCTTGACTGTGTGGATTTTTTTCTTTACAAGCTTGGTGGCAAAAGAGTCTTCCAGTCTCCAGGTTGTTTCCAGTGAGAATTGCTCTACAGGTAAATGTATCTTTTTAGCTTGAATTTTTTGATTGAAGTATTAGTTCAGTTGAGTTCAGTCGCTCAGTCATGTCCGACTCTTTGCGACCCCATGAATCACCGCACGCCTGGCCTCCCTGTCCATCACCAACTCCTGGAGTTCACTCAGACTCACGTCCATCATCGAGTCAGTGATGCCATCCAGCCATCTCATCCTCTGTCGTCCCCTTCTCCTCCTGCCCCCAATCCCTCCCAGCATCAGAGTCTTTCCCAATGACTCAACTCTTCCCATGAGGTGGCCAAAGTACTGGAGTTTCAGCTTTAGCATCATTCCTTCCAAAGAAATCCCAGGGCCGATCTCCTTCAGAATGGGGTGTACAGCAAAGTGATTTTATTATGCGCATTATTTATTCTTTAAAGATTCTTTTTCATTGTAGGTTATTATAAGATATTGAATATAATTCCCTGTGCTATGTGGTAAGTCCTTGGTGTTTATCTGTTCATTGAAATTACAAATTTATCCCTTTCCCAGGTGGTGATGGTAGTAAAGAACCTGCCTGCCAGTGTAAGAGACATAAAAGATGTGGGTTCCATCCCTGGGTCAGGAAGATCCCCTGGAGGAGGGCATGGCGACACACTCCAGTATTCTTGCCTAGAGAATCTCATTGACAGAAGTGCCTGGTGGGCTACAGTCCATAGGGTTGCAAAGAACTGAACACGACAGAAGTGACTTAGCACACACGCATACTCTTCCCCCTTAGGTAACTATAGCTTCGTTTTCTGTGTCTCTGGTGGATGGATTTTTGATGTGTTTGGGGGGGGGGAGGTGAGCTCTGCAAACTTGATCTCTTCCCTCTATATTGTTTTTCTTACAAATCAAATATTTGCACAGTGCTTATGAGCCTGGTTTGGCATGCCTTATCTTTTGGTGTATGGAGCACCTTGCCTCTGCTAACATCAGAGCGGCTGCCTTCTAGATCTGGAGAACTGTATCCACCTTGCTGGCCATCTCTATTACTCTTGGTTGTCGCCCAGTATTGGCTTTTCCTCCCAGCATTTCTTTCTTGGGTCTTAGTGGGTGGGTCTCCCCTGCTCTCCTCCAATCCATATTTCCCTTGATTGTCCTTGTCTCATTCCAGGACTTCTGCAGAATGAGCAGTGCCCCTGTGTCCTCAGCCTCTTCAGTGACTAATCTTTCCACCTCTGGTTCTCCCCTAATATGGCATATCAAAGGACCATGGGTGCTTTAAGGCCGTTCTTAGGTTTCAGGGTAGAGCCCCAAACATACAGAGGTTTCCCCCAAATTGACCATCCCCCAGGGTGGGGTTGACAGGGGAGCCTCTGAATTAACACTAAAGCCTGGCTTCTATAAAGTGAGGGCCTCTGTGAGAGGGGGAGAAAGCCTGGGTGGTAAAAGAGCACTGGGGTGGGACCCAGGACACCTAGGTGACCCCAGAGATCCTGAGCCTTAGTTTTTTTAAATCTGGTATATATACCTGAAATCTCTGAGCCAAGTGCCTCTCATGAAAAGGTCCTTGGACAGTAAACACAGCGAAATGCTCGCAGTGTCATGAGGGAGTGGGGGTGCTGGGATCTGGAGCTGGGGTGACTATGGAAGTGTCCAGGGCTGGATCACACATNTGGCATTGTAACATGTATGATATCATAAGTGAAACGAATCGCTGGTCTAAGTTCGATGCAGAAGGCTTGGGACTGATGTGCGGGGATGATCCGGAGGGATGATGTGGGGAGGGAGGGGGTTGGGGGGGTCGGGATTGGGAGCTCATGTACACTTGTGACTGATTCATGTCAATGTATAGCAAAATGAATACAGTATTGTAAAGCAAAACAAACTAAAAAATAAAATTTTAAATTAAAAAAAAAATTCGAGATGGGTTAGAGATCTAAAAGCAAAACATACACAAATGTTAGAGAGCTGGATGAACATGTAAGAGAGCAGACTGATCTTGGGACAGAAAAGGCCTTCTATGGCCCTCAGAGCAAGACCTCTAAGCGAAAAAATCAGAAATTTTGACCATTCGCAAAGTATATAAATTAAAAGGCAAATGGCAAAATGTGAGACAGTATCTGCCATCTAACTAACAGAAAAGGATATAGTGCATATAAAGGAGCCAGACAAATTGAGAGTAAGAAAGTGATAAATAATTCGATAAGAAGAAATGGAAAAAACACACAAAAAGCAGAACTTTGGAAGGAATGCAATTGGCCGATATATATCCCAAAGGATGCTCGACTTCACATTAATCGGGGAAGTACAAATTTACACAATGAGATAACTTTGTACTCATCTGCTTGGCAGAGAATATTAAAGTTTGATACTCTCACATGGTGACAAGTATGTTCGAGCAGCCTCATAAATTACTAGTGAGAATGTAAATTAGGATAGCTGCCTTGGAGGACTGTTTGACAGTGTCTATTAAAATTGATAACGTGTATATTCCATGATCCAGCAGTTCAGCCTCTGGGTATCTCTGCTAGAGAAATATTCATTCACCTTTGTGCACAGAGAGGCAGGTACAAAAGTTTTTTATTGAAGGGTAGACTGTAATCAGGAAAATATCCTAGAAACGACTTAAATGTTTATCAATATGGTGGCAGTTATTTAAAATAGCTGATAGGATCAGGTAATCATATTTTAGAATATCATACAGCAGTTAAAAATAATATAATAGCTAACTACTTGTATACCAGTCTGAGAATTCACCCAGGCATATTTTATAAAAAACAAGTTGAAGAGGTCTTACACACAAGATTTAAAAACTGGTCAGAATTATTGGCTCAGAGGGTAAAGCGTCTGCCTGCAATGCGGGAGACCTTGGTTTGATCCCTGGGTCGGGAAGATCCCCTGGAGAAGGAAATGGCAACCCACTCCAGTATTCTTGCCTGGAGAATCCCATGGACAGAGGAGCCTGATGGGCTACAGTCCACGGGGTCACAAAGAGTAGAACACAAATGAGAGACTTCACTTTCTTTTTTTCTTTATAAAACCTGTAAGTCTATAGTTTTTTTTTTTTTTTTTTTTAAAGAAAAATGTCTAGAATGTCCTTGTACCTGAGAACTGATAATAGAAGACGTAATTGGGGAAGAAGCGTTTAAGTGTGGGATGAATGGGATGATATTATTATGAATTGAATATCCATGTCCCCAAAATTTATATGCTGAAGCCCTAACCCCCAGGGCGGCTGTATTTGGAATGAAGAAATAATTAAGGTAAATTGAAGCCATAAAGGCAGGGCCTACTTTTATGGGATTAATGTCCTTGTAAGAAGAGACAGGTGGCTCAGTGGTAAAGAATACACCTGGCAATGCAGGAGCCGCAGGAGATGTGGGTTTGATCTCCGGGTCAGGAGGATTACCCGGAGGAAGAAATTGCAGCCCATTCCAGTGATCTTGCTTGGAGAAGCCGGTAGACAGAGAAACCTGGTGGGCGATAGCCCATGGGGGTCGCAAAAGAGCTGGACACGTCTGAGTGACTGAGCATGCAGGCAAGAGGAGACACCGAAGAGCCACCTGGTGTCCCCACCCTCGCCTCCTCTATCTCTGTCTTCCCCATGTGAGGACAGTCTGAGAAGGTGGCCCTCTGCAAGTCGGAAGAAGAGATATCGCCAGGAACCAAACCCTATGAACCCTGTAGGAACCTTGGTCTTGGACTTCTAGCCTCCAAGCTGTGAGCAAATAAATGATTTCTTCTTAGGCCACTCAGTCTGGTATTTTGTCATGGCAGCTCAAGCTGACTAAGTTGTTTTAGACTTAACCAACATGTTAGCTGTAATGTGCTACTATTTTAGAATAAGGATGTATTAACATATGATGTATGCAATTAAAACTTTGACTTTTGAAGTTGAAGTATAGTTGATTTACAGTGTTGAGTTAGTTTCAGGTGTATAGCAAAGTGATACAGATATATATTGAATATAGTTCCCTATGCTTTGCAATAGGATCTTGTTGTTTTTCTATTTTATATATAGTAGGTAAAACATTGACTTTTTTTCTTTTTTAAATCTAATTTTTATCTTTTTATTTTGTATTGGAGTATAGCCAATTAACAAATAATGTTGCCATAGTTCCAAGTGAACAGTCAAGGGACACAGCTGCCCATATACATGTATCCATTCTCCCCAGGCTCCTCTGTCCATGGGATTTCCCAGGAAAGAACACTGGAGTAGGTTGTCATTTCCTCCTCTCAAGGTTCTTCCCAATCCAGGGATTGAACCTGGGTCTCACTCATTGCAGGCAGATTCTTTACTGTCTGAGTCACCAAGAAAGCTCAACTGAGTGACTAACATTCTCCCTCAAACTCCCCTCCCATCCAGGCTGCCACATAGCATTGTTCAGAGTTCCATTGCTATATAAAACACTGACTTTTTAGAGGCAATTCTTTCCCTCTTCACCTGTAACTGCCCTTCTCTCCTTCTCACCACCTTCCTCTATATCACCTTAATACTGATGGCTAATGTTTATTTCATCTCAGTATGTGGCAGGCATTCAGTAAATATTTTATATATTATCTCATTTAATCCTCCCAAAACCCCCTATGAGAAAATTGAGATAATTATTCTTGCAGAATTTTCTCACTAAATTTTATTTATTGTAAAACAATATATCAACATTGCAAAAAACTCAGACAAACTAGTTTTCGATTATCCTCCACTGTAAACAAAACATGGTTTCCATTTGTAGGTAAGGTATTTCTTTCTAGGCTTCATCTATATGCTTATATATTTTCTGTTGTCACTAAAGGGTTATATAATTTTATACATATCTTCTTTCACTTATTAGACTTGTTATATATGCTTCATATTGTCACTTTAATGGCTTCTCAGTATTTCATTCAGTTGGAATTATGTTGTGTTGGAATTTACTTATCTGTTCCCTGCGGTTGGCATCTAAGCCATTTCCAACTTACCACAGATAATGTTGAGTAAACATTTTCACACAGTGGATTTTTAAATTTGAGTTAGTTCTCTTGGATAAGTTTTCAAAGGCATCGCTAACGGCCAGATGATACAAGCAGTTTTTATTCTTATTGATTAAAAGTGTTCAATAGCTTTCCAAAGCCTTGTGCCAATTAATGATGGCCCCAGCGATGCACAAATATGCCAGGTTCACCTCAGTATTGTCGACATCAGCTGGCATCATAAGCTTTCTGCTGATGTAATAAGTTGAGGAGCTGCTCAACTCTTTGAAGACTACTTGGTGAGCTGATTAAAAATTCTTGAGTTGCATAAAAGTCCAGGGATTATTTTTCCCAGCTCAGCATCCATGCCCTTTCTCTAAGAACAGCACCCTGAGTTCCTCTGCTTTCTCAGGCCATGTGGCTTGATGGCACCTCCCCCCCTTCAGACCCAGAAATCAGCACATGCCAGTGTGCTTCCACGTATATCTTCTCTCACACGCATACGTGCAGAGGAACGGGTTCAACAAAAGGCAAGCAGAGCCAGGAAGAATAAGTGAGACTCAGTCCTCAGTGTTTGAGTCCCTTGGTCAGCTGGCCTTGATGCCAGATTCTCCTTGCATTGGAGTCATTGAGGAGAACTTGTGAATTGCAAAGGGTTCCAGCCAAAGCAAGGAAGGCGGCCAAAGTCCATTTTGTGGGTCTGGGAGCCAGTCGGCATCTACCTGCAGGAAGGGGCATCTTTTTGTTGGTGTTGTTCTCTTTGTTGCTGTTTTCACACAAAGGCCTGTCAAGCCACATCCCCACACAGGAGTGCCTCTTTCCATTTCTCAGAAGGTGCTTAGTGGGTTGTCAGTAGCTTTGCAGTTAGTTATGTGAACCGATAAATCTCCCCTTTTATTTAAATCCGTTTGAGGTCTGCCTCTGTCACTTGAAACCCAACTAACCCTGGTTAATATATCAGGTCAAGGGATTTTAAAAACTGGAATAGACCTTAAAAGTTCCCGAGGAACTGCAGATGAAGAACTGCAGAAGTTCTCGAGAACTTTACAGATGAAATGATAGGGAGTTTAGTAACTTGCCCCAAGTCACTATGGGCAGGTGGCAGGCCACTTCCTAGCGGCAGCGTGTTATACCACAGTGGGAGTGGCGGGCCAGCACTGAAAACCTGATTCCCAAGTAAGCGTTCTTTACAACTCAGTATACTGCGCCTATGTTTACTTCCTGCAATGCTATTTTATGAGCTGGAGTTTGAGAGCCCAGCCCTGCAGGAGGGCTTAGCTCCTCTGGGCTACTCTGCCCACCACACTGCTGCTCCAGGTCAATGTCGGCCTCTTGTTTATGGCTTTGTGTTCCACCTACCTCTCCGTGGCATAAAGACCAGAAAAACAGGATATGATTCAGTAAATTTATTACTGTGTATAAGAAGTCAACGCAGAAGGTGCCAGAATGCTATGAATGCTATGCCTAGGAAAATTAAACAGTTGTACTCTTGGGCCTACGATTTAAAGAAAGAAATACATTTAGATATATTTGCACCTATCCTTTAGTTGCTATTAAATCCTGTTTAATTTGTGTGTGGTCTTTTCAAAGGTCTAAGTGAAAATGTCCTCACAGGTCCTCTCAGACTCATAGATAAGGTCTTAGAGGGAATTTCCTCTTGGTCTGTGCCCAGTGAATGCTGGAAGGGGTTCAAGTGTTTTCAGACCACCATCCACTGGGTTCATTATTCTGCCTGCTCATTCTGATGTTCCTGAATTTTACTCACCCTGGACAATCTGTCTTCTGCTCTGTATGCCTCTTTAAGCTGGAAAAAGAAGGGACCTTTCAGCTTTTTGACAGACACAAGGAACAGCTGCATGGTTTCTCTGGGTTCCTGTCGAGGCCTGTTATGGTCTCCTCTCAGACAGAAGAGGGTCATTGGTTTCTACCAGACAGCCTCTTCCTTCCCAGATTTTCCCTGGGACAATGTAAAATCAGATTCTCTGCCAGGCTCTATAGACGTCTTCTCGCTTTGAGGCCTAGTTTCTCTGACAGTGACCTTTGAGCAAATTGCTTTTCAGGGAGGCCCCTTTTCTTCTGCTTGTTGTGAAAAGCATTCAAGCAGAGTTCTCAAGCTGGCCCCTCCTCTTATCACATTTTGTCCATGCAGTAGCACCCAGGACAAGGTGTGCGACAGGTGCCAACCAACGGGAGCTGCCGCTCCCCTCCCCAGCAGCCTGATTCTACCCATGGGCATGGGTTCCAACTCCAGACTTTCAGCAGCTTTCCGCTTTCAATTATCCTGTGCCTCTCTGTGTCATGTTCTAATCATGCTCAAGTCTTATCCACCTAAATAAGTCCTTTTGTCAATCCAGAATTCCCTCCCAGATATTACTCTGCCTTCTTTTGTTCCCCTTATCCCCACGTTCTTGAAAGATTTGTCTGCATGCACCATCTCTGCTTCCTAACTGCCACTTACTCTTATATACCACTCTCCAAGCAAAGAGAAGCTAAAGAACCTTTTGATGAAGGTGACAGAGGAGAGTGAAGAAGCTGGCTTGAAACTCAACATTCAAAAAACTAAGATCATGGCATCCAGTACCATCACTTCTTGGCAAATAGATGGGGAAAAAAATGGAAACAGTGGCAGATTTTATTTTCTTGGGCTCCAAAATCACTGTGGACAGCGACTGCAGCCATGAAATTTAAAAAAATTGCTTGCTCCTTGGAAGAAAAGCTATGACAAATCTTGATAGCATATTATAAAGCAGAGACATCACTTTGCTGACAAAGGTCAATATAGTCAAAGCTATGGTTTTTCCAGTAGTCATGTATGAATGTGAGAGTTAGACCATAAAGAAGGCTCAGTGCTGAAGAATTGATGCTTTCGAACTGTGGTGCTGGAGAAGACTCTTGAGAGTCCCTTAGACAGCAGGAAGATCCAACCAGTCAATCCTAAAGGAAATCAACCCTGAATATTCACTGGAAGGACTGATGCTGAAGCTGAAGCTCTAATACTTTAGCTACCTGATGGGAACAGCTGACTCATTGGAAAAGACCCTGATGCAGGAAATATTGAGGATAGGAGGAGAAGGGGGCAGCAGAGGATGGGTGGTTGGATGGCATCACTGACTCAGTGGACATGAGTTTGAGCCAACTCTGGGAGATGATGAAGAATAGGGAAGCCTGACATGTTGCAATCCATGGGGTCGGAAAGAGTCAGACATGACTGAGCAACTGAATAACAACAACTATAGCATCCTTCCCCAGCTCTCCACCAAAACAGCTTGGGCTCAAGGCATTCATTGGGGAACCATGTAGGCATCTAAGTGGCTCAAACACAGGAGACCCCTTGAGCGCTCCATTATCAGTTCCTGCTGATCTTTTCCTCCTCCATCCAGTCTGTAAATATTGGGATTCATTTGGACTTTATAATACCCCCTCCTGTTTTTTATGCTTCTATCTTCATTTCTGTGATTTTAAAGACCATTCATATGTGATGACTCTAGAGTATCCATCTTCAGTCATAGCTCTGCTCTGGAAATCAGATTGGCACACTCAACTGCTGCTTGACACCTCCACTGAGATGCCACACAAGCATTACCCAGATAGGGCTTTGCTTTTCTCACTAATCTCGGGTCGCACGCAGTCTTCCTCATCTCACTTGTCAGACTAGAGACCAAGGATCCTTCTTGATTCTTCCTCACCTCTCACAGTTAATTCATTTGCAAGGGTTGTCTTCTAGCTCCAACATCTGTCATATCCCTCTCTTCTTTCCTGATCTACTGCCACCACACCCACTGAAGCTGCCGTCGTTTCTCAACTGTTTTGCTGCAACAGCCTCCTAACTAGTTTCTCTGAACCCCATCTTATGTGTGAGTGTGTTGACCACTCAGTTGTGTCCAACTCTTTGCGACTACATGGACTGTAGCCAGCCAGGCTTCGCTGTCCATGGAATTCTCCAGGCAAGAATACTGGCGTGGGTTGCCATTTCCTCCCCTAGGGGTTCTTCCCGACTCAGGGATCAAACCCAGGTCTCTTGCACTGCAGGCAGATTCCTTACCACCTGAGCCACCAGGGAGGACCATGCATCCCATTTTGGTTTCCTCTAATCTATTATTCCTAATACTGCGCCTGGAATAAAGATACAAATGTCATCATATCATTCTGTTGCCAAGAACCATTTAACCATTTGCTATCGACCTTAAATCCTTACCACGATCTGCAAGTCTTGGCTAATCCTCTGGAATGTAGGCTTCATGAGGGCAAGTGTCTCTTCTGCCTCATTCTCTTAGGGCTTCCCATCATATTTAGCACATGAAGGCATTTGATAAATACATATTGAAAAAAATGAATGATGAACACTTTACTATACCATGTGTGTTTATTTCCTTGAAGTCTACTCTCCCAAGTAGAATGCAGGCTCTGTGGAAGCAGGAACCATGAGTTTTCTTGCTTGACCCTTTATACCTAATAACTAGAAAAAAGGCTCCACCATTAATATACAAGAATTGGGAAGAGTAGACTGACTCTGTATATGGCATTGTGTCTGCTTAATCACTCAGTCAAGTCCAACTCTGCTACCCTGCGGACTGTGGCCTGCCAGGCCCCTCTGTCCATGGGGATTCTCCAGACAAGAATACTGGAATGAGTTGTCATGCCTTCCTCCAGGGGATCTTCCCAACCCAGGCATTGAACCCAGGTCTTCTGCATTGCAGGTGGATTTTTTATCACGTGAGCCACCAGGGAAGCCCGAGAATATCTGAAAACATGGTGCTGAGTGATAGTGGGGTGAAAGAAAATTTGATATATAATACAAGGCCACTTAAAAAGTAGCCCATATATGCAGAACAGCCATACATATTCTGCAGGATACAAATAAAAAGGCATACGTTATACATCTCAGAATGGCTGCTCATAGAAGGGAGGGATGGGCATAGATTGCTGTTATTTAGTCACTAAGTTATGTCCACCTCTTTTGCGACCCCATGGACTAGTGCGCCAAGCTCCTCTGTCTGTGTTATTTCCCAGGCAGGAATACTGGAGTGGGTTGTCATTTCCTTCTCCAAAATGTATCAGAATGTCTGCTTATAGAAGTGAGGGATGGGCATGGGAAATAAATAGAAAAATATCTAAAGTAAGAGAGGGCAAATGTGTTTGTTAAATGATTGATGAATGGAATCTGCAAGTGATATGAAACTCCAAGTTGAGAAAAATGTGGAGTTTTAAGGACTAGCAAAATAGAGTTTCAAAGATGTTATAACAATCCATTTGTTAGTTGGAGATTCTGTCCAACATTTTGAGAATAATGATGGAAACGTGACAGTCATAGCCTGGTATCAATACTTTAAAAAGAGAAAATTCCTTAGTACAGCTGAAATAGAAATATTCTGATTTCCACTAGCATCAAACATTCCAAATAAGTGTACAAAATTGTCCTTTAATTCTTAAAGAGTCCTTGAGAAAATGCCATTGTTCTTTGCTCTTGTGTGTGCTACTTAAGAATGGTTAAGTTTCAGTACCCTCAGACATGTGGTTTTTAAATCTGATTCTGCTGATCTTTGGGAAATCTCCATGGGTGCCAGCAAATTCTTCAAACAAAATTTGCTTTAATTCATTTTTAATAAGGACAAATAATTATGTGTTATTCAGTACTTTAAAGAGAAAAATGGATTGTCACATCAAATTAACGAGGCTGGGCATGATAAGTGAGACATTATATCTTGGAATCGAAACCATCGGCTCTATACAACATAGTGTAAAGATTTTAGGCTATTTAAAAATGTCCAAGGTCATCACAAGATAGATTCATGGCTCAGCCTGAGCACGTAAAACTTGCTTTTTTTCAGTTGAGTATCACAGGCTGCTTATTCCAGCACCTAAAGCAATGGTGCAGCCAAAACAAGATGTAAAGTCTGAACAGACATTAATGAACAAAGAAAAGGTGAGAAGGAAAAACTAAAAATAAATCTCATAGTTAAATTTAAGTATTATCAAAGAAGGTCAGCGTCACTGAAACAGACACGCACATTCACACTTTGTCGTGAAAGCTAGACAGCTGAAATTCTGAAACACCATACAACTGCAACTTTTCGAGTTTACTTTTGGTAATTTCAGCTGTGTTGCATAACTGTTTATGAAATATTTATAAATTTAGGGGATTTCATTTCCACATTTTACCAAGGGATCTCACATATCAACTTNCTCCACACTGTTTTCCATAGTGGCTGTACTAGTTTGCATTCCCACCAACAGTGTAAGAGGGTTCCCTGGAGCAGCATTGTTTTAACAGCAGAAATAATACCCGAACAATGGAAATGGTTTAAATGTCTGTAAATAGAGAAAAAGATAAATAAAAAATGGTTGGCCCTCAGTATCCTAGAATGTGGAATCCTTGGGTACAAGAGCCGAAGTAACTATGCTATTTTATGTAAGGGACTTGAGCATACCTGGATTGGGGTGTCTTCTTGTCTGAGGGGATCCTGGAACTGATATCCTACTCATAGGCAGGGAGGACATACTGAGATGCCNTCAGTATCCTAGAATGTGGAATCCTTGGGTACAAGAGCCGAAGTAACTATGCTATTTTATGTAAGGGACTTGAGCATACCTGGATTGGGGTGTCTTCTTGTCTGAGGGGATCCTGGAACTGATATCCTACTCATAGGCAGGGAGGACATACTGAGATGCCAAAATAATAGCAATACTTGGAGTGAATGTGCTGCACCTATATATATTAACACAGATCTTAAAAGAAAACATTATAGCCTAGTGTATTGTTAGTAGAGGGGAAATAATCAGAAGTACAAGTTGAAGAGTGTTATTGGGTGTCTCCCACCATGTTCCAGCCTTCCCTGAATATCTCTTAACCCTACCCCCTTTCCAGCCTCGTTCGTGCTTCCTGTTGTTCTTGTTCAGTCACTGAGTTGTGTCCAGCTCTTTGTGACCCCATGGACTGCAGCACACCAGGCTTCCCTGTCCTTCACTATCTCCCTGAGTTTGCTCAAACTCATGTCTCTTGAGTCAGTGATGTCGTCCAACCATCTCATCCACTATCACCCTCTTCTCCTCCTGCCTTCAGTCTTTCCCAGCATCAGGGTCTTTTCTACTGAGTTGGCTTTTGCATCAGGTGGCCGAAATATTGGAGTTTCAGCTTGAGCATCAGTCCTTCCAATGAATGTTCAGGATTGATTTCCTTTAGGACTGACTGATTTGATCTCCTTGTAGTCCAAGGGACTCTCAAGTGTCTTCTTCAGCACCACAGTGGGGAAGCATCAGTTCTTCAGCGCTCAGCACTTCTTAATGGTCCAACTCTCACATCTGTACATGACTACTGGAAAAGGCGTAACTTTGACTAGGAGGACCTTTGTTGGCAAAATGATGTCTCTGCTTTTGCATATGCTGTCTAGGTCTGTCATAGCTTTTCTTCCAAGGAGCAAGGATCTTTTAATTTCATTGCATTCATTGTCCGCAGTGATTATGCAGTCCAAGAAAATAAAATCTGTCACTATTTCCTGCTTCTTAATCCCTGGAAAAAGCCCGTTTACTCCGTGCATCCCACCACCTCCTTCCTCCTTCCACTACCCCAGGGCTGGGCTGCTCTGTCCAGCTCATCTGTATCACACTATTATCATAGTGGTTGTTTTATTTGTGAGGTCTGGAAAAGCAAGGTCTGTGCCTTTTATTCTAAATCCCTAGCACTGAGCACCAGAGAAGGTGATGGCACCCCACTCCAGTACTCTTGCCTAGAAACTCCCATGGATGGAGAAGCCTGGTGGGCTGCAGTCCATGGGGTCTCAAAGAGTCAGAGACGACTCAGCGACTTTACTTTCACTTTTCACTTTCATGCACTGGAGAAGGAAATGGCAACCCACTCCAGTGTTCTTGCCTGGAGCATCCCAGGGACAGGGGAGCCTGGTGGGCTGCCATCTATGGGGTTGCACAGAGTCAGACACGACTGAAGCGACTTAGCAGCAGCAGCAGCAGCAGCAGCACTGAGCACACTGCCTGGAACATGGAATAGTGAGTAAATGAAGCAGCTTGGTTTAACTGACGGCACCAGGGTTCATTTGAGGCAGCAGGAACAGAGACACAGTGCACATAGGAGAACAAAGTTACATATTATTCTTTTATTTCTTTGAAGGATCATCAATAGTTTATAGAAATTTGTTGTTTTCCAAGTGGAAAGATTGTCTGAAGGTAGTTAAATAAATACATCATTACATTGGACACAGAAATGTGAATTGAGGCCCAGTTTACTAATTGGACCTATGATTCTTTTAGGTCAGTTTTTAATACAAATTAAATTCTCAACTATTGACCTCCCTTTTACACTATTCTTTTTTCATATGGAAACCATTGTTTAGTTTAAAAATTGAGGGTTTAAATATTGACCTAAATTTTTCTTGGAGCTGGCTTTTCTTTACAGCTTTGATCACAACTAGATTGACTTCTTGAGTCATGTAGTTTGGGAAGATTCTTCAAAGTATGCAATCTACATGTGGGCACTGAACTACTGATAACTGTCCTGGGGGCGGGGCTGTGATTCGAGGGTATTATCTAAATAGGAGTAACAACATAGTCCAGAACAGTTCTGAACTTACACATGGAGGACAATTTCTTATGGGAGTTGAATCAAAAGTCTTCTTGAAATATTGATGCATCGTAATTGTTATCAATCAGAGTCATTGCTCCATCAAGAATTAGGTCAAATTCCACAGTTTTACCATTTCCACTGTTTGGCTGCTGCTATTACTGATACTAGCATTGCTGCTGTTTGCTTGCTCTTCTTTTCCACTGTCTGCTCACACACACAACTCCACAGGCATCCAGATTATGTTTCAGTGGGGTCTGACTTTAGTGGGTGGGAGTCTGACTTTAGTAAGTGTTGGAAGGCAATTTAGCTATACAGAAATGTTTTGTAATGGCATAATTTGTAATGTAATTTTACCTGCAAGTTAAACTGGTCTTCCTTGAGTTTCCTGTTATACAACCAGATTGGTTGCTATTTCATCATCACTATTTACATTCTTCTAGGAGTTTTGTCTTTAGTGTTTTCTATGATCTTGGTCGACATTCAAATTAAGCTGACCAATTTAGCATTGTAAGCATAATTTTTTTCTTCTTTAAATGTAGAGGATTTCAGGAAAATTGTGTTTTTCATAGCGATCTTTAAGCAGAAGTGAAACCGAGTGTTTGTATGAACATAACATACCTCACCACCTTCAGAAATCATGCAATAATTATTTGAAAATTATTTTCAATTTTCTTTCTGTTGCTCTTTTTCTTTAAACATGAAGTTGGCAACTCAGGAGCAAAGACAGTAAAATTCACAGTTTTGCAGCTGCTATCCCTGTTTGTGTGATCTGGAGCTACAGCTAACCCTACAGTGTTGTTTGGAGATGCAAAAGCTCTCACTGGGAATGTGCAAAAGGCATCCTGACAGGAGCGTCATGGATTAAATGCTGTGTTCACAGCAAGACTTCATAAAGGCAGAGCATCAATCAAGAATTTAGGGGAGCAGTGGGAGAGGGTTGCGTTTGTCTTGGCAAGGTCCATGTTATCACAAAAGAAGACTGTGGGCCAGTGTAGACCCTTACCACCTCCTGAAATAGCCAAAGTCAAGGAAAGGGTGTAATTGCCATAATTGGGAATAAGTGGCCCAGAGAAGCCTGTTTTATATCATAGAGGTATTACATACACTTACAACATGGAACAGACTATTAAAAGTCATATGAAAATAATAGAAAAAGTATGAATGAGTAAGTGAAAGGCTGTCTCTATGACCTTGGATCCTTCCATGGATGAAGTCTGGTCAACAGGACACAAAACAGTCTCTGGCAGTTGAAAAGCCGTGTACACCTTCCGAGATTTGAACTCTGGGTTTGAATGACTCGTTTCAATTATTATGAAGCCAGTCGTTTTTGTTCTTGGAATAAAAGGGACTGAAGATGGGAAAAGAAGATGATACTCTAAAAGTTTTGCAGTAGAGGTTGCACTAGAAAGAAAGTCAAGGCCAAAAAATAAAAAAGATCTGGAAAGAAGGTGAGAAACAAAGGGGGAAATAGTGAATGCACTAAAAAGGATGAAGCCAAATAGGAATCTTATCTTGGAAAAGTTGGGGAGAAAGTGGGTTCTTTCCCCCAGGTTAGTGTCTAGAGTACAGCTATTGATAATATTTGGCTCTTCTCATTAGCTGAAATAGGCTGACAGCCTAATCCAGATGAAAAATGAAACATGTTGTCAGTTATCCAGATGTTTCCAAATATCTGGAAACACCAAATAAAGCATCTCAATGATCAGCTGAATTTTTTTTCGCTTTGCTTATATAGATGTTTGCATCATGCGGCCGCTGAAGTTTGCTTGGCACCTGTCTGCCTAGACTATAAAACAGGTTTCAAACTTGAACCTGTTTAACATATAGCGAACCCTTAGGCAGCCACTATGGGCACATGTTTGCTCTGACTCCAACACAGTGCTGCAGCTATCTTTGAATATCGGAAGACAAATTAATGTTAAGCACGTTGTCATTACCCATGAAAAGAGGTGACAGTGTTTTGAAAGATAAGAAGAATGCTTCTTTTTTAACATGATATTCAAGTGGTGCTCCAGAATTTGGAAAATCATTTTGATTTAATTCTAATCCTTGGGAACGATTGAAGAGCAAATCCTGGAGTGGATGAAAAAAGACAGCATAAATTGGGGGCCGTCATATCCTTTCTGAAAGGACCAGAGAGAAAATATAGTTTGGGCTTTATGGCCCCTACCATCTCTGATACTACTTCTAAACTCTGCTGCTGGACCATAAAAGCAGCTGTCAATAGTATAGACTTGAATGAGAGTAGCTGTGTTCCAGGAGAACTTTACTTATGGACAATATGATTTGTATTTCATATCACTTTCAGGCAGGGCTGAAATAAAGCAGGGCTATATTTGGCAGGGCCCACTCCAGTATTTTTGCCTGGAGAATCCCACGGACGGAGAAGTCTGGTAGGTACAGTCCATGGAATCGCAAAGAGTCAGACAGGACTGAACGACTTCACTTTCACTTTCCCATATAGCTCAGTGGTAAAGAATCCACCTGCCAAGTAGGAGACGTGGGTTTGCTCCCTGGGTCAGGAAGATCCCCTGGAGGAGGGAATGGCTACGCGCTTCAGTATTCTTGCCTGGAGAATTCCATGGGCAGAGGAGCCTGACAGGCCACAGTTCATGGGATTGCTGAGTTAACGACTTAACGACTAAACAGCAATGATTTTCATGTCAGAAAATATTCTTTTGTTTCCGACCACTGAAAACTATAAGAACAATTCTTACCTGTCCAACTGTAGAAAAGCAGGTGGTGGGCTGGCTAGTTTGCTCACCTCTGCCCTAAAATAGGAAAGATTTAGATGAATAACAATGAATAATAATAGTAAAGACTTGCAGCACAGTTTCTGTGTTTGCTCTGTAGCAATGTAATCCTCCAAACAGCCCCATAAGATTCTTCCAGCAGACAAAGAGGAAATGAAAATTCTGAGATTCTGGGTCATAGAGCCACAATGTACAGCTGTGTGGATTGCTCATTGCACGTGGGTACCTAGTCATGTGAGTGGGAGGGTGTGGGTTGAAAATGGGCCCTCTGCCTTCTTGGGAGTTTCTTCTGCCTAGAGGGCCACCTGTTTCTAATTTTCCGGAGGTCATAAGGGCCAGTCTTGCAAGTAACATACTCAAGGCTACACGTGGTCTTTAAATGACTGATCAGGATTTGAACCCGGGACTCTCCTTCTCAAGACTATTTTTTTGAAGCAATTCCTTGAATCCTTTTGAATATATTTCATGTTCCAGAGGTAATTTTTGCACAGCTCTTGCTTGTTTCTGTATGAATTCTCTCTTCCTTCCCTAACAGATGCAAGCACTGTGAAGTGGCTTTGTTCCTGCAATTAGCTCTGTTTGTCTTCCTAGCTGCCTTGTGCAGCAGTGCGTCAAAGTGTCAGAAGACATAAAACAGCAGTAGCTCCGAACGTTACAAGAATGAAACATTCTGAGGATGGAAATACTTGTTTTCTCTTCACTCCTGCAATTCTTTCCCAAGCCCAAACCAAGACAACCCATTTCCAGTGGGACCGAGGTGAACAGCAGCTTAAAATAGCAAGCCAGAATGTATTACACATTTTGGGCCTGTAACATTCCTTGTGCGTGCTAAGTCACTTCAGTTGTGTCCGACTCTTTGTGACCCCATGAACTATATCCTGCCAGGCTCCTCTGTCCATGGGATTTCCTGGACGAGAATGCTGGAGTGGATTGCCGTGCCCTCCTTCGGGAGATCTTCCTGACCCAGGGATTGAACCTGCATCTCTTAGGTCTCCTGCATTGCAGGCAGATGCTTTACTGCTAAGCCACCGGGGAAGCCCCGTTTCGGCTATCAGTAACCTTTTGTATCAATTTCGTGTTCATCCTAAAATATAACTCTTAAAATATCCATTTGTTTGGTTGCATTGCGTCTTAGTTGCGTCATGCGGGATCTTTCACCGCAGTGCACGAGCTCAGTAGCTACGGTACACGGGCTTAGTTGCGCCACTGCAGGTGGGATCTTAGTTCATCCAGGAGGGACTGAAGCCATGTCCCCTGCATTGCAAGGTGGATTCTTAACCACTGGCCCACCCGGGAAGTTCTTAGAATATAACCTTTAAAAAATGATTTCACAGTCTAGTTGGACACTTTCGTTGCCTGTGTGGTACAGACTTGAGCCAGGCTCTCAAGACCTTCTACAGGACTGCCCACCTTTATTTTTCTAGTTATCCACGATTCCCTCAACTTATTTGGTTATCAACTTATCTCCTTTTCATTGTCGCTGTTGAGTATATATGCTCAGTCTCCATCCTGGCTCCTTCTGCCCCGTGGCCTGGAGAGCCTGCCCCCGGCCCTGCGGATCCCGCTGTGACACCCTCTGCTGAGTTTCCGTGTCAGCTACACCCCTTCTCCAGAGAGCTTCTTTCGGGTCCCTAGCTCCAAATCACATCTCCTACCCCACGTTGTCATCATGTAAGCTACGTTCTGTGTTTGTTGGTCTCAGATTCATCTTGTCTCGGTATTCTGGGCACTAGAAGATTATAAGCTCTTAGGGCAGGGTATCGAGTTCTCTTTAGCAGCCACGGGGTCCACATCCTGAACTCTGCTGCACAGTTAATACTTCTCACTTTCTGGAGCTCAACTTGAGAACTGACGATGATGCGCGTATTCTGGGAAGCCTGTGGAAGAACGAGCCAACAAGCGAAGCACAACTAAATTTTAGTTCTCCGTGGGCTTCTCTCACCCCTCCTCTGGCACCGTGCCACAGTTCTGGGAGCTTCCGCAGAGCCGAGGATTGGGGAGGCAGGGGACACTGGGCCCTCTGTTAGCGCTCCAGACAGGGTAAGCCTGAGAGCCTGTCGCCTCTGTCCTCAGCTTTAATGGTCTGCTGTTCCCATGTCATGCTGGGAGCCCAGGAATCTCCATGAAGGCTGCTTATATTTCTGTCAGTGTGCACAATGTAGGCATCCCTCTGGGGGCTGGCAGCCTTCCTAGAGGGCTGCTTAATGCGAGGCGCAGCTCTCTGCCCTTGGGACGGGTCCTGGGCCTCCGCCTCTTCTAAGCTTCCCCAAGCCCCGGGAACTGGGAGAGTTGAGAGGAATGGCTCCAATTCTTATTTCTTCAGGATATGAATAGAGAATCTCTCCCCATAGGTTGGGGCTTTTATAAAACAAAGACACAAAAGCTTGTGGTTTGCCCTGTTCTCTCCTCTATTGTGCGCGTCTCCTGAATGAATGGAGATCTGATCTGGTGTTGGAATGGGGTAGGATGGGAGAGGTTTACTGGGGTAAAATGAGAAACAAAGGGAAAAAAATATAAGTGAATATTTTAAAAGAGTAACCATCCACAGACATGTTTTGTTGTTTTCTCTAGTCCCTTACCGAGGATTACTGATGATGCAGAAAGAGCTTAATAAAGACTGTCTCATGTAATTCATGGAGTTCATGGTTTACATGTACAATGAAAACAATAAGAGCATCCATTTCTACCATCAGACTTTTTAATGCATTATTTAGTTTTGTTAACTTTTATAGCTGGATTAGATTTAACTGACAAGGTTACCATGTAAGCAAAAAAAAAAAAATCCTCTTCCAAATAGGTGTCCTCATATCATATCCTTGTCTGTAAAGAGGAGTGAGAAAGAGAGGTTGAATCTGTTTACAGAGAAAAACTTTGGCTCTCAGTGACATCAACAGGTTAGTAGGTGGTGGCGAAGTCTGTGCAAGTAACTGGCAGGAGAACTCCCTCTGTTTACCTAATTCCTTGGCATGAATCACTTCAAACACTGTCTACTTAGCTCTGCCAGGTATGTCCCTGTCTGAACATCATGCTTCGTTCAGATGAACCCTAGTTATGTCTCACGCTGAGTTTCAAAGGAAGTTACAAACAAAGAGTACACAGAGAACACCCAGGATCGTACTGGGAAATCTCAATGAAAGCTTTAAATTAAGGACCGAAAAGGCAAGAGCAGCAGAGGGTGATGGGCCAGCACTGGAGCCAACCTCTGGCTTGAGTTGCAGCATTTAAAAACAAATTTTGTTTGTTTGTGTTGACTGTGTTGGGTCTTTGTTGCTGCACGGACTTTTCTTTGGTTCAGTGAGCTCGGGCTACTCTTCATGGCAGTGTGTGGGCTTCATTGCAGTCGTTTCTCTTAGTGTGGGCTCCAGGGCGCACCAGCCTCAGTAGTTGCAGTTCCTGGGCTCTCGAGCACAGGCTCAGCAGTTGTGGCACCCGGGTTTAGCTGCCCCAAGGCATGTAGAATCTTTCTGGACCAGGGATCAAACCCATGTCTCTTGCATTGGCAGGTGGATTCTTTACCATTGAGCCACCAGGGAAGCCCTTGAGTTGCAGTTCTTATGAGCTATGGGACCTGGGACAGGGGCACCATGCTTAACCTCTGATGTTTCTGTTTTCTTCTCTGAAAAAAATGGAGATACATGTAATAGTATTATGCAATTATTATGAAGAGTAAGTGAGGTAATTTGTCTACTGCCTAGGATACTACCAGACATACAGTAAGCAAAATGTGTTGCTTTTATTGCCAGATCTATATTCTTTTTTAAAAAATCTCTTATTCTCTTCCTGATCACATCTTTTTACTCAAAAGCCACTAGAAAGANGATCTAATAAAGATGGGTAAAGTGCTAATAATTTCCACTGGGCTTTGTTGTGGCTTGTATTTTAATGTGCGCACAGTCTAGGCCAGACAGAGGCCTCTTACACATTTACTTTTTTTCTTTGCTCCTAAATAGATTTTACATTTTAATTCAGTTAAATGAGGTAAAAGTACTTTCCAAATAATTTAAGTATATTTATATTATGTACACATATACAGAAAATGAAATGCCAGTAACTTGCTACTAATTTTCCATCACACAAAATTGTGTAGTGAACAGGCACAAGGAAAACAAAGCAAAATTAGACCAAAGAATGTTACTAATATTGCAGATACGTGGAAAATGCCCTGTTAGCTCAGTAGGGTACAATGTTGGCTAACTGACAGCGCTAAAAGGAGTATTGGGAGATCATTAAATATTTTCTTTCTACAGAAGCGAATTAGCTGCAGTACATAATTACTGAATAGATTAAGGTATCACATTGCTATCTGAAAACTTGGAAATCATCAGTTTAAATACATCAATATATCATATCAAAAAGGAATTATGCCTCTTAGATAATTGTTTTAAATGTTACCTGCCAGAAACTCATACAGGCTATACATCTGACTCCCCATCGCCTGTCTCTTATACACATCTCTTAAAGCCATTGCTTTGAAATGCGCAACTACTTTATGAGTTTTGGGTTTCATCTAGGTCTTTGGGCAGCTGGGTTTCCAATCAATCTGTAATTATATTTGTTTAAGTGTGTGTTAGGTACAAGGGCTCAAAAGCCCAACAAAAGCTGGCTTGAGGAAACATTAGAAGCATATTCGTTGGTCTGTATAGCTGGCAGCCTACAGGTAGGACAGAACTCTGAGGGATTCTTTAATTCAGTGGTTCGTTAACGTCAGCAGGTTTCTCACCACTTCTTTCTTTGCCCACCAGTATGGTGCATTTATCCTGGGGCTGGTCTCGCCTTGTGGTGGTAGTTGAGCTGCTGACAAATTCATAGGATGCTTGTTTTCACATGTATCCTTGGAAACAGCCAGAGAGATGGTCATATTCAGAAGCTCTCAGAAAAGGGCAAGGATGCTTCTCTCTTGGAAGGTGCAGAAAGCATCTCCCCTGGTCTTACTGACTCCCATATTGTCCATCCCTACCTGAGCCAATTACTGTAGCCAGGGAAGGGGATCACACTGATTATTTTAGGCTTGAGCTATGTACCTAATAGGAGCAGGACGAGTTCACTCCTTCAAAGCACAAGGGCTCATGGGAAAAAATCAGAAAGGTGAGTCTAAGAGAGGGGGTGGATGCTGGGGGCAGGCGCTGAGGTCATTATCCAATACAATACTGTGCCACCTGACTAGAATCTAGATTGTAGTTTGTCTAAAAGCACTCTTTTTGCTCTCTGCTAAAAATCTCATTTCTCCTCATTATGTTAAAAAGAACTGGTTTTGTTGTTCTGCGCTTTTGTTTGTTTGTACCTGTTTTCTTTTTATACTAATAGCAAATATCATGATTCATACCTGTCTTGGCCACCTGGAATTGTAACTGGCCACAGCACTAAGTTAGAAGACTCTACCCTTTGCTAATTAAATTAGACATAACTTCAAAGGGCTAATTAAATGTACATAAAGACTTACTCATGTATTTTTAAAGTAATTTTTTATGTTGTCCTACTTTGAAGGGTGAATGCTGGTGGAATTAGACTTTCACAGCTTGGATATGTGTTGAGATACATTCATTTTCAGATCCTAACTAAGCTGACAAATTAGCAGTGGGTACACACTTACTGAGGGGGACAGGCACTTCAGCCCTTCCTCCTGCCAGCCCCAGTGTGATAATCTGCTGTTCTCAGCTTTTTTATTTCTACCAAGTCACACGTGAAGGAAGACATTCACTCCGAGGACAGCCTCCCGTGTGCACCGTTCAGTACATCCACGTTTCCTTTACCTATTCCCTTCCATTGGAACAAAAATACATCAGAATGCAAGTTAGTGAGAGAGGTATTTTAATAGGCACGAGCTTGAATCTGCTCCAATGTATAAAAAATAAAAAAGTTCTCACATTTTACCTTTTGTATTATTCAGGTAAGGCTAGATTATGCTGCAGTAAGAAACAACCCTTAGTGGCTTCATACAGCATTTCATTTCTGTTTTTTAAAATTCATTTATTTATTTGGCTACACCAGGTTTTATTTGTGACACTTACGATCTGTAGTTGCGACACTCAAACTCTTTATTGCAGCATGTGGGATCGAGTTCCCTGACCAGGGATTGAACCCCAGTCCCTTGCATTGGGAGTGCAAAATCCTAGCCACTGGACCACCAGGGAAGTCCCCAGCATTTAGTTCCTTGTGCAGTGTGAGCTTACAGCGGAAGGCATGCTCTGCTCGTCGTCCAGGGATCCTGCTGACACAGTTGCCATCTTGAAGCAGCTCACCAGCTTGAAGAGCTGGTGAAGCCAACATCACCAGTCACAGAGCTGTTCTTGTCATGCCCTGGCACACGTCACCTTCACTCCTCTTCTGTGGCCAAGATGAGTCACCTCAGCCAAGCTATGTGATGATGGCCGTAAGTGGTCCTATTATATGAAAGCCCAGTTACCACTACAGGTTGAAAAAGAGAAAAATAATAGTAACAAATGAGTTCTATCATACCTCATTCAACCTGCTCATTCATTGCACTTCCTGCCATCCCAGAGGGTTCACATGGGTACTGGTCTACAGCCTGTTAGGAGCTGGGCACCACAGTAGGAGATGGGTGGTAGGCCAGTGAGTGAAGCTTCACCTGTCACTCCCCATCGCTCACGTGGCTGCTTGAACTGTCCCCACCCACTACCCCACCTCCCAAGCTGGGAACAAGTTATCTCCCATGAAACTTGTCCCTGGTGCCAAAAAGGTTGGGACCCCTGTACCAATCAATAAAACTCCATTGGGCAAACCCGAAAGCTGAAGAGGATGCTTCTTGGACCATTTGCTCTATGTTTGCCCCCTGGAAAGAAGGACTTTTTAGATACTCTGCTGATTTGTTGCACATTCTGGCTGGCAGCATTTAGAATTATATGTATATATGTATATATACAAGTGTATTGCATAGAAAAATGTAGGGCTGCTCAGCAATGTATGTTAAACCCCAGAAGATGAAAATAGGCCTCCACGAGCACAGTGAAGAACCAGCCTGAAAACTCAATTTAAATAACTAACAGTCTACACAGTGAGATCTCCCTTCTATAAATACCCATATATGTATATTTATAACGCTGAGGAAAATCCCGGAAGCAGATTTACTAAAGTGCTAAGAGTGCTTATATCTGGTTATAATAGCAAATGGCTTTACACTTTTTATTTTCCTTTCCTTTGTGTTTTCTATCATGTCTTACATAGAAAAATAATTATTTCATTGCCTTATCCATTAGGTGAGATGACTTGAAAAGCAATTGTGGTGGGCAGAATTCTCAGATAACCCCAAGTCTCCTACCCTTGGTGTGTATGCCATATACAGTCCCTTCCCCAAGTGTGGATGGGGACGTGAATAGCACGGGATACTACTCCCATCATTATGTTATGTTTTATGGCAAAAGAAATTTTGCACATGTAGTTAATGCTCCATATCAGCTGATTTTTGACTGAATCAAAAAGGGAAATGCTCTTGACTGGAAGTAAGCTAATCCAGTGAGCCCTTACAAGAGATGAAAAGGAGCAGCAGCAGATTTTTTCCCCTGGCCTTGAAGAAGGAAGGTGCCCTGTTGGAAAAGGAGAAAGCCCTATGGCTAGGGCCTGAGGGTAATATCTAGGAGCTAAGAACTAAGAGCCATCCCTGGCTGACACTTTGTAAGAAACCAGGAGCCTCAGGAATTCAGCTGTAAGAAATGAAGTCAGCCACCAAGCAGTGAGCTGGAAAGAGGGCTCCTCACCTCCACGCAGACAGCAGCCCTGGTCTACATCTTGACTGCACCTGGCAATGTCCTGAGCAAAGGGAAAGTGAGAGTCACTTGGTCATGTCCGACTCTTTTCAACCACATGGACTATACAGTCCAGGCCAGAATACTGGAGTGGGCAGCCTTTCCCATCTGCAGGGGATCCTCCCAACCCAGCGACTGAACCCAGGTCTCCTGCATTGCGGGCAGATTCTTTACTGTCTGAGCCACGAGGGAAGCCCAAGAATACTGGAGTGGGTAGCCTATCCCTTCTCCAGAGGATCTTCCCGACCCAGGAATTGAACTGGGGTCTTCTGCATTGCAGGTGGATGCTTTACCAGCTGAGCTATCAGGGAAGCCCGAAGGGCCCAACTAACGCACGCCTGGACTTTCGACCCCTGGGCTTTGCGAGAGAATACATTTGTGTTGTTTTAGGTCAATAAGTTTGTGATGACTCATTATACTGTAATAGAAAACTCAATATCAGTGCCAACAATTGGCACAAAATTCTACAGAGTAAAATCAGGAAAAAGTGAGGGATGAACAAGTGTATTCAAAGAAGAAAAAAGGTTCTTCAACTAGAAATCAGGATTGCAGTTAGCTTTGTGGAGAGTGCCTGGGGAGAGGAGAGAGCCTTCTGGAGCGCTGGTGGTTGTCTATACCTTGCTGTGGGGACTTGATCTGGATACTGGTGTGTTCACATATAAAAAATGCATTGAACTGTATACTTAAAGCTTGTGTGTATGTTGTGGTTATTGTTCAGTCCCTCAGTTGTGTCTGACTCTTTGCAATCCAGGGACTGCAGCACACCAGGCTTCCCTGGCCTTCACTATCTCCCAGATTTTGCTCAAACTCATGTCCACTGAGTCAGTGATGCTATGAAACCATCTCATCCTCTGCCATTCCCTTCTCCTCCTGCCCTCAATCTCTCCCAACATTGGGTCTTTTCAAATGAGTCAGGTCTTCACATCAGGTTGCCAAAATATTGGAGCTGCAGCTTCAGCCCCAGTCCTTCCAATGAATATTTAGGGTTGATTTCCTCTAGGATTGTGTGTCTCAGTAAAAAATAATGAACTAACTGCAGTGAGCTTGGTGTCAAAGCATTACCAAAATTCTAGATAAAGTCTGCGTGTATTGTGCATGGTTGGTACTCAAAAAATATTTTTTTTTAACTGTGATAAAATATACATAGCATAAAATTCACCATTTAAATCATTCTCAGTGTACAATGCAGTGACATTAAGTGCAGCCACGTTGTTGTGCAACCAGCGACACTATCCACCTCCAGAACTTTTTCATTTTTCCAAACTGAAAGAAATATGCTTTTGTTGTTGAGATTCCTGACTCTGTTTTCTTCTGGCCGTGTAAACAGGTCAAGGAACAACCCAGGATGGCTATCAAGGCACTGCTGGCATTTTGTTTTATTTATGTATGAGGTTGACATGAGCTCTGATATGCCTCTGGGTTTTAGTGGAGTAAAAATTCTTGGAAGGTGGCCATTTATTTTACCCAGTTTTATAAGCGAGGATTTTTATCATCCCTTCCCAGTCCCACTTTTCATCGCTTCCTCACTGAAACCACATTCTCCACTGTAACAAGTTATTTGTGATTCTCAGACCATACAAGAGCTGTTTGGCCCTTGCCTGTGTGCCTGCCCTGAGATGCCGTCACATCCTTCTGCGCCTGGTAGACTTGCCCTAGCTTACAGTTGGCTCATTTAGAGCATCTTGTAGTGCACATACTCTGTCCTAGGTGCAGGGCATGCACTGGCGGACAAGATTTAATCCTGCCTTCATGGCATCAAGGGCTGAGATGGACACGTGCCCTTCAAGTCGTTACTCCTTTGTGAAACTCTCTCCAGCTACCTTCCCTCTATGCTCTGTTCTCCCTCCTGTCATTGCCTGAGGCTTTTTTTTTTTAAGCAATTTATACATACATCTCCCTCCGACAGCCCCCCTCCCTGTATCACAGTTATCTCTATTCTTGTCTCCGTGGACAGAGGAGCCTGGTGGGCTGCAGTTCATGGGGTCACAAAGAGTCGGACGCGACTGAGCGTGCGTGCACTCTTCCACTTACCTGAAAGTTACCTAAAAATCTGGTTCTTCCTGTTCATTTCTGTGTCCCATGTACACAACACAGTGGCCAGGGTGGCCACTCACTTACTATTCCCTGAATGACTGAGTTGGATGTGGGGTAGGGATGCTAAGGCTATATGATGATTAAATTGCAAACTTTACCTGAGAATCATAGCACCTGAACATCTGTAAGTTAATGAAGTTTGGTTAATAGTTCAATAGAGAAAATGCACAAGGCACTTTTAGACTCTCCTTATGATGGATTTCTATTATTAATCACACCGAAGTATAGGAACCTGTGAACCTGTACTTCCTCCTCTCAAAGTTGGCTCCCTTTCTTATTAATTAAGTTGGGTATGCTATAGTATAAATCTCCCGATGCTTATTCCACTCATTTCATACATACTAATGAGGACAAGCCTAGAGTGTGGTGGTGGTAGGGAAAATCGTTTATTCAGCTGTGGGGAAAATAACATCAGGACTCAGACCCCCTGCTGACTTTGCACACAGCCCTTTTAAAGATTGATATTGGCATACTAATTAAGTAGCTGAGTGCATTAAATAAAGAACATGTCACTGGAGGTTATTAGCGACTCCTTGTGTTTCTCCACGTCGCATCTTGTGGGTGAAGGTAGAGTGTATGGACATCACCTAGTTTTCTTCTCTCATCAAAAATTAATCACAGAGTTCAGAGAATTTTCAAAGTTCCAATTAACTGTAGAAAGACTCACTTTGATACAAAGCGCCATAGTTATGCCTGTCTCCTTTACAGTGTGTGTCTTTAACAGAAACTGTGGGTGATGGTCTCATAGCTAAGCGAGAATGTACTCTGAGGATGTGTCCTCAGACTTGACGATTGTGCCTAGATTGTTTCCTAATTTCTAGAAAGAGAGAAGAAAGTAAGATAAGTCCCCCAGTCATTGTTTCCTTTGCAGGAAATGATTTGTGCTCTTCCTGAAAGTGAAATTTGCATTATTTTTGACCAGTCCACATGCCTAGTCAGCTCTGTACCCTGCCTGACTGTAGTTAATGATGGCAGAATTGAACCCCAGTAGTAGTGATTTTACAGTTTATCACTTACTCATTTATTTTTTGAATGTCAATACAAGCAAAATTTTTCAAAAAGCACAGGGAAAGCATTTGTGTGTGTGTTAATATGTAAAGGTGACTGTTAAATTGTTTCCTGAGTATTAAGATAAAAATCTTCGAACAAGAAAGCAGGTGACTAATATTCCAGGAGCTGGTGATGGATGGGGAATCCTGCCATGCTGCGGTCATGGGTCGCAAAGAGTCGGACACGACTGAGCGACTGAGCTGAACTGAAGTACAGCAGTTTCGTCCTTCCCTTTTGCTTCTTTGTATGTCATGGACATAAAACGTAGGAGCAGTTTAGGATGGGTAGGTGGCAGTGGATTGAGGAACTGAGCAAATGTTTGTTTGGATTATGGCTTGACCAGAACTGAGAAATGAAAGCCAGAAACAGGCCGTGTCTTGGCCAGCGTCACACAACCAAGACCAGGTCATCAGCTCTGCCTGCCGGTGGCTGGTCTTTCCACTGAAGAGACACAGTTACAGAAATTTTCCTCTTTCTTTACTTTTCTTGTTTATTTTTCCCCTTATGTTTTTCCTCCATCGGTATCTTGACACCGTGTGTTAGTGGAGATAAAAGAACTCACTCTCGTTTTCATTTCTGTTTCTCTTGATGCGTCCAGTTTTTTCCCCCTCACTGGGCTCCCAGCTAACTCTTTCCACTCTTTCTTGTCAATATTCTGTTCCCAGAGAGCTGGGTCTGTTTTCAGTGTTTTTCTGGCTAAATCGAGATTGCAGGAAGAGTGGAAGTGTTGTATTGTGTCTGAGTTTACCAACGAAAGTGGAGGTGGAAGGTAGGGTGAAGGGAAGGGAAATATTAAATCATGCTAACAGACTCTTCCCTCCCTTTTCTTTTCTTCACCAAATCTCGTTTTATTGATTTGTTTTCCTTTTTAAAACTTCGTATTGGAGAATAGCTGATTTACAATGTATTAGTTTCAGGTGTACAGCAAAGTAATTCAGTTATACATATATACATTCTTTTTCAGATTCTTTACTCATATAGGTCACTACAGAATATTGAGCAGAGTTCCTTGTACTATTCAGTAGGTCTTTGTTGGTTGTGTATCTTATATATAGTAGTGTGTGTGTTAATCACAAACTCCTAATTTATACCTCCCTGCCATGTTTCCCCTTTGGTAACCATGTGTGTTTTTGAAATCTGTGCCTATTTCTTTTTGTATATAAGTTTATTTGTATAATTTAAAAAAAATTAGATTCCACATATGAGTGATATTACATATTTGTCTTTGCCTGGCTTACTTCATTTAGTATGATAATCTCTAGGTCCATCCATGTTATTATAAATGGTATTCTTTCTTTTCTGTGACTGAGTAGTATTCCATTGTATGTAAGTACCAAATCTTTATCAGTTCCTCTATTAATGGACATTTAGGTTGCTTCCATGTCCTGGCTATTATAAATAGTGCTGCAATGAATATTGGGGTGTATGTATTAAATATCTTTTTAAATTATGGTTTTATCCGGAAGTAGGAGTATATTCCTAGGAGTAGGACGCTGGATCATATGGTAGTTGTATTTTTAGTTCTTTATGGAACCTCCATACTGGTCTTCATAGTGGCTCTATCAATTTACATTTCCACCAGCAGTGCAAGAGGGTTCCCTTTTCTCCACATCCTCTCCAGCATTTATTGTTTGTAGACTTTGGATGATGGCCATTCTGACTGGTATGAGGTGACACCTCATTGTAATTTTTATTTGCATTTCTCTAATAATTGTGTGGGCTTCCCTCTTGACTCAGACAATAAAGAATCTGCCTGCAATGCAGGAGACCTAGGTTTGATCCCTGGGTTAGGAAGATCCCCTGGAGAAGGAAATGGCTACCCACTCCAGTAGTCTTGCCTGGAGAATCCTACGGACAGAGGAACCTGGCAGGCTACAGTCCATGGGGTCACAAAGAATTGGATGTGACTGAGCAACTAACCCTTTCACTTTTCTCTAATAATTAGTGATGTTGACCATGTGTTCATGTGTTGTTTGACCATCTGGATGTCTTCTTTGGAGAAGTGTCTTCTTAGCTCTTTTTCTAAAAATTTTATTTATTTGTTTCTGGTTGCACTGGGTCTGTATCACTGTGCATTTCTCCAGTTGCAGTTAGTAGGGGCTACACTTTGTTGTGGTGCGCAGGCTTCTCATTGCGGTGGCTTCTCTTGTTGCAGAGCCCGGGCTCTGGGTGAGAGGGCTTCAGTAAGTGCAGCATGTGGGTTCAGTAGTTGTGTGTGGCTCTAGAGCGCGTGGGCTTCAGTAGTTGTAATTGTGGCACACAGGCTCAGTAGTTGCAGCTTGTGGGCCCTAGAGTGCGGGCTCAGTAGCTGTGGCACACAGCCTGAGTTGCTCTGCAGCACGTGGAATCTTCCCAGACCAGGGATCGAACCTGTGTCTCCTGCATTGGCCGCTGTCCCACCAAGGAAGTCCTCTTCTTAGTTCTAAGAGAAGGTTTTTTCCATCACACCAGTTGCCTTGCAGAACTGACTCACTGATCAGATCATGTTTTCTTTCCACTGCTTTACCCAGGGACCTTGAGGCAGGTACCTTGGCTGGAGAAAAGCAGGGGTGTGGCAAGGGGGAGGCAGAGCAAGGTGGGGGAGTGCATTCGGCATGTCTTGGAAGAAATGTACCACTTCGGAGCAAATTCTTGATTTGACCCCTGACCCTTGCACCTTTTAGGGCAGGGTGCACCATGACCCTTTTGTACCTTGTTTCCTCATCTTTGAAACAGGAACAAAAGTATCTCTTTCCCAGGTTAGAGGGGAGGATGAACTAAAGTGCTTGGTGCAAAGCTCGGTCTGGAGGTGGTTATGATTTTCGTGGAGTGACATCAAAAGGCAGGACATGGTTTCTTGGGAATTCTCGCAAATTCTCTCTGAACCAAGACGTCATGCAATGGAGCTCTGTTTCAACAAATTTTCTTTCTTGGGCGTTGGGATAAGAGAAAGTTCTTGCCCTGGGAGGGTAAAGGAGGACAATGGTAAGATCTAGATGACCTGTCAGCACCTCAGCCGATTGGTATGAATTCTAGCTGTGCTCCAATGCTCAGAAAGAGCTGCAGCGCCAAGCTGGAAAGAGATAAAGCCCAGAGACCCACGCTGTAGACACTGGCATTTCTAAAGCTATTTCCGTGTGTGCCACCGACTCATGTCAACGCTGGCTGTTCCTGTCCATCCTGATGGAGAGGTGGCCAGCGTCACACAGCAAGCACCGCAGGCCAGTGCAGATCCTCAGCTGACCTGGCATCTCTTGTCTCAGAAAGACTTCACGGGAAGCTCCCTGAGGGTATTTCTGTGTTGTATTTGGCCCAGGCTCCCAGCCCCAGGCTTGGTCTTCAAGTCTCGGTCAACCACGATGATGCAGCCTCGGGCCAGCAGCTCTCACAGCAAAAGCCACCCAGGCCTTGGGAGACATACAGGATGCCTCTACTGTTCCCAGCATCGTTCTGTGTGGACCAGACCCTTGGGCTTTAATGGAGTCTGCTCCTTTTCCTGTGCTCCTCCCACTGTGATGGGAGGAAGAATGAGGCTCACTGTAATAAAGTGTGAAAGAGATAAGTGGAAGCAGAATCTGGGCTAAATATTCATTTTTCTTGTTGCCATATTTCTTTGCTTGTTATAAGCTTCTTCATACCCTAGAGCTCTTGTCAGCGACCCATTTTGTGAATGGAGACATTTCTANGACTGGAGTGGGGTGCCGTTGCTTTCTCCTCTCTATAAGGCAGTGGTTCTCAAACTTGAGTGTGCATCACCCCCTTCAGGGATCTTATTTTAAATGAGGATTCCTGGGACTTGTCCCCCACCACACACCCAAGTTCTGATTCCATAGGATAGTTCCAGAGGAATTAGGGAGCTGCATTTTTGCAAGAAGCCAGGGTGCTCCATAGACCACAGTTTGCAAATATTGCCCTAAGGAGTAAGTGGTTCAAGGAGCAATAAAAACCTTAGAAGATGGGTGGCCAGCAGGAGTCATGTATAGTAGAAGCGAATGCATTGTTCACCACTGTGATGCTGTTCTTTGATGAAATTTAAACACTGTCCAAATAATCTTAGCCTTCTCAATATCTAGGGGCTTACCTTAATTTGATGAGTAGAGTGATATATATGGTAAACACGGAAACGATCCAGTTTCCAGAAGCTCAAGTTGTGAGAATACGCAAGCTCCCCTAATCCANTTTGATGAAATTTAAACACTGTCCAAATAATCTTAGCCTTCTCAATATCTAGGGGCTTACCTTAATTTGATGAGTAGAGTGATATATATGGTAAACACGGAAACGATCCAGTTTCCAGAAGCTCAAGTTGTGAGAATACGCAAGCTCCCCTAATCCAAGGACATCCTGAGAGCAGCCACTTGAATTTATGCTTGGCTATCAGCTGGGCTCAGAGCAGCTTATTTTAAACTACAATTAGTAGCAAATTATAGTCAGACTGACTTCCAAAAGAGCTGGTTACATTCTGCTAGGAAACAATTTAAAGGATCAGATTGGTAGTGCCTCTAAATCAGGCAGGCTCATCTGGCTCCCGAGACTGGGGCCTCCCAACCCTGCAAAGATGGATTCTTGTTTAGCAGAAAGTTCAGGTTTGGGCTTCGGTATTCTCATCAGTGTTCACTGACAATAGCCAGATCTGCCTGGAGAGGGTGCAGAGAACTCGGTGGCAAACATGCAGAATGGTAAGAATGTGTGTTCCTTCTGCAAATGGGGAGAACTACCAGGGACTGTGGTACCCAGCTTCTTCAATCTTGTGGTGTGATCTCTCTGCAAGCCTTGTTAGGAAGTCAAGAAGCCCCAGAGGTCACACCAAGGAGGGAAACTCCTCTGTCAACTGTTCTCTCATTCAGTACACACCAAAGAAAGGCCAGACAGCGCAGGGTAAAATCATGCCACTGGGCTCCCTACAAAGTCACACCATTCCAGTGTGATGACTGGAATGTGTCAGTGTGTGCATTGTGAGGTGTGTGCAGTGTGTCAGTGTGTCAATGTGGGGTATGCAGAGTGGGGTACCGTTTTCAATGGGCCAAGTGAACCTCCTCAGAGTTATAATTTGAGGAATCTGTAAAAGGTATTTCATTTCTTCTATCACAGCTATGGGGGCGCGGTGGGGGAAGCCGCTGCAATACTTATTTCACCAGAAGTTTATTTCCTTTTGTTTCCCACTCTCCTGCAGTTTTATAATGAGAGCACAGCCATTTCACCTGAGATAAAAGCAAAGGGAAGAACTCTTAATAGTGAAGGAAACATATTTTAAAACCAATACCACTCCCCCCTCCTTTTTTTCCCCCAACCTGTCAGCAAAAAACTGTTTGGCTTTTATGCGATGCTAGCTGGCAAGAGTCAAGCATTCACTGGGGGTTTGTGCAGGTTAAGCGAGTTCAGTGCAGCTGCCTTGGCTCATCCATGCCTGCGTGCAAACACCTATAATGCCTGGAGTTAAGGAAACAAAATCCCCCACTTCTGTGAATCTCCAGCTAAAGGCACTAAAGGCAACCTTCACCTCTCCCCAAGGACAACACAGGTCAAGGGAGAGAATGTTGTTGAACTACACTGAATTTGATTCAAAAGTCAACACCCTTTTCAAAAATGTAAAAAATTTTGCTTGCTTTAAACATCTACCAGGCACTGAATGGGTGGGTCATTGGCGACTCTCCAGGACCACCTAGTCTCTGACTACCACCCAGCTATCTTCCAGTCTCCAACTCAACATAAAGGAGAGACACCCATCCTGAAACACATCTTGCATGTTTTCTTCTTTTATTCTCTTTCTTTGATTATTCTCCATTCACTGCTTAGCATGGACCCTTAGCTGTTATAGGGGTGGCAGGAGATGAACTCAGTGTGTTCATGTGCTGTTGTATACACCAAAGGAGAAAGTGACTTGAACNAAAGGAGAGACACCCATCCTGAAACACATCTTGCATGTTTTCTTCTTTTATTCTCTTTCTTTGATTATTCTCCATTCACTGCTTAGCATGGACCCTTAGCTGTTATAGGGGTGGCAGGAGATGAACTCAGTGTGTTCATGTGCTGTTGTATACACCGAAGGAGAAAGTGACTTGAACTCAAGGCCTCATGAACCCTCAGGCTTCCCTCGTGGCTCAGCTGGTAAAGAATCTGCCTGCAGTATAGGTGACCTGGGTTTGATCCCTGGGTTGGGAAGATCCCCTGGAGAATGGAATGGCTACCCTCTCCAGTATTGTGGCCTGGAGAATTCCATGGACTGCGTAGACCATGAGGTTGCAAAGAGTCGGACACGACTGAGTGACTTTCACTTTCAGAAAGTGACGTGAACCCAGGGCCTGAAGACTCCTAAATGCTTTGGGTGGAGATAGGGAGACTTGTCTTCACCCTCCTGAGTGGGACTGCTGGGAATAGCGGGGGTATGGTCATTCTTACCAACCCTGTTATTTTTTTTCACTCTGATGCACATCACATCAACTCTGTGAACTAGGTATTATTATCCACACATGAAGAAAGAAGGCTCGAAGAGGTTATGGAATTTGCTCAAGACTGTGCATCTGCAAGAAGCTGAAACTGGATCCACTTCTGACTTGGCCCAGGATTGTACCATCTGGGCTGGTCTCTAGAGATAGGAAGCTGCCCAGGGGCGGAGCCAGCGCTCTCAAAGGACATGCCCCTCACTTAGGATGGTTAATTCAGGGGAGGGGCTGTATGTGTGCGTGTCTCTCTCTATATATACACATATATAGGTACATATCTATATGTGTATGTATGTGAGTCCCCAAGGACAGCAGCACAGCTGAGAAGGGCTGTTTTGCTGCTCAGCAGGCGCGGCTCCTAACCGCCTGCCCTGGTTCTCTCCTTTGCTCTTTGAGGACTTTTTCCCCTCTGAAGTGACACTGGGAGGCAGAGGAATCCTGATTGCATAGAGCTATCAGATACCGGGGTGGGGATGGGGAGGCAGAGGAAGGGAACAGTGCAGGCATCTTCTCTTTGGGCAAAAGAAACTCAGACCATCCTGCCTGTTGGGCAAACATACAACAGGGCACTGGTTCCCATGTCCTTAGCAGAGATATCTTTGTAGAAGCACTGTTGTTTGCTTTTTCTGGGTATCTATTTAGAGGCGGGTTTCCTCCCCCAGGTGGCCCTCTGAACGGAGGTGGAAAAGGAGATGAGTGAGAAGGGAATTTACAAGTATTGTCCACGTGCAGCATGTCGGGTACACGGCCCCTTGCTTCACCTGCATTTTCAGAACCAGAGAGGACAGTGTCTGCTTCCTCTCAGCCCAGAAGATGGACTCGGATCCTCTGCATCAGGCAGCTAAGACAATTCTGTGAGAATATGTTTTCTAATGTGGGACTTTTCTTGGAGGAAAACCTCTGAAGCGGAAAACCCATAATCTGGTTAGGACGTAATTTCTTCTTTCCTTTCGCTTGCTCTAGGTCTTCACTCATTCCGTTTGTCTTTTAAGACACTGGGACTTTAATTAATCCCACTTTTTCTTTATCTCCAGGGATCTGACTTTAGCTTATTTTAAGATGGCAGATTATCAAACTCTTTTTCTTCATCTTTCCAAAGATTTGCAAACTGCCAGAACTACTTACATGCGGGTAATTTGAAGAAATGTTGGCTTATTCTAGCCAAATATGGATGTTTTTTTTTTTCCCCTAGACGAGTACAAAATGACTTTTTGGAGTTGAGAGGAAACTGAAATTATTTTATTATTTTATAGTGGAAGACAGAACCCCGAGAAAGAGCAGAAAGTGATATAAGAATAACATTAGACTGGGGTTTCTCTCGGGTTCTATGCTTTTAATTTTCACGAACGCTCGCCACCCTTTCCCACACAAACCTGGAATGCTGAGGAACTGCTGCTGTTTTGAAAAGGGTGAAAAGTCAATCCACTGCCGTGAGTTTGACTCACAGGATTATTACCAGAAGAAAGCCTATGAAAGTGTGCTTTGAGATGGCCATGGCAGGCTTTTAATTTCTTTGATAAGTCTTCCACTGTTCTGTTTTGGTGCAGCTGGGACTGACCTACTTTGTCCCTTCGTTGCAGGGTTGTGTATAGTTATTAATAACAGGACGAGGAGGCTCTGATGTTCAGACTTGTCCCTGAAACGCAGCAAGACTCAGCTTCAAATCCCCAGCCTGGCTTCATGAATTTTATTTATGCATTCATTTATTTATGTGATGTCTGGTGCCGAGCTGCGGATGAAAAATTAAAACGTAAATTCATCAGCAGAACCCAGAGCAGAGCTGGATTAAAATTTGAACTCCTGAACTTCGAGGACCCTCCTTCCACAAAGAGAACAAGATCATCAACTGAGCTTCACAAACAAAGGAAGAGCTTCTCTTTCCTCTCCCAACAACAGGCGAAAAGGCAGACCTGAGAACACTCGGGCTCCAAATGTCACTCACAACATCCCAAACCAAAACAAAAGCAATGCGCCAAACAGCCACACAAACAGAGGCGGGCGGGACAGGCTTCTAGTAAGCCCTGGTCAGTTGCCAAAATTGGCTTCTGGCTGCTGGCCCTGAGGGAATTACATAATTCCCAGACAAGGGCCCTCAACTTCAAATTTCATCCTCTCATCTTAGACTTTTACTCTGAAGAGCTGGCAGCAAAAATAGGTGAGAATCTCACTTCCACTGATGCAGTGAGGCTGCTGATTTCTATTAGGCAATTTTTTTGTTCAAGTCATTGGGATGGTGTTGGAAGGAAATGCCATGTTTATGAGATAATAGAATAACTCCACCCCCACCCTCGCCAAAGTAACTGCATTGCCTTCCATTTTATACTCTTGGGTCACCCATGACCTGATTCTCTGAGATCAGTAAATGCGAGTGTCTGCAGTGGAGAACCTTGCATATTTCACCTTTCCACAGTGGGATGGCAGGCTCTGACCAAAGGACAGAGCTGATGTGCTGGGGTCTTGCTAAAGAGAAACAGGAGGCATAGGAGAGAGTTGAGGCTGGTGGCTGCTATCAGAAGACATATCAGTGAAATGACCCCTGAGAACCAGATACCTTACAGAGGTCCTCTCATTTCCTATCCATAACAGCCTTATAACGTATGATTCTCTTTTCATAGAGGAGGAAATTGAGTCAAGGATAAAGCAGCCTGCCTGCAATCACACAGCTGGTTGGTATGGCTGGGGCCTGAAAGACTTCAAAGCTTATTCCAACACTCCAGGCCAAAAAAGCTCTGCTACGTCAAGTTCAAGGGATTTAGGTAAAGCATCCAGTGGCTTCATTAGTTCCATAGGACCCTGTATGATTGAGCTGCTGAAAGTCTTTATTGCTAGCGTCAAGGCCGCCTCTGTGTTTTCTTGTGGCTCCTAGCCATGTGTGGCCATTTACATTTAGATTAATTATGATAAAATCGAGCCACTTAGTTCCTCTATCACACTGGCCACATGTCAGTGATCAGTAACCACATGTGGCAAGTGGCAGTCTTTCTGGGCAGCACAGGCTTCTAATATGTTTTCAACTTCACTGAAAGAAAGTATTGTTGGCTAACAATGGAGATGGAACATTCTAGTTGTTAATTCGACCTCCCCCTTGTAGCCTGCACTTAGTTCTCCTGGGCCTGAATTCCAGACCTATCAAAGCAGACATTCTAGTCCTACTCTGGGTTTCCACTGCGATAGGTTTCCCCCAAGCACATTTCTGACCTCTGTCTGCCTCTTTATACTCAGTGTACTCCAGGGAGTCTACTCCAGCAAATCAGATGCTTTGCTGATTGGTCAGTTTGAGAAGAAAAACTTGCAATGAGTTACCCACTGAGAACAAGTTCCGCTGGTCCCCCAAGGCTCTTCCCCTGGGGTGGGCATGGTTTGGGGATGCCTGATGCCTTCTGTTTGCCTGTAAATCCACTCTCTAACCTTGTCCATGCTGCTCTGAGCTCCAGGAGGCTGGTCTACATCCATGAGGTCCTTACACCTCTGTCAGACCCACTGTATCACGTGATCTTACACTCCCAACTGTAATTTATGGCCAAGTGGAAGGGCTACATCAGGGAGAGGGCACAAGCAGGGGCAGGGGCACAGAAACCACACGAGCAGGTCGCCTGGCGTGCATTCCCTCCCATCCTTCCACTGATGCCTCTGCCTCAGTTCACATCTATGACTACAGGGCAAGAGAAGGTCTATTGATGAGCAAACCAGCACTCTAACAAGCAGGGCGAGGAAAGAGAAGAAAGAGGCTTATCACTCCAGATTGGTAGGTGGCAGTTTTCACAAGCAAGGGAATTTACATAGAAGGCTTGTCAAGACCCGTAGATCTCCAAACCAGATAGGCAGAGTCCTAAAGTTTGTATGGAGGCCTTAACTGAGTTCAGCCATGTATACGATCCAGAGGGTCTCAACAACACATTGATCTCTCAAGGCTGTGCCTGTGAAAATGGCTCCAGCTGTGGAAATGATGGGTAGCATGTACATTCCAAGGAGGGGCAGAGAGTGGGGAGCCTCCCATTGCCTAATTCCATCTCTCTGGTCAACCGGAGGTCAGACCCTCTCTGTGACCTCCTCCAACGAGACCTCTGTGACCATCTGATGTTGAAGGTAAAAGGTCACACTGGTTCATAGATGGATTGGCTTTTTACATGAGTGTAAACTGAAAGTGGGCTGCTCTCTTATAGTTCCATTTAGGGATGGCCCTGAAAGAGTGTAGGGAAATCCTCCCAACAGAGATCTGAGAGATGTATCTGATCTGCCACTATGTATAGAAGGAGAGGGCTTCCCAGGTGGCTCAGCGGTAAAGAATCCACCTGCCGATGCAGGAGACACAGGAGATGTGGGTTCAATCCCTGTGTTGGGAAGATCCCCTAGAGTAGGAAATGGCAACCTGCTCCAGTACTCTTGCCTGGGGAATCCCATGGACAGAGGAGCCCGGTGGGCTACAAAGAGCCCATGGGTTGCAAAGAGTGGGACACAACTGAGCATGCACTCACTCACACATGGAGAGAGACACAGCCCAAAGTAACAACAAATATCTGATTGATCAAGGCCTGGAAAGAGGAAGATTGGAGGATTAAGGACCAGGAGATCTGGGGAAGAAGCCTGTGGAAGCATCCATGGGCTGGAGCATGGTGTGTGACAGACTTCGTATCAGATATTAATGCTCAACAGAAAGCATGTATTAACCATGGAAGAGGCACTAAACAACCAAGTTGATGAAGTGACTTAGCCAGCTGAATTCAATCCTTGGATGGATACTCAGTGCTGGCAAAACGTGCTTCATGCCACAGAAATGAAAGCTGTGCATTGACTCAACAGCGTGGGCTTCCTCTCATCAAGGCTGGTTTGCCACTGCTGAAAGCCCAGTTTTCTAGGAGCAGAGATGAGAACTGAGCTGCTGATTTGACAGCGTCCCCCGTAGAGGCCCACCAGCCACTTGGTGGCAAGTCAGTACATCAGACCCCTCCTTTCTTGGAAGGAGCAGCTGTCGGTCTTGACTGAATCAGTATGCACAGCAGATACGAAATTGCTTGCAAGCATCTGCGTGACAGAGGACTTAGAGAGTGCTCGATTCCTGGCCACAGGGTTTCGGTGGACTGAAGAGCCCGGTTATAGACCAGGGGGTGTGGCTGTGGAGAATCTGCTGGCCTCATTACACGCTGCATCATCCAGAAATTGTTGTCTGTGTAATAGCTTAACGAATATCCAGCTTAGAGATGTTAAACTGGGAGGATTGGCACCACCCTCTAGGACACAGTATATACCCCACATCAACAACTATTATGGGGGCCAGTGTCCCCAGTAGCAAGCGTGAATCTGGACCCTAGGTGTAGAAGTGGGTGTGGCTCTGTTCATATCACTCTCAGTGACCCACTTAGGGAATTTGTGCTTCCTGTTACTGCATTTCTAGGCTTTGGGGGCTTGATTCCCAGAGGGAGAACATTTCTATCAGGAAATCCAGTTGAGTGTCCCATTAAGCTCTTAAGTTCTATGAGCTGACTGACAATTGTGCCAGTCTATCAAGCAAGGGAACCAGTTTCCATCCCAGTAGGAGTACTTGACCCTAATGATCAGGAGGAGGCAGGGCTGCTGTAACATACTGGAGTGTCTCTTGGAACCCCCTTGCCCACTTTAACAATAAATGGATGAAGGGGTAACCATAGTCTGAGAAGGGCATAGTGACCAGGGGCTCAGATCATCTTGCTGATGAGGGCCTGGATGACCCCGCCAGGTTAGACCAACAGAGGTGCTAGCCGAAGGGGAGAGGAATCTAAAATGAGGGGCAGAGTGGAGGCATGGTGGTATCTGTTACCTGGAAAGCAGCTGCAGCGACAGGAGCTGGAATTCACGTCACTAACCTTCCTTTCATAGGTTGACCCAGAAAAACAGGCCAGCCAGAATTCTGGAGAAGGTGTTCCCAGATTTTACTATTGAAGAAAGTGGATCCAGATGGCTCAGAACTGAACCTGAGTGAGTACACTGGGGACTCTGCCAGATCCCCTTTAAGAGGAGTTCATTCTCCCAGCTTCTGAGAATGGAAGTGACTTGTGCCTCTGAGATGAAGCCTCTCTGGGAATTGCCTTCCACTAAAGAGAGCAACGGAGAAGGCAATGGCACCCCACTCCAGTACTCTTGCCTGGAAAATCCCACGGACGGAGGAGCCTGGTAGGCTGCAGTCCATGGGGTCACTAAGAGTCAGACATGACTGAGTGACTTCACTTTCATGCATTGGAGAAGGAAATGGCAACCCACTCCAGTGTTCTTGCCTGGAGAATCCCAGGGATGGGGGAGCCTGGTGGGCTGCTGTCTATGGGGTTGCACAGAGTTGNGGACGGAGGAGCCTGGTAGGCTGCAGTCCATGGGGTCACTAAGAGTCAGACATGACTGAGTGACTTCACTTTCATGCATTGGAGAAGGAAATGGCAACCCACTCCAGTGTTCTTGCCTGGAGAATCCCAGGGATGGGGGAGCCTGGTGGGCTGCTGTCTATGGGGTTGCACAGAGTTGGACATGACTGAAGTGACTTAGCGGTAGCAGCAGCAAAGAGAGCAACAGAAGGGCTTCTCTGGTGGCTCAGTGGAAAAGAATTCACCTGCCAATGCAAAAGATGTAGGTTCGATCCCTGAGTCAGGAAGATCCCCCGGAGAAGGAAATGGCACCCCACTCCAGTATTCTTGTCTGGGAAATCCCATGGACAGAGGAGCCTGGCAGGCTACAGTCCATGGAGTCTCAAAAGAGCCAGACATGACTAAACAAGAGCAATAGCAAAGAGAGCCACAGGTCATGATGTCTGCAGGTCACACTCCACTCCCAGAGGCAGCCTGCATCCAGTGTGTGATGAGGGTAAAAGCCCAGCTTCCTTGCATCAGTCAAGCAGGACATCTGGGAAGGCTCATCCCAGTCTCTGGGTCAGATAAGGCTTTAGATGGCACTTCTTAGGGATTTAGCACCTCCCTGGCCCAGCTCCGCTTCTTCCCTCCGCAACACGTATAGCTCTTGAGTGTGAGCCCCACTAAACTTCCTGTTTGCTAAATCTCTTTCAGAGCCCTTTTCCTGGGGCACCGACTTCGGACAGTGCTCTTCCTCAGCTCAGAGTACTTTCCCTGCTCACCCTTCTGATGGATTCTCTTCGAATTATCCAGATTTGAAAGTGTCCTCTGAGCGCTGCTAGGACCCTCATTGACTGGNAAAAAAATTGCCTAATAGAAACGACCTGGATTAGGAGTCTGGAGAACAGTGGGTTTTCTCCCTGGCCGGCCTATCTCAGCCATTTCTTCCCGTTTTCCTTGACCATTTCTGCTTCCCTTTTATTCCACATTCTCCCCTCTCTTAATCACCGCTTTTCATGGGTTAACACTGGAGTCAAATCTACATCCTGTGAACGGTTTGTTTACTCTCTTTATCAACTGGTTGAACTCAGTTGATGAGCAACATGGCTAATCCAAACTGGTAGTTAAAGTGTCGAAATAAATGGATGCATTGCTTGCGCCCCAGCTCACATGGTTGAATTGATGATTAATTAATTGAGCGGCAACGTCGTGATCTGTCTATGGAAACCTGCCCACTTTGGCTACTCTAAAAGCTTCAAAGAGAAGCCAACAACTTGACCAAGTTATGAAAAATATGTATATGTATACAAAAAACTTCAATTGTGGGTTGAATAATAAAAGCCTAGTGTTTGCATTAAACAAAATGCAATAATATTATATTTTGTGTTACATGTAGCCTGAAGAATTCCAGTCTAATGGCTTCTTTTTATATTGGAGAGAATTGTGGCCAAAGGAAGTGAGGTCACAAAGCAGCCCTGCTGGTTTAGCTGTTTTCTGATGACACATTTTTAGACAGTAGAGATGTTCATTCTTCTTTACTCTGGTTCTCTCTCTCTGATATGAGAGGATCCAAATATCTGCTCATTTCCTCACGGGTCTGTGATTGAGGCACAATCATTATNAAAGGAAGTGAGGTCACAAAGCAGCCCTGCTGGTTTAGCTGTTTTCTGATGACACATTTTTAGACAGTAGAGATGTTCATTCTTCTTTACTCTGGTTCTCTCTCTCTGATATGAGAGGATCCAAATATCTGCTCATTTCCTCACGGGTCTGTGATTGAGGCACAATCATTATGCTGCTGCTGCTAAGTTGCTTCCGTCGTGTCCGACTCTGTGCGACCCCATAGATGGCAGCCCACCAGGCTCCCCTGTCCCTGGGATTCTCTAGGCAAGAACATTGGAGTAGGTTGCCATTTCCTTCTCCAATGCATGAAAGTGAAACGTGAAAGTGAAGTCACTCAGTCAAGTCCGACCCTCAGCGACCCTATGGACTGCAGCCTTCCAGGCTCCTCTGTCCATGGGATTTTCTAGGCAAGAGTAATGGAGTGGTGTCTGACACAGTCTTGAATGGGGTAATGGCAGGAAGGACCAGCTCTGGGCCTCTCCAGAGTTCTCCATTATGGTTTAATGATGTCCCAGTGCTAGAGGGTCTTGGAAAAAAATCCAATGGCCACAGGAATTGGACAACTGTAGCTGCAGGAAGAAACTTTGAAGTATGATTACCACATAAATACAGGGCACCAGTTAAGTTTGAATTCAAGGTAAATAATGAATACTTTTTAAATATAATTATGCCCGGATATTACATGAGACAAATTTATACCCAAAAAAGTGTTCATTGCTTATCTGAAAGTAAGTTTGATTGGGTTCCCTGTATTTTGTCTGTTGAATCTGTTAAGTCTACCCATGATCCATGTAGAAATACTTAACTGGCAGTGTCTTACAAATTGAGAGTACATTGTTTTGCGTGTTTCTTTGTCTTGCTGACTCTAAAATGATAAATTATGACCTATTCTTTGAACTCAAAGAGTGTTGGATATTTAGTAAATTTTAGGGTTCCTTTTCTAATAACTGGAATGTCCTGCAAAAAAAACAGGTGGTTTTTAAAACAATTAGTGCATCCCTGAGTCAAAGATAGTACTACAGCACCATTTTTAATAACTAAGGACTGGGAGGATCAAAAAAGGTCATGAACAGGAACTTTTTTGTTTAAAAAATATTAGGGGCACATCTATGCAATTAGATTGTCCACAGGTAGATCTCTTTTCTTCTGGCCTTTGAAGCTTCTAGCTAATTTTATGACAGGACTATTACTGTTCTTATAACATGACCAACTGTTTCCCCAACAGATACCTGTTTCCCAAACAGACATGTGAGTCTGTCTGACTCTTCAGGGCCACTCCTCCCATCCTCCAGAATGGTCCCCTGTGTCCACAGTGGGATGATGTCCATGTCCATCTTGAAATAAAGCAGAAGAGTGGTATGCATGGTAAGATCCCATTTGTGAAAATTCTGAAAAGCATCAACATAAATATTGGTGAAAACAACACTTTTTTCTGGTTAAATACCTAAGAAACTCTTAAGACTATATTTTGGGATGGTATCAATTATTGAAGGTTGAAGAGAAAGACTTCATATTTATTTTATACCTTTATGGATGGATATTTAAAAAAAATAACTGTTCACATTGAAACAGGTTGCTGCTGCTGCTACTGCTAAGTCACTTCAGTCGTGTCCAACTCTGTTGGACCCCATAGACGGCAGCGCACCAGGCTCCCCCGTCCCTGGGATTCTCCATGCAAGAACACTGGAGTGGGTTGCCATTTCCTTCTCCAATGCATGAAAGTGAAAAGTGAAAGTGAAGTCACTCAGTTGTGTCCCACTCAGTGACCCCATGGACTGCAGCCTACCAGGCTCCTCCATCCATGGGATTTTCCAAGCAAGAGTACTGGAGTGGGGTGCCATTGCCTTCTCCGGAAACAGGCTGAGTATTTACCTTTTAGCCACCACACTCTCAGCAATGGACTGGAATTTGTGACAGAAGGAAGTCTTCTGGCATTCCCTTGAGCTTAAAATTCAAAGCAGATCCAGACACTTTGATGACCAGAAAAGCAAACTTTTTAGTTCTATTAATCATAACTCAAGCTACATGAAATTGCTATTGCGTAGGCATAAAAAATTGGCTAAATATCAGCAACTTCATATTGCTCAAGTAATACTACTCTGAGCATCCCTGTTTCCTTTTTTTCCTTGATAAGTTAGAAAAACAAATCAAAACAACCAAAGTATGTGTATTTCTAGGCTTCCAAATCTGCCTTAACTTTTATATTTCCTATTATTGATGATCCCTATTAGTAAACATCTAAAACTTACGTAGCGTTTTGTATGTAGCAGGTGTTTTAAATACTTTGCTTACATAGGCTTATTCACACTTTACAATAAGCCTCTGAGATAATTCTGTTTTTCTCGTTTTGCATGTGGCCAACCCGAGGGGTGCAGAGTTCCAGCATCTCGCCTGTGTGGGTGCAGCTGTGGCTGAGGGAGCAGGGCTGAGTCCATCCGAGGCTGACTTGTAACCATGATGTCACATGGTCTTTCCTTTGTTATTTTCCCTGACTTTCAGCCATTGCCCTCTCATAACCTGATCTCTTTCCCAGTAGACATGTTGGCCTCTCTGGGCTCTCCCAGGGCACATGTACTGTATTCTAGGTTGGTCCCTTGAAGCAGTGTAGAAGTTTATCTAGGCTTCCCTGGGGGCTCAAACCAGAAAGAGTCTGCCTGCAGTGTGGGAGACCTGGGTCCAATCTCTGGGTCGGGGAGATCCCTGGAGAAGGCAATGGCAACCCACTCCAGTATTCTTGCCTGGAGAATCCCATGGACGGAGAAGCCTGGCGGGCTACAGTCCATGGTCGCAAAGAGTCGAACGCACGACTGAGTGAGTAACACTCAGGTTGGTCCCTTGAAGCAATGTAGGAGTTTATCTGACTGTGTTGAGGCCAGGGTGGCCCTGCACCCGGCAGTTTGGAATAGGGGTCCTCAGGCAGGCAGCGGCAGCCTGGTGCTCCCTTGGTGGAGGTGCCAGTCTCGTGGCAGGGAAACAGTCCTTGAAAGAATCATCTGTTTTCTCCTGAGCCACTGCTCCTGCAGGCCCCGTAGAGATGCCTGGTTTAACCATCCCCACGAACATGCCCTCCACCCTCCTGCACGTGGAGCTCCATGCCCCTTTGTGCTGCTGCATCACTTTCCTAAAATAGTGGTGCTGAGGCTGCAGCCAGGCAGAGTGGCTGGTGTGTCCCACAGACAGGAGAGGACCCACCGCTTAGTGCCCATGGACACGATCCTTAACTTTTCAAACTCAAGTCAGTTACTTCCCATGTACAGTGAGCATAATCACACATGTTTTGGGCTAGTCGTATGCCTTAACTAGTTCTTAGATGTAAAGTCTGATATAACGTGCATGCCTGCCAAGTCACTCAGTTGTGTCTGACTCTTTGTGACCCCACGGACTGTAGCCCCCCAGGCTCCTCTGTCCATGGGATTCTCCAGGCAGGAATACTAGAGTGGCTTGCCACTCCTTTCTCCAGGATAACTTCCTGACCCAGGGGTGGAACCCAGGTCCTTTGTGTCTCCAGCATTAGCAGGTGGGTTCTTTACCACGAGAGCCACCTGGCAAGCCCAGTATATGGGACACATGGAAAATCAGAGGAAGAAGCAGCACTGGGGTTCATTCACTTCTCTGTGAAGCTGGGCCCGTGACATGGGCTAACACAGTTTTCTTTGGCTTATAAATTGTGCTTTTAGCAATAACCACGACATTTAGCTAGTGGTAAAGAACCTGCCTGCCAATACAGGGGATGTAAGAGACACGGGTTCGATCCCTGGGTGGGAAGGATCCCCTGGAGAAGGGCATGGCAACTCACTCCAGTGTGCTTGCCTGAAGAATCCCACGGACAGAGGAGCCTGGAGGGCTACGGTCCATGGGGTTGCCAAGAGTCAGGCGTGACTAAAGTGACTTAGCACACACCTCATTAAAAGGTACTTTTGTTGTTGTTATTGTTGTATGGTTGCTAAGTTGTGTCTGACTCTTTTGTGACCCCATGAACTGTAGCCTGTCAGGCTCCTCTGTCCATGGGATCTCTCAGGCAAGAATACTGTGGTGGGTTGCCCTTTCCTCCCTGAGGGGATCTTCCTGACCTAGGGACTGAACTTGCGTCTCTTATGTGTGTTGCTTTGGCAAGCAGATTCTTTACCGCTGAGCCACCAGGGAAGCCCACAGTTGCTTTCACGTTTATTAATTACATCTTGTTATCCATAAGTAAGGCAGTTTAGACCTGCTTCTTCCTTCCAAGAGGATGGAGTTGGACTATTTTTGGTATCTCGACCTGCACTCGTTTCTTCCCACCCTGGGCGTGGGGAGGAGGGCATGAGATTGCCCGTTTGGCGAGCTTCTCCGCCTCCTCCTTTCTTGTGGGGCTTCTCAGCTACCTTGAGCAGATGGTCTCTTCTACTGCAGCAGAGGCAGTCCCCTGTACTCACCGGTTCAGAATCTGGGCTGCGAAGGTGGGTCCTATATTACAATTTTTGTTGAAATGTTACAATGTGGGATTTTTCTGGGAAGATCTATTAGAATTCAGTTTCTCCTTTGCTCTCAGACCATGCTTTGGCTTTGTCAGAAATTTCAAATGCTAATTAAACTCATGTGTTGCATATATCTAGTATTTTAGGCAATAGCTACCATATTAATATGAATATTTGAGATTTGCTGTTTGAGATATTTGAATAATTTGATACTAGAATATTATAAGCATTCATGCTGTTATTTAAATATGTGATGGTATAATAGATTTTTTTTCATTTACTCCTGTGATTTTTTTCTTTTTTTTTTTTTTCTATGCTCAGTGTTGGAATGCATTGAACACAATACTCATTTTAGTGTGATTGAACTGGGTCTTACTGATGAAATGGAATTTGTTCCCACAGAAATGCCTCACTGTTTTTTAAATGAAGTAGAATAAACATTTATTCTATAGTCAAACTGTAGCTTGGTTGGCAAAGAATCTGCCTGCAATGCAGGAGACCTGGGTTCCATCCCTGGGTCGGGAAGATCCCCTGGAGAAAGCAATGGCAACCCACTCCAGTATTCTTGCCTGGAGAATCCATGGACAGAGGAGCCTGGCAGGCTGCTGTCCATGGGTCACAAGAGTTGGACATGACTTAGTAACTAAACCACCACCACAGAATAAACATACAGAAAAGTACATTATAGTATATTGGCACCCAAATGGAGAGAGAGAGACCATTACTAATGCCTCAGAGCTCCCAGTCACAGCCTCTAGCCAGTAAACTACAGTTTTGACCTCTCATATCACCCACGAGTATTGCTGGGTTTTGAACTTGATGTACATGCAGTCACACTATAGGGACTTGGTGGGATCTGGTTTCTTTTCAGTTAGTAGCACTCTAATTTCTTGATTCTGCAAATAATGCTGTACTGGTTTCTAAACCAGTTTTTGGAAAGGGAAGGAGGCAGGCCAGGAAGGGAGGAGAAAGCATGGGGAAGCGAGACGGAGAACGTGTGTGGAGGTACCATTTGTCTGTTGCTACTCTGAAAGTGATGCAGCCCATGAAGAATTTGGGGAGAGTATAAACCAGCTTTGCCTTCTCGCTTTTCTTTTTCTTTGGGATGGTTTTGGTCACTGCCTCCTGTACAGTGTTTTTAAACTCCCTCCTTAGTTCTTCAGGCATGAGTTCTCCCTTCTTAGTTCTTGAATCTATTCATCACCTTCACTGTATAATCATAAGAGGTTTGATTTAGGTCATACTTGAATGGCCTAGTGGCTTTCCATACTTCTTCAATTTAGGCCTGAATTTTGCAATAAGAAACTCATGATCTGAGCCACAGTCAGCTCCAGGTCTTATTCTTGCTGACTATATAGAACTTCTCCATCTTTGGCTGAAAAGAACATACTCAATCTAATTTCAGTATTGACCATCTGGTGATGTCCATGTGTAGAGTTGTCTCTTGCATTTTTGGAAATGGGTGTTTGCTATGACCAGCACGTTCTCTTGACAAATCTTTATTAGCCTTTGCCCTGCTTCATTTTGTACTCCAAGGCTAAATTTGCCTGTTATTCTGGGTATCTTTTGACTTCCTACTTTTACATTCCAATCCTCTGTGATGAAAAGGACATCTTTTTTTGGAGTTAGTTCCAGAAGGTGTCATAGGTTTTCATAGAGCTGGTCAACTCCAGCTTCTTCAGCATCAGTGGTTGGGGTATAGACTTGAATTACTATAATATAGCATGGTTTGCCTTGGAAATGGACCAAGATTACTCTGTAATTTTTGAGATTGCACCCAAGTACTGCACTTCAGACTTGTTTGTTAACTATAGTGGCTACTCCATTTCTTCTAAGGGATTCTTGCCTGCAGTAGTAGATATAATGGTCATCTGAATTAAATTTGCCAGTTCATTCCATTTTAGTTCACTGATTCCTAAGATGTTGATATTCACTCTTGCCATCTACTGCTTGACCACATCTAGTTTACCTTGATTCAGGGACCTAACATTCCATGTTCCTATGCAATATAGTTTTTTTACAACATCAGAATTTACTTTCACCACCAGACATATCCACAGCTGAGGGTCAAGAAAAATGTTCCTGCTTTGGCCCAGCTTCTTCATTCTTATTGGAGGTATTAATAATTGCCCTCCGCTCTTCCCCAGTAGCATATTGGATGCCTTCTGACCTGTGGGGTGGTGACACATCTGTGGAAGTGGCAGATTTTATTTTCTTGGGCTCCAAAATCACTGCGGATGGTGACTGCAGCCATGAAATTAAAGTATGCTTGCTCCTTGGAAGGAAAGCTGTGATAAACCTAGACAGCATATTAAAAAGCAGAGACATCACTTTCCTGAAAAGGTCCATGTAGTTAAAGCTATGGTTTTTCCAGTAGTCATGCATGGATAAAAGAATTGGACCATAAAGAAGGCTGAGAGCCAAAGAACTGATGCTTTTGAATTGTGTTACTGGAGAAGACTCTTGAGAGGCCCTTGGACAGCAAACAGATCAAACCAGTCATTTCTAAAGGAAATCAACCTTGAATATTCATTGGAAGGAATGTTGTGGAAGCCGAAGCTTCAATACTTGGGTCCCCTGATTCGAAGAGCCAATTCACTGGAAAAGACTCTGATGCTGGGAAAGATTGAAGGCAGGAGGAGAAGGGGGTGGAAGAGGATGAGATGGTTGGATGGACATCACTGACACAATGGACATGAATTTGAGCCAACTCCAGGAGATAGTGAAGGACAGAGGAGCCTGATGTGCTGCAGTCACTAAGAGTTAGATCCGACTTCGTGACTGAACAATAACAATATAAACCGGCTGTATTAGTGACTACTTGAGACCTTGTTTAGGTGAGAAAGTAAATTGGATCTGAATGAGAATCTGGCTGAACTGACTTGCTTTGGCTGTACCGTAGTGATGTGAACATGTGGTCCAGATGCCTGTGAACCTCAAGAGGACCCCAGGATGCTGGCCTGGCTGGCTTTTACAGAAGTCACCTGTGTCTCCTTTGCCTTCAAGTTTTACTCCCCAGTCATCTGCCCCTGGCCTAAGACAAATGTCTGTTGGGACACGTTTACTTCTAGGTGTTCATCAAAGTGATCGATAATGAACGAATGACCAAATAACAGCATCTTTCCTCTTTTCCATATTATGTGCCCTCTGTGGGACACTAGGACATTCTAAAGAAGATGGAGACTGTGTTTGTCACAGCCATATTCACACGACAGACATGGGCTTCATGATGGAGGCAGTCATGTTTGTCCACGTGCCTCCCAAATTCTTCAACATCTTTTCCAAGGATATACCCTTCAGGTTCTGAGGGCCTTCATGCTGCTCACTATTAAGGATGGAGGGGAAGTTAGATAATTTTCCCAGTCTTTTAAGTGAGAAAGCTAGAATGTGAATCTCCCAGTCTGACTTCCTGTCAATGATTGTTTATTCCATGGCATGAATGAAACGTAGTGATCATAGTGTACTCCTTCAGCTTTTCAGATGAAGCAAGAAGATTGTGTATCTTTTCCCAGGCTCGGTGGCCTTTGACCTCATCACCCTGTCTCCTGTCTTCCTCACCTCCTTGCCAACCTCAATCCAAGTTTTCTCTGAGCTCCTACCAGCATTTCATGATAAACGTGTTTTAGCTATTTGGTTCACTATTCTGGACTAATAATTACTGAATCTAATGTAGGACTTGTAGGACAGAGCGTAGAGGACAGTGGTGCCTTAGTATTGTTGTGGGAAAGCTACTTGGGGACAAGAGAAGCCCCATCATGTCCCTAAAAATCATACCTTATAAGCTCCTTTCTGCTCCATTTCTGTGTCGATTTTGTCTTTAGATTATTTGTTTGCTCAAAAATGACTCATTGAGCACCTACTAAGTGCCAGGCGATGTTCTGAGGGCTTGGGAGGGCACATCCATGAGCAAAATAGACAAAAGTCCCTGAGCTTACGAGCCTTAAGGGGGAAGGGTAGAGAACCAGCAGTAAGCATTATAAACGATAAATGCATCAATTACATGGTCTATTAGATGACGATAAGTGATATGGGAAACAGCACAGTAGGAAGATTGGGGAATACTGGGGGCAGGTCACTGCAGGTGTAATAGAATGTTCTAATTGGACTCACTGATTGTAAAGACTTGCAGGGGATAAAGGACTAAGCTATGTCGATATTTGAAAGAAGAGTAGCCCACAAAGAGGGACAAGCCAAGGCAAAGGCCTTAACGTAGGAGCATGCTTGGAATGTTTAATATGAGGTGGAAGACCTGTGAGGGAGTAGAAGAACAATAAAAGGTGAAGTCACAGAAGTAACCAGGAGTCAAACCATGTAGTAACTTGTCTGTCATTGTTCAGACTCTGGCTTTCCCTCTGATCGAAGTAGGGTGAGGGATTGCAAAGCTTTAAGAGGAGAAACTTGATATAGCTTACATTTTAACTAATCATTTTGGTGGCAATGTTGAGAACAGGCAGTTGGTGGGCGGGAGAGAGGGAGACCAACCAATTAGGAGATAATTTTAATCACCAAGTTGAGGGATGATGGTAGGTTTGAATAGTGAAGAGAAGAGCTCATAGTCTGGATACATGACTTCCTGATGTAATGGACATGGAATATAAGAGAAAAAGAAGCCAAGAATGGTTTTGGTGTTTTTGCTATAAGTAACTTGAGAATTGGAGTTGCCATCATCCGAGATGGGAAAGACTGCAGGAGCAATGGAATGGGAGGTGATCTTGGACCTCAAAGCTGGACATGTTGAGAACAGGTATCCTTTAGATGTCTCAGGTAGAGATGTTGAGTCTGGAGTTTGGCAGCGTTCTAGTGGAAGCATATTGTGGAAGTAATTCCCCACATACACGTGATGAGCTATGAGCTAAAAGCTTAACAAAGCGATGGGGGTAGATAGAGAAGAATCAAGGTCTGAGCTTGGACATCCAACATTAATAGATAAAGAAGAGGAGAAGGAACCAAGAGAGGAGATACAGGAGTTTCAAGAAGGTCATGGGTTGAAGTGGGGCAGGAGGAAATGTAGTGTTTTGGAAAACAAGTAAAGAAAGTAGATGAAGGAGAAGAGAAGGTCACCCATATCAAATGTTGCTGGTGAGTCGAGCAATATGGGGACTGAGAATGAGAAATTGGCTTTAGTACTGAGATGGTCCATGTCAACCTTGACAACAGTAGTTTTCATGGGGTAAAGAGGATGAACACTTCATTAGGATGAATTTAAGAGAGGATATGGAGATAAAGACGAAGCGGTGAGTATAAAAAATTCTTTGAAGTGATTTTTTTTTTTTTTAGGAAGAGAAGAAAGCTATTGGGTGGATGGAAGAAGTGTGGTCAAGAGAAGCATTATTTTAAGATGGGGGAAATAACAGCATCTTAATGTGCTCATGGAGTTGTCTATGTAGTGGGCAGAAGGATGGACTTCAGGGGGCACTGGGGTGGGAGGAAACAGAATCCAGTGTTAGAGCAGAGGGACTGGCTTTAGAATGGGGCATGGATGGTCCATGCATGGAAGGCAGAGCGCCTGTGTGCAGAGGCTGGTACCAGGAACACGAGAAGGTGAGTGGTGGATGCGGACTCTCTTTGAATCGCTCTGTTGTTTCAGAGAATTAAGAAGGCCATCGGCTGAAAATGAGGCTGTAGGAGAAGAGGTTGATGTTGAGAAGAGGGGAGAAGGTGTGAATCAGATGTCTGGGAGAGCAGAGAAATGAATGAATGAGGGAAGCACTGCACAACTGCTGGCATGAGGTTCAAGGTCACGGCTCTTAAAGGAAGCCTGTCAGCGTGAGCGTGTGTTTTCTCCAGGGGATCTTCATCTGCATAGCTGATGTACATAAAAGGTGGAGGACTGGATCTCTTCTCCTTTGGAAACTTTAAAAATGCAACAATTTAAATGTTCTGAGAATGAGAGAGCCACTTCAGACAATTATGTCTACCAATTTGCCTACATCTTCCTCCCTCCTCTTCCTCCCCATCTCTCCCCTCTTACTTCTTTCCTTCCTTCCAAAAGCACTTATATCTCCTGATTATAAAATAATCATACCTGAGGCTAGTTATGTACATTTCTTCAATAAATTTTGTGTGTATACTAAGTGCCAGGAGCTCTGTTAGGCACCATGAAGACACACAAAAAAGCAAAGAAGACCCTAGATGCTTGTAGAGGAGGGGTGAAGATGAAACATGTCTATGTAAGATGGAAATTGGCCAGCAACAAATTGAAAATGGAACATTATGGGAATTGAGAGAAGGATACCTTGTTCCTAGCTGGAAATGAGGGATCTCTGAAGACATGGCAGATTGTAACTTCCAAGGGTGACCACACAGTATCTCCCATGCTGAGACATCGATACTCTTCCCATTTACAGTAGGTGTGGATGTCTTCTCCTTAAATGGGCTGTGACTCATTCATAACCAATACAGTGCACGGAAGAAATGGTGCCATAGAACTTCTGAGACCAGGCCAAAAGAGGAGATTCGGCTCCACCCTGTGTGCTGGGACATCATGTAAAAAGTCCTGAGCCTCCAGTTACCCCTGAGGTCACCGTACTATGAGGAAGCCCAGGCCACATGGGGAGGCAGCTTGTAGGCGCTCTGGTGGACAGTGGTCAGCATCAGCAGTGGATACATGACAGAAGTCACCTCTGCAGGACTCTAGCCCCTAGCTGCTGAGTACCCCTCATCTACTCAGCACCCCAGCCATTAAGTCCTTTCAGCTCAGGTCCTGGACATAAAGGGGGGGAGTCAAGCCGTCCCTGCTACACACTCTCTGAGTTCTTGACCCATAGAACCTCTGAGCATCATACAATGGATTCTTTTCACCTTTAAGTCTTAGAGGAATTTGTCAAATAGCAGTAGTTATCAGAACAGAAGATTTCTTGAAACAGGGACTACTGGAACCAAGTCAGTGTTTAGATGTGAAGAAAATGTGATACTAAATGAGACTGGTGATTTTATTATTTTCTTTATTAGAATTTCCCTTTCACATTTGATATTCCTAATATTAAACATTCTTTTGTAGAAATATCTCTAGATATTCATCAGAACATTTATTAAGACTTTGGGATGCAGCTTCTTCCTGTGATTTGATTCCGTGGTGATGCAGTACCATCAAATACACTTTAGCAAAAACTAGGTCTTGAAGAGAGTAACTTTTGTACAAAAGTTGAGAACTTCATTAACAGAGTTACTAGAATATTTTCTATAAACCAGTGCTAAACAGTACTATTTACAGGGTGATGTTAAAAAACACTTGGTAGAATATGCGTGTGACATAATTTGCTTTTAAAACTAATTTTTATTGTAACCATACCAGTGTTTTTATTTTTGGCCTGAACTTTTCAACTTTTATTGACTTACCGAAAGAGCATAAAGGGAGATTTTAAAGTATGATGGGTGTACAGTAGTTGACTCATTTGCCTGGCTAGTCTTCTCTGCCTTTCCTAGTGCAATAGATTAATAGGTGGTCAAATGGTTTGATTTGATTGATTTCCTCTCCTCTGTTCACCTTCTTCTGGCTGCACAGATCTGTGTTGCTGCTTTCACAGTTAAGGTGTTTTGTTTGCAAGTAACTGAGACCAATGTGAGCCAACTCAGGAAAAACCAATAATAATGAGAGGTGCAAGGATCTGAAAGTGTTTCCAGAATTAAAGGGGAGGCTGAAAAACCAGGCAGGGCAGGCCAAGTAGCCAGGAGCTCCAGGAATATAGCAGGTGGGAAGCCACTTCCAAGCCATTTTGTTCACTGGATTGAATGAGCTCCAAGTGATCATGGACACCATGTTCCTTGGCTCACAGCTCTAATGCCCATGGAGTATGACTTGGTCCTAGGAAAGTGAGTCCCTCAGTGAAGCTCCTCAATGTCTGTATCTGGTGGGAGACATATCCCAAAGTAAATCTGATCTTTTATGATCTGAAGGGAAATGGAAGTCAGGCAGACCAGAAAGCAGCTGTCCACCTCGCTTTTGATTCTGGAGTCATCTCAATGGCCAGCAGCAGACTGGACCTCATGATTTTTTGAAGAGGGTATGTCTTTATAGTTTTATTTATTTTGGACCTCAGAGATTTTAGTGCATTCATTCAATCCAAGTGTATCTGTTAACTTGCAATATACCTTATTTCAAAAATTATCTCTATTACCACATTTTGAAAAGAGTTGTTGTTCAGTCACTCAGTCATGTCTGACTCTTTGGCATGCCAGGCTTTCCTGTTCTCATCATCTCCCAGAGTGTGGTCAAACTCATGTTCATTGACTTGATGATGCCATCCAACCATTTCATCCTCTGTCATCCCCTTCTCCTCCTGCCTTCAACCTTTTCCAGCATCAGGGTCTTTTCCAGTGAGTTGGCTCTTCGCATCAGGTGGCCAAAGTAGTAGAGCTTTAGCTTTAGCATCCTTCCAATGAATATTCAGCACTGATTTCCTTTAGAGTCAACTGGTTTGATCGCCTTGTGGTCCAAGGGACTCTCAAGAATCTTCTCCAACACCACAGTTTAAAAGCATCAATTCTTCAGCACTCAGCCTTCTTGATGGTCCAACTCTCACATACATACATGACTACTGGAAAAACCATAGCTTTGACTATATGGACCTTGTTTGGCAAAGTAATGTCTCTGCTTTTTAATATGCTGTCTATGTTTGTCATAGCTTTTCTTCTAAGGAGCAAGTGTTAATGTCTCTTGAAAAAGATTAATGTCTTTTAAAATAGCTTCCTATTCATTGGCCCCTTCTTTGCTTAGAACTTCACAAGATAGAACCAGGATTCACATTCCCTCTTGAGAGTGGAAAACTGGAGGTGTTGGATGTTTCAGGCCCTTGTCCCAGGTCACTCTGATGTCTTAAAAACATGGTCAGGGCTCCAGCTGAGTTTGACTGTCATTCATCCATCCATTGTCCTTCTCTTTTTTTATGAGGCAGTTTCCTTAAGGACAGCTGTTGCACCTCCTGCCCACTGGGTCTCAATATTCACTAGGAAAATGAAGTTTTGGAAAGGGAGGATTCAAGTCTTTGCTTTACCACCTATAAGCTGGTGGTCATGAACACAATCTCTCTCACCTGAATTCTACTTACTGGTACCTCCCAGCACTGATAAAGAATGAAATGGAGGGATAGATATTACAGGGGGTTATGAAGCAGAGTGTCATGCAATTGTGAAGTGTTACCACTTTATCCATGCTTTTAATTCTCCTTATGCGTGTGGGCATGTAGTACATTATCACTATTACACCATGTGCCACTTCAGCACAGGATCAATAGCAGTGCAACGTGAGTTCCCTAGGGTTTTATCAGGTCAGACAGAATCAGTGTATCCAGGCCGTTATACCTGAAATACAGTTTCTGCAATTTGTTTCTCTTGCAACCTGTTAAGCCTGTAAAGGTGTTCCATTTCCAAAGAACAATTAAGCCAAGGACACTTTGTCTCATCTTTGATTAAATACAGTTTTCACTTTAGAATCAGATACTTCATTTTTAAAAGTTGAATAGAATAGCATCTTAAAAAGAAAAAAAAAAAAGAATTCTCACTGGTTAAATGTAGGCTGATGANTTTTATGATCTGAAGGGAAATGGAAGTCAGGCAGACCAGAAAGCAGCTGTCCACCTCGCTTTTGATTCTGGAGTCATCTCAATGGCCAGCAGCAGACTGGACCTCATGATTTTTTGAAGAGGGTATGTCTTTATAGTTTTATTTATTTTGGACCTCAGAGATTTTAGTGCATTCATTCAATCCAAGTGTATCTGTTAACTTGCAATATACCTTATTTCAAAAATTATCTCTATTACCACATTTTGAAAAGAGTTGTTGTTCAGTCACTCAGTCATGTCTGACTCTTTGGCATGCCAGGCTTTCCTGTTCTCATCATCTCCCAGAGTGTGGTCAAACTCATGTTCATTGACTTGATGATGCCATCCAACCATTTCATCCTCTGTCATCCCCTTCTCCTCCTGCCTTCAACCTTTTCCAGCATCAGGGTCTTTTCCAGTGAGTTGGCTCTTCGCATCAGGTGGCCAAAGTAGTAGAGCTTTAGCTTTAGCATCCTTCCAATGAATATTCAGCACTGATTTCCTTTAGAGTCAACTGGTTTGATCGCCTTGTGGTCCAAGGGACTCTCAAGAATCTTCTCCAACACCACAGTTTAAAAGCATCAATTCTTCAGCACTCAGCCTTCTTGATGGTCCAACTCTCACATACATACATGACTACTGGAAAAACCATAGCTTTGACTATATGGACCTTGTTTGGCAAAGTAATGTCTCTGCTTTTTAATATGCTGTCTATGTTTGTCATAGCTTTTCTTCTAAGGAGCAAGTGTTAATGTCTCTTGAAAAAGATTAATGTCTTTTAAAATAGCTTCCTATTCATTGGCCCCTTCTTTGCTTAGAACTTCACAAGATAGAACCAGGATTCACATTCCCTCTTGAGAGTGGAAAACTGGAGGTGTTGGATGTTTCAGGCCCTTGTCCCAGGTCACTCTGATGTCTTAAAAACATGGTCAGGGCTCCAGCTGAGTTTGACTGTCATTCATCCATCCATTGTCCTTCTCTTTTTTTATGAGGCAGTTTCCTTAAGGACAGCTGTTGCACCTCCTGCCCACTGGGTCTCAATATTCACTAGGAAAATGAAGTTTTGGAAAGGGAGGATTCAAGTCTTTGCTTTACCACCTATAAGCTGGTGGTCATGAACACAATCTCTCTCACCTGAATTCTACTTACTGGTACCTCCCAGCACTGATAAAGAATGAAATGGAGGGATAGATATTACAGGGGGTTATGAAGCAGAGTGTCATGCAATTGTGAAGTGTTACCACTTTATCCATGCTTTTAATTCTCCTTATGCGTGTGGACAGGTAGTACATTATCACTATTACACCATGTGCCACTTCAGCACAGGATCAATAGCAGTGCAACGTGAGTTCCCTAGGGTTTTATCAGGTCAGACAGAATCAGTGTATCCAGGCCGTTATACCTGAAATACAGTTTCTGCAATTTGTTTCTCTTGCAACCTGTTAAGCCTGTAAAGGTGTTCCATTTCCAAAGAACAATTAAGCCAAGGACACTTTGTCTCATCTTTGATTAAATACAGTTTTCACTTTAGAATCAGATACTTCATTTTTAAAAGTTGAATAGAATAGCATCTTAAAAAGAAAAAAAAAAAAGAATTCTCACTGGTTAAATGTAGGCTGATGAAAAAAAAGTTTAATGTAAGATTATTCTTGGTACAGAAACATTTTCACTTGGCTGTGAATTGGATACATTTAAAAATCATTTTAGGCTCTTGCCTTTGAAATTGTGTGCGATAAGGGAGATTACTAGACAAGTGTCAATAGGCATATTGGATCCAGTAACACTGCTTCCCTCATTCTAATGAACGAGTGCACCTCTGAGCGCCAGGTAAAGATGCTCTTCTGCTTACAAGAACACTTGCAGTGGCTGATTGGTGGAGAAAGCTTGATGGTAATTTTGCTCACGTTGATCTCTCCGTTCATGCTTGGCTTACCCTGTTTCTGGGCAGGCAGGACCTTTGTCTTGCACATTTAAAGCTGTTAGCCTTATCTATACAGGCCTAGGCACTTATGTACTGTGTGGCAAATCTAGCCATTTCAACAGATGTACCAATTTATATTCTCTGTTGCAGATCTTTTGCATGTAATTATAATAGATGGCCTTTAATAAACTTGTACTATGTACCAGGTGCTAGACTGATAACTCTCTATATTGTTTTAAAACCTCATGCTGTAAACATAAAACTTACTGAAAAAGATAATATGACTCATTTGGCCATGAAATAATCCAGCCATTTGGCATACACAAACTTGACCATCACCAGCTAGGATAGAAAAAAAGAATGTATGTGTCTTTCCCTGAAATTTGGATATTTTTGCTTTCTTGATGCTTCATCAAAGAAAGCGCTCCAAGCAGAGAAGAGGAGTCCCCCTTTCTCGTTCTAGTCCCATTATATTGTTGTGGACCAGGTGAAGTGAAGACAGTCAAGACTCACGCTTGTCCCCCTAAGGGTTTGTACTCTGTGGATCCTAAATAGACTCAGAAGGACTTATCCCTAGCTCACCCACCCCTGCCAGAGAGAGCTGTTGGGGTGCACCCATCTGGGCAGGCTGCCTTCTTCTCAGGACTCCTTTAGCCACTTGCAAAGCATGGCCACATTTTCAGCCTTGGTGGACTTTTACAAGAGGACCAGAAAATGCTGGGGTTGCTTTCCCTGCTGTGGGACATGGTGGCTTCTGTCAAGAACCATGATCAATGGCAGGAGAGTGACCGAGTTACAATAATACCCGTCTGTCTACCTCCCAGGAATATCATCAGTACGAGATGGACTCATAGATGTAGAAGTCCCTTGCAAAGCATAAAAACACAAGTCAAAACAATAAAAGAACAGTCTTATGACTGCTATGACATCAGAGCATTCCGGTCCAGGACAGTCAGGGCTGTTGATGACAAGCCAAGTTCTCTCTGTAGGACCCAGGATTTTCACCCAAGTTTTAGCAGATTTGTCTAAAATTGTCCACTCTCCTAGCTAAGGGGAAGAAAATGAAACAGAGAAGTGAGCTCATATTTGAGGTCATACATTACCCCCAATTTTTTCTCTCAGACACCTAGAGACTCACACCTACGTGTATACAAAACATGTATGTAAGAAATACATACATGCTGTGTAAATGTTGAGAGAGGGAAAAAGTATAACCCAGAAGTAGCTGGAATTTCTCTCCTCGTCTAGACCCGGATCTATTTCCCTCCATCTCCAGCTTTGCAGCAGGGGTGGCCCCAGGCATCCTAAGTCTGGATTTCTGCAGGCTCCCCAGGTTTCCTCTGGTTCCTCTGTCCTTGGGTTCCCATATCTTACAGGAAGTCTGTTTGCTGCTTAATCTGGGCAGCACTGAGAAACTCAGCTCCTTGCTGATCTCAGCAATCATTATCTATCCCAGATATACCAGTAGATTTTGCGGGCTTGGGTGAGAGTGCAGTGGGTGTGCAGGGGGACTGAGTTCACATGGGCACAGTGAAGACAATGTGAATCAGCTCAGGAGGCACTGTCTGAAGTAACCACCTCTTTTCAGGGGAGATTGAGAGCTTGTTTTCAAAGCCCTGTTTTTCCTCCCCCTCCTCACTTCCATCTGCCTCTGGACACCCCACACCCCTAACCCCTCGGTGGTGCTGGTTTAGTCGCTAAGTCATGTCGGACCCCATGGACTGTAGCCTGCCAGGCTCCTCTGTCTGTGGGATTCTCCAGCAAATTACTGGAGTGGGTTGCCATTTCCTTCTCCCTCTAAGCCCTTAGGGGAGTCAAATAACAAATTTTCATCTCAAGCAGGACACCCCCCCAGCCCTGATGGTGGGTGAGGCTCCCCGCTTCCACATGGTGCTCTTTCAAACAATGAAAACATCTTCCTAAGTGAATCCAGGGAATAAATTATCTTCATCTCCTTCCAAAAGTGTAAAATATTTACATATTATCTAAGTTCTTGACCCCATCAGGGCTGAACACTGATAACAAAATCATGCCCCGTATGTTCTTTTTTTTTTAAAGATGTGTCCAATATGTTTTGACTATAATTTTAAATAGGTCACTTATGAAAGCTTTAGATTGGACCCAGTTGTCTTAAAGATCTAGCTGAGCTCTGACATCCTATGTTGCTCTGCTATTCTACTGAGAGAAAAGCAGGAAGAAAAAAAAAAAGCTTTATTTCTGTCTGTAAAAAAAAAAAATGATCATCTGTCTAAAAATAATGTAAGGAGAACACCCACGATTCCTGTCCTTTCTCAAATGTCATATCCCATTGATCTAGGTCAGCCAGGAAGTCACTTAGCGCTTTCTTTAAAAAGTCATATTGTCCGGGGGATGAAGGACATCTTCTTTCACTTCTAATCAGCCAACCCATTACTCCTTGTCTGCATTTGTAGGTTCGCAGAGAAACTTAAGTGGCATGAGTCATGTTCTGAGAATCAAAATGCAGACACGGAGCATATAAAATGAGCCGTGAAGAGAGTAGGGATTGGAGCCACAGTGTGGCCCTTTGTGAAACATGACAACGTCCCGCGGACCAAGGTTTCTGAGTGTTGTTGAACTAAGGAGGGTAATGACAGGGTTCACGGTTTGCCAGAAAGTGTGTCATAACATAAGGTTTTAGGAAAAGTGCAGAGTGCCTTTAATCAAGCCTACGAGGAGCTTACTAATAGTGCCCTGTTTGTCAGTTGTTTATGTGGTGGGTGGGTGGGCTGAAATCAGACCAGTTCCATTTTTCGTTATGAAAATTTAGAGTGTATTTATCTAATTCTTTTCTTCTCCAAGGAAACATCTACAAATGTTAATTACAGAGATTCTGGTTTTACCTATCCTGAAAGCATACTCTGGAGCATTACTTTTACTGGGGTCACCTCTGTTAAGTGGGAACTTGAGTTTGAATGACTTGGCAGGTCACCCTCAAGGGATAATATCTGTGTCTTCAAAGGAACCCCTTGGGATCCACCACTTGTTTTGGGAAAGGTAATATTTTGGCCTGTGGATTCTGGCAGCTGGACAACATCTTGGGAGGATCCCAACCACACACGAGTGAAGGAATTTTTTACATGTTAAGCCTTCCATTTTGCCAAGGTACTTATTACCTTATTTCTGCGGTGATGGCTGTTTGTTCAGTTGCAGAGTGTTATGGTTGAGTCTTTGATCATCTCCTGAAGTTAATTGTAAAATCTTTGCATGGTCTCCTATATTCCTGGATTATAAAATTACACCATCAGGCAATTCTTATTGTCATGGATAATTGTCTTAAATAGGGGAATAAGTTAGAGGACTAGAATAAAGAATGAAAGTAAACACTTATGGGGAACATTACGCTTTAGAAAAAGGCATTACAGTGTAACAGTATGGTGAGTCCAATCCCAGATTTATAGTGATTTAATGAAATAAGCAGCAGGCTTTGGCTCTAGACATATGTTGACAGAGGCAGATTGAATATCAGAGATTTCTATTGTAAAGTAGTGATTTTTGTGTCCAAAATGTCATTATCTTCAAAAGATACATAGTCCTTTGAGGTCTGAAAATACCGATAGTTTCCTCTTACTGCTTCTTGAGCTTAGCACTCATTGTTTTATCTTGGAAGACATTTGCTATTTCTACATTAGGGCATTGTAATAGGATTTACATTACAGCAGTCAGCAGTCCCAAGACTGTTTGGTAGACAGGCTCAGGAAGAATGAGAAAACTTCTTATTCTGGCTGTCATAGATGATGCTCAGGTTTACAAAGGACTTCAGATAGAACGACAGGGAGAATTCATAACCTGATGCTTTTGAGTCAATTTCATGTTCTGTTTTTAATTAGAACTAACTCTCTTCTCTCTTTTTCATTTGCCAAGGAACATACCTTGTCTTATTTTCTTGGGGGACAAAAGTCTGCCAAAAATGGATTAAAAAACGGTTGATTTGGAATCATGTCATAACATAGAACTAAAGGAAAGGGTTGAACTGGCTGCTTAAGCCTGAAACAGTCCTCCAGAGTTAGTCTCACTGATGGCAGAGAAAGGCAAAGCAAACACAAATTGTGTTGAAATGGCAACCAGTGTGATCCGACTTTGAATATCTGCCAAAGCTGGGATGAAGGATTTCACTTAATGCAACTAGTATTTTATCCCACTGACATAATTAGAAATTTGGGGCCCTTTCTCACACAGGACTATAGGAATCCCTTTTCGATTTGGTTTTAAGATAATGATCACCTCATTATACATCTACAGCTTCCTTGCAACCCTCATCTTTGGTTTTAATACATAGCCTTCCATTGTTGAGCCCTAGCTTTCATGCATTACAGGCGTATACAGTGTTTTAAATTATACCTGTACTTCTCATGCTTCTTTGAGTGCAGACCTAGGAAGTTGTTCCTGAATGAAGAGATTCAGCAGTGCGGTTTTGATATAATATTTTCCTTCCGTAAGTCTTGAATCCTTCCCCTTATTTATTCAGCTCTTCATTTATCCCAGCACTAGGATACAGAATTTCAGAGGTCACTTTTTCCCTTGAAATTCTGCATGTTATGTTGACTCAAAGAAAAACGATTGTATTTCAGTAAGTAATTCATCCAAATTTGAAGAAGGAGATTAGATTCAAATGTTATTCCAAATGGATGTTTTTTGAAAAGGCAAACTATCAAAAAAAAAAAAAAAAGAAGAAGAAGAAGGTAAAATAGAACTAAACAGAAAGCAAAATGCTTCCAGTTTGAATAAATAAAATTTACCAGATTATCTCATTGGATATCAGCCCTTTCAAGATTTCAAGTCCCTAGTCATTGGGAAATCTTGCTCATTTTCTATGGTAGTAACTGACTGAACTGAACATATAGAGATTGCAGTAGTTAATTGCAATTATTCACTCTAGACAAAGACCAAAAAAAAAAAAAAGAGCTTTTCATCTTCCAGTTTCTTAGTTTGTGTGCAAAGTTGCCATTCCAGATGGGGCCCATTATGCGATGCTGTATTTCAAAGGGAAACATTTCTTAAAGTTGCTGAGAAAAAGTCTATTAAGGAAATAAGAGCCGCTGAAGGAAAGACACATGTTATATATTTCTTCAATTAGTGGCAAAGTCCTGGTAGTATGATAAAGAACTGTGGGGGTTCTAAGTGAAATACTTGAATCTTCTCTCCTCCTTAGCCCACCCAATGCTGTTGTAAAAAGGGAGAGAGAATCATTGGATTCCATTCTGGGGGAAAACCATTTCTGATTTTGTAGCTGTGAGAACAGAGTTGCACTCTTTTGCTTAATGTGTCATTTATTAAAAGTTTTTCTCAGTAGGACAGCAAGCAATTATGTGAAGCAGCTGGGTTACAAGAAGGCCTGCTCACATGTTATTACACGCAGAGGAATTATGGATTATGGAAAGATGAACAATGTAATTATGCTCATGGAGTGTCACTTATATTAATTTTTAGGGTGAGATTTGTAACAATTTCATAATAGCTCTAAAAATCAGAGCAAATGTTTGGATTTCTAAGGGTTCTCCAAGGTTTAAAACTGGTCCATGGGTTTAATTTTGTCAAAAATGTGGCCCAGTGCCTGACAGTGCTCAGGGGTTCAAGGGGAATGAAATCCTACAAAGGCTGAAGACAAAGTCTAAAACTTTTAATTTGAAATTTCTCATTTCATTAACTCTCATCTATCACAACCCCATTCCCTTGCTGGGATCCTACAGAGATGGACTCAGAAGAGGGTAGCCCACAGCTGCCTTGCAATTACCCTGCGTAACTATGCAAAGGTGAAAAGAGGTTATGCTCATGGAAGTCAGTTAACATCCTTCCTGGTTCCACCCGGCAATTACTTGAGATGTATCATCTTCCAGAAACCTGCCAGTCACTCAGAAATCAGGGTCTTTGCCTTTCTAGAGCCCCTTCCTTCGACTGTTCAGACTCCTTTCTCTTATTCTTCCCAACGCCTGTTCCACCCTCTTCCTTCTTGTTTCTTGTTGGCAGGATTGCTAATTAGGCCGCTTTTTCAAACAGAATGAGGAGTCTCTTTTGCCAGGTAAGTGGGTGGTATTTGTAGTAAGTAATTAAAATGGATTCATTGAATTAAAAAAAAACCTAATAATAACAATAGCAAAACAACAACAACAGCAAATGTGGGCAAAAACTAAAGTGACCTGGAAATGAAGCTACGTTAGTAAATGGTGACGTGGCCTGAAAATTCTGCAGGTGTAGATATTTGAGTTGCTGGAAAAGTGGCTCTTTGGCCATCTAACGTAAAATAAAAAATAAAGGAATACAGAGTCATCATTATCTCAAGTTTAGTGTATTTTAAAGTGTCCCAGCTGCTATATAGTGATAGAGCTTTAATTTTTACCTCTAAGTATGTCTTTTCCAAATGGCAATCACTTAATTTTCTTAGCCTCTAACTGCAGTATGTGTGTGTGTGTGTNATTTCTGCGGTGATGGCTGTTTGTTCAGTTGCAGAGTGTTATGGTTGAGTCTTTGATCATCTCCTGAAGTTAATTGTAAAATCTTTGCATGGTCTCCTATATTCCTGGATTATAAAATTACACCATCAGGCAATTCTTATTGTCATGGATAATTGTCTTAAATAGGGGAATAAGTTAGAGGACTAGAATAAAGAATGAAAGTAAACACTTATGGGGAACATTACGCTTTAGAAAAAGGCATTACAGTGTAACAGTATGGTGAGTCCAATCCCAGATTTATAGTGATTTAATGAAATAAGCAGCAGGCTTTGGCTCTAGACATATGTTGACAGAGGCAGATTGAATATCAGAGATTTCTATTGTAAAGTAGTGATTTTTGTGTCCAAAATGTCATTATCTTCAAAAGATACATAGTCCTTTGAGGTCTGAAAATACCGATAGTTTCCTCTTACTGCTTCTTGAGCTTAGCACTCATTGTTTTATCTTGGAAGACATTTGCTATTTCTACATTAGGGCATTGTAATAGGATTTACATTACAGCAGTCAGCAGTCCCAAGACTGTTTGGTAGACAGGCTCAGGAAGAATGAGAAAACTTCTTATTCTGGCTGTCATAGATGATGCTCAGGTTTACAAAGGACTTCAGATAGAACGACAGGGAGAATTCATAACCTGATGCTTTTGAGTCAATTTCATGTTCTGTTTTTAATTAGAACTAACTCTCTTCTCTCTTTTTCATTTGCCAAGGAACATACCTTGTCTTATTTTCTTGGGGGACAAAAGTCTGCCAAAAATGGATTAAAAAACGGTTGATTTGGAATCATGTCATAACATAGAACTAAAGGAAAGGGTTGAACTGGCTGCTTAAGCCTGAAACAGTCCTCCAGAGTTAGTCTCACTGATGGCAGAGAAAGGCAAAGCAAACACAAATTGTGTTGAAATGGCAACCAGTGTGATCCGACTTTGAATATCTGCCAAAGCTGGGATGAAGGATTTCACTTAATGCAACTAGTATTTTATCCCACTGACATAATTAGAAATTTGGGGCCCTTTCTCACACAGGACTATAGGAATCCCTTTTCGATTTGGTTTTAAGATAATGATCACCTCATTATACATCTACAGCTTCCTTGCAACCCTCATCTTTGGTTTTAATACATAGCCTTCCATTGTTGAGCCCTAGCTTTCATGCATTACAGGCGTATACAGTGTTTTAAATTATACCTGTACTTCTCATGCTTCTTTGAGTGCAGACCTAGGAAGTTGTTCCTGAATGAAGAGATTCAGCAGTGCGGTTTTGATATAATATTTTCCTTCCGTAAGTCTTGAATCCTTCCCCTTATTTATTCAGCTCTTCATTTATCCCAGCACTAGGATACAGAATTTCAGAGGTCACTTTTTCCCTTGAAATTCTGCATGTTATGTTGACTCAAAGAAAAACGATTGTATTTCAGTAAGTAATTCATCCAAATTTGAAGAAGGAGATTAGATTCAAATGTTATTCCAAATGGATGTTTTTTGAAAAGGCAAACTATCAAAAAAAAAAAAAAAAGAAGAAGAAGAAGGTAAAATAGAACTAAACAGAAAGCAAAATGCTTCCAGTTTGAATAAATAAAATTTACCAGATTATCTCATTGGATATCAGCCCTTTCAAGATTTCAAGTCCCTAGTCATTGGGAAATCTTGCTCATTTTCTATGGTAGTAACTGACTGAACTGAACATATAGAGATTGCAGTAGTTAATTGCAATTATTCACTCTAGACAAAGACCAAAAAAAAAAAAAAGAGCTTTTCATCTTCCAGTTTCTTAGTTTGTGTGCAAAGTTGCCATTCCAGATGGGGCCCATTATGCGATGCTGTATTTCAAAGGGAAACATTTCTTAAAGTTGCTGAGAAAAAGTCTATTAAGGAAATAAGAGCCGCTGAAGGAAAGACACATGTTATATATTTCTTCAATTAGTGGCAAAGTCCTGGTAGTATGATAAAGAACTGTGGGGGTTCTAAGTGAAATACTTGAATCTTCTCTCCTCCTTAGCCCACCCAATGCTGTTGTAAAAAGGGAGAGAGAATCATTGGATTCCATTCTGGGGGAAAACCATTTCTGATTTTGTAGCTGTGAGAACAGAGTTGCACTCTTTTGCTTAATGTGTCATTTATTAAAAGTTTTTCTCAGTAGGACAGCAAGCAATTATGTGAAGCAGCTGGGTTACAAGAAGGCCTGCTCACATGTTATTACACGCAGAGGAATTATGGATTATGGAAAGATGAACAATGTAATTATGCTCATGGAGTGTCACTTATATTAATTTTTAGGGTGAGATTTGTAACAATTTCATAATAGCTCTAAAAATCAGAGCAAATGTTTGGATTTCTAAGGGTTCTCCAAGGTTTAAAACTGGTCCATGGGTTTAATTTTGTCAAAAATGTGGCCCAGTGCCTGACAGTGCTCAGGGGTTCAAGGGGAATGAAATCCTACAAAGGCTGAAGACAAAGTCTAAAACTTTTAATTTGAAATTTCTCATTTCATTAACTCTCATCTATCACAACCCCATTCCCTTGCTGGGATCCTACAGAGATGGACTCAGAAGAGGGTAGCCCACAGCTGCCTTGCAATTACCCTGCGTAACTATGCAAAGGTGAAAAGAGGTTATGCTCATGGAAGTCAGTTAACATCCTTCCTGGTTCCACCCGGCAATTACTTGAGATGTATCATCTTCCAGAAACCTGCCAGTCACTCAGAAATCAGGGTCTTTGCCTTTCTAGAGCCCCTTCCTTCGACTGTTCAGACTCCTTTCTCTTATTCTTCCCAACGCCTGTTCCACCCTCTTCCTTCTTGTTTCTTGTTGGCAGGATTGCTAATTAGGCCGCTTTTTCAAACAGAATGAGGAGTCTCTTTTGCCAGGTAAGTGGGTGGTATTTGTAGTAAGTAATTAAAATGGATTCATTGAATTAAAAAAAAACCTAATAATAACAATAGCAAAACAACAACAACAGCAAATGTGGGCAAAAACTAAAGTGACCTGGAAATGAAGCTACGTTAGTAAATGGTGACGTGGCCTGAAAATTCTGCAGGTGTAGATATTTGAGTTGCTGGAAAAGTGGCTCTTTGGCCATCTAACGTAAAATAAAAAATAAAGGAATACAGAGTCATCATTATCTCAAGTTTAGTGTATTTTAAAGTGTCCCAGCTGCTATATAGTGATAGAGCTTTAATTTTTACCTCTAAGTATGTCTTTTCCAAATGGCAATCACTTAATTTTCTTAGCCTCTAACTGCAGTATGTGTGTGTGTGTGTGTTAGTCACTCAGTCGTGTCTCTTTGTGACTGCAAGGACTGTAGCCCACCAGGCTCCTCTATCCATGGAATTCTCCAGGCAAGAATACTGGAGTGGGTTGCCATTCCCTTCTTCAGGGGATCTTCCTGACCCAGGAATCAAATCGGGGTCTCCTGCATTGCTTATTTTAATTAATTAGGGCTTCCCAGGTGGCCCAGTGGTAAAGAATCTACCTGCCTAATGCAGGAGGTGCAAGATTGATCCTTGGGTTGAGAAGATCCCCTGGAGGAGGGCATGGTCACCCAGTATTCTTGCCTGGAAAATTCCAGGGATAGAGGAGCCTGCCAGGCTCCATTTGTAATAGTCCATGGGGTTGCAAATAGTTGGACATCACTGAGCATGCAGTCACACATTTAATTAATTAAAAATATTTTGTATTCCTCTGGTACATTTCGTCTTAGACATCTAGGGAAGCAGCTAGTCAGTTCTATGAAAGGAACTCTTGTGATTTTGCTTGAGATTGCAGTGACTTTATAGATTTAGAAAGAATTGGCATTTTTCGTTACAACATTGAGTCTTCCTACCTAGCAACATGGCATATCTCTCCATTCATTTGATGGGGTATGTCTTCTTTTATGTCCTCCCATAAAGTTTTACATTTTTATTCATATAGATCTTAAAGCAAAGGTATTTTGTTTTCCTTGAATTATCTTAGAGTTTCCTACTTTTTGACTTCAGTTAAGTGTGTATATTTATAAATACTATTGCATCTTCTCCATGTGATTAAGATGTGTCCTCTTTCTCTTAAAAGGTTTGACATCTGTTCCAGGAGGGAGGATAGGGGTAAGGTGGATTTTTCTTTTCTTGGAGTAAATACCCTGATGGAGACTTTCACATCAGTCTTTCTTCAAGTGATGGCCTGCCTTCTCTAGCACAAGGTTTAATGTGAGTGGAGGTTGTGTATTTGTGCTCTACATCTTTCAAAATGCACTCTCTAATGATTTGGAAATATTCCCGCATAATTTCTCTGCTGGTACATGTTCAAGGCCCAGCAGAAGAATCACTCATCCTTAACCTTGTTTGTTTATCTGCTTGCTGATCTTTCTCTTGACTGCTACCTCTTAGATGCGTTGAAGGGTAAAGGGAATCTAGCCAAAGCCCTTAAGGACCAACCCTAAAGTTCATCTTCTGTGCTTCCAAAAGGCATTCTCTTCTTGCCCCTTCTGCTCCGGCAAAGAAGGGAGTTATCAATAGATGTTATGATTGATAACGCACACAGAGCATGCTCAAAAAATAGATCAAAGCCTCTGAACATGTTTATCTGTTTGCTGGATCCAGCTTTCTTTGTTCACACAGTTTCGCTCAAAACTGTTCTTTCAGTGTCCAAGCTAAGCTTGTGTCTAGTGATGCAGACTTGATTTAAATTAGAGAGACCCAGTAAGTGCCCTGGCTGAGCTGGGAGGGACAAAGCTGGCTTTCGTCAGCCTCTTTCTATCATCTCTGTGTGCCCTCAGCCTCTTTGGTTTTCTTGCTTGTGAAGCTCTGTCAGTGATACTGGTGTCTTTGTTTTGTAGACGTAGCCCGGGCTCTGCAGTGGTGATAGCCTGCCGCTTTTATTGATTTCTTTGGGTGTTAATATTTTCCTATTATGCCTGTTGTCTGGGCCTCACTTCTCTGCCTGGTACTGTAATACACAGCTTTCAGTATTCTGATGGGATAGCATGGGTCTGCCATCACTAGCTTGATTTTTTTAACAGGAAGCTCAGACAATAAAGGCCTTGAGAAAGCAAATGTGAGAAATGCATGCTTCTGTCTAGGGACATGAGTGCAAAAAGAAAACAAAACAAAACTGTCTATTTTGTTAGTTTCTGCCACCCTGTTTTTACAGTAAAGAACTAGAACCCTTCCCTGCACCCTGGGCATGAGCAGAGAAATTGGCTGCAGCCGTCAGAGGCTGCACTTTGAGATATTAAACGTTTCCTTATAAACGTGTAATTATCACCTGTTGTCTGCTTTCTCTCCTGCTGCTCAATCAGGAAATGCCTTCTTGATTTAAGGAGTACATCTTGAACACTACTACTATTACTTCCACGACTAACAATAACAATAAATGTGCATGTAAAAGAGAAATTCATAAAAGCTAGTGACAGGGAACTATTAATCCCTCCTTTGTGCATTAACTGAACCTAAGTAGATAACATATACAGCTTTGTTGGAACTAGCTCTGTGTGGAGCAGGTTTTTGAGGAGGGGATCTCTGTGTTTCTTCAGACTCAGTCAATGAGGTTTTATTTAAGAGTGACATGTTAATGAGACTTTAAACAGGATTTGAGGATTTCAGGGGAAGAGGAACATTCAAGAAAGGATCATAAGTTTTCACTGTTCTAAAGGGGGGAAATGTGGAAAGTCAGAAGTGGTCTCTATTTCAGCTTCTAGGCGGTGTCACGTATCTAGTTTCTAGCTTTCTTTACAGAGTCCTTCTTATTCTTCTTTGTTGCAGTTGCCCAGTTGTTCTTGCTGATTCCTCTTCCTTTACCCTGGGTCTTCAGTGATATTCTTCTCTGCTCTCGTGTGTCTTGTCCCCCCATTTTGTACTGAATTCCAAAGTTGTGTTCCTTCTTTTATAATCAGAGTTTTGGCTTGGCACATGGTTGTCTACTTTGAAACTACATTTTCCAGCCTCCCTTGCAGCTAAAATTCTGCCTATAAGTTAGGTTCCACTTAAGTTCTCCTGGGAGATTTAGAAGAAGAGAGCTGGGCTTCTTTTGGATCCTGACTGTCTTAATGACCAGCCAGACCATAGGTTTCCTGCACTGACTTCCTATCCCCTCTTAACTGGGGGTCAAGAAGCAGTGGGGGTCATGGCCCCTTCTTGATCTCGTGTCTCATCTCTGAGTGCTGCTCCTCACGTCCATTTTCCTGCTTCCTGCTGCACTAGAGGCTTCAGATTAGACTCAGGCCATGGCTCTAGTTGTGCCTTTGAGTTAGCAGGCCCCATGCTAGGTTGGTTCTGGGTTGCTCTAGACATCTCTCACTCTTGTCAGAAGTTTTATAAACCCCTCGGTCCCTGTATTAAACTCATTTTGCTTAAAAATACGTGGAGTTAGTTCTCAATCCTGTGCTGATCCTATGATAAATAACATTAATTATGTCCATGCCCATAGAATAGGCAGGCAAGGATGGTCCTCATAGAGTAACCACCAGTGAGTTCCGTGGGCCAGGCTTCTAGTGAGGCCTTTGACCTTCTCTCCTTGACTCATCCCATCCACCCTGCAGGGCAGGCATCACTGCCATCTTATTGAGGTCTCTCTCTCTCTCAAGAGGGCTGGGGAGGTCTGTAACAAGCCTGTGGCCACAGGGGTGGGAAGTGAAATCCCATGCTTTAAGTCTTCTCCGTCACCCCAGCTGTGAGCAGAAATTGTTAGGTTGTCAGAAATCAGTGTTGCCTTCTGAGATGCCAAGAAAGTGTCTTTCACTTTCACATGGAGAAACTGAGTCTGTCAGAGGGACGTGACCTCATTGCTTTAACTCTTCCCCATGAGCTGGATGCTTTGCACAGTGCGCTTAGACCCATGGCCTGAACCCCCGGTGGGACCTTAGGCCTCCGTGTGGTGTGATGTGTTGTTCTTGCAGCCTCCCCCTCACTACCGTCATTCTCCTTCTAGGGAGGAGTGGGTGCTATCATCAGTCCCTTATAAGAACTATCAGTGGCTGAAGAGTTTAGGACACTCTATTTAAAACAAATGAAAGCAGCAGTGCATGTATTGTGAACACTTCAGAGGCTCTCACAAGGCAGGAGTGGAAAAGGGGACGGAGGCCACTCCCGGCCGCAGCCCAGTTCTCTCTCCTGTTCCTTCCTGCATCCCCGGCTGCCCCTTCCCTGGCTGGGGTTTTTGAAGGCCTGGGAGGCTCCCCTCTCTGTGTGTCTCCCACCACCCAAGTCCTTGTGTCCTGCTCTCTGTGTCTGGCTCCTTTTACTCTGCGCTATACTCAGGATTGACTTTTTCTCCAGCCAGAGTCATGAGGCAGACACTTTGGGTTTGGCGTGAAGTAAAGCAGGCCTTCTCTGCTGTGTTGGGATTCTAGGGCATTTCAGCCATTCTAACTTAAAGGCATTTCCCATGGGTCTCAGCTTCTCAGAGTTTTTACTAAGATGTGGGGAAGGGGGGTCAGGAAGCTGAGTAGGAAATATTAGCTGGCCTGATTTTGCCTTTATGGTGCACATAATACCCCAAGAGATCTTGAGGAAAAGGACTGGCGAGGCCAAAGCAGAATGTAGGGACTGCGATGGTACCATTTTATTATCACTCCTTATCAGTTCTCTGCACAGCTGTCCCTGGAAGGTCCTCTGTCCCACGCATGGCCCTCCCAACTTGAGTGCAGTCTTTCTTCTGTGAAGCCTCAGCTCAGTGGTTACTGCCTCTGTGAAACCTGGCAGACAGCATTAATCCCTTTGTCTTCAGCAGCCCACAAGCTTTGTTGACACAATAGAAATAACTACTACGGCACTTAGCACAGAGCGCTGTGAAAAGCTGTTTGCTTATCTGTGTCTCACACTACATATTGACCTCCTTAAGGAGACTGACTGCATCTTACTCATCTCTTAATCCTCCACAGCTAAATAAATATTTGCTAAATCAAGCCAAATTCCCGTCCCAATTCAATGTAACACATCAAAGTACAGGGTTCTTGAATTTTTAGGACCTGTTGGTTGTACAGTTACCTTTGATTTAAGTAGTGTTTGGGATGTATTCCTTGTCCATGTGTGATATTCCCTTAAATGTATTGCTGATGAACACAGATTCTGGAGCCCAGCTCCCCACTGTGAGTGCTGGCTCCACCATGGCCAAACTCTGTGCCCTTGGTTGGACAAGGGTCTTAACTCTTCTTTGGTTTCCTCACCTTTAAAATGTGGCTGAAGATAGTATTTATCTCATCACAGGGTTGTGTGAAGATTCAATCAATGAACATTTGAAGAGCATTTAAACTACATCCTGGCAGACAGTAAGTGCTATCTAAGTATTTGTTGTTATTGTTATCTTGATACCACTTAGAATAAAATGTAAAACCTGAAATGTACACCTTCAACTCATTTTAAAAAGCTGGCTTGAACAACTCTTAGAAATTGTGTAGAACAATTTCCACAACACCTGGTGCTTCCGAAAGTTGGCTCTTCTTTCTCTGGACACTTGAAGGGTTACTCTTGCCCCACCCATAAGGACTTTGATTCTCTTCTTGCAGTATCATTTTTCTTCCTTTTTGTCAGTCTTATTTTCACCTGAAGGGCCAGCCCAGTGTCTTGTATGCTTTAACATCACCTGGCAGGAAATCTAACAAACAGTAAGTACCTAATAAAATGGTAAATGAACCAATGAATCACCAAGAGAACCCACACAGAACACCTGGAATCAATGAATAGACTCTATGTATATGCTGATACTTGGAGTTAGAATCAACACATTAACAAGCCCCTGCTGCAACTCTTGACAGGCACATAGTCTCATTTTGGAGACAGAGCTGAATGGGTCTCAGGTTGCCTGTACATCTTTCGCCTGTTTCCTTTATTGCCTTACTTCTTCTCTTGTCCAAACTGAGATATGGGCCGTTTTCTCCATGCCCTTCTTCATTATTAAGCCACTGACACTTCTTGCTCTCTGCCTCCACCTTACTGCCCTAAAATCCACTCTCCTGCCTGAGTGAGTCCTTGGCGTGTACGTGGCAGCTGTCTTATCGTCCTCTATGTATCCAGACTGTTTGGCTGTTTATCCTTTTGATGCCATCTTTCTTACTTATGTGCTTTGCTCTGCGAAGGCATGGGCTTGCCTACATTCTTATTACTCCAGGACTCTTCCAGGTGCTACAATTGGAAACCACTTAATAAATGCTTTTGGATTAAACCCTGGTACTTACCTTGGGTGACTTCAATATGTGAGGATAAATAAGATAGATAATATGGCCAGTATGATCATTTATTCTTTCACTTCTTGAAAACCTGTAGAGTTTACATCACAGGTGTAGTGCCAGGTGTTGACAGTCTAACTGGAGAGACAAGATTAAAAGATACTAAAATACATCGTAACTTGCAAAATTGTTTGATACACCATTGGAGGTGTTCAGTGAAAGGGCCTTCAGCTGGGGAAGGCCAGAGTGGTCACAGCTGATTTTCGTGCAGGGAGTAGAAAGGACAGAAAGACTCAAGCTCATGATGGTAAGGTAGTCAGGTGTTCCAGAAGCGGAGTATGGCAGAGAGGCAGGAGTGGGCATGCCATGTGTGGGAGTGAGACCAGTTTGACGGGAACGGAGAACAGGAAACTTTGAATGCCGGGTCCAGATATTGGATGTAGACAGAATCAGATTTCTGAGACAGGAGGATTGTGGTGGAATCCGGAGGGGAAGATAATCTAAGTTTTGAAAATAGGATTGAAGAACAGAAAGCATAGCTTGAGGGAGGCTCACTGTGAGCCAGCACTCACAGTGGGGAGCTGGGCTCCAGAATCCATGTGAAACTGGGAACCCCAGTTTCAATGAGTCAAGATGGCAGCATGGGAATGAGAGGAGATGGGAACATGAAGATATTAGGAAAGAGAGGCGGAGCCTGGCAGATCTTCCTTCTTGTTCTTTGATTAGACTTCTGGCACATATTTGGCCTGTGGGAATCCTGTGGCTGCTTTTAGATCACATTTCTGTGATGACTCTGGGCCCCATCTCACCTTGCTGCTGCTGCTGCTGCTAAGTCGCTTCAGTCGTGTCCGACTCTGTGCGACCTCATAGACGGCAGCCCACCAGTCTCTGCCGTCCCTGGGATTCTCCAGGCAAGAATACTGGAGTGGGTTGCCATTGCCTTATCCAATGCATGAAAGAGAAAAGTGAAAGTGAAGTCGCTCAGTCGTGCCTGACTCTTAGAGACCCCATGGACTGCAGCCCACCAGGCTCCTCTGTCCATGGGATTTTCCAGGCAAGATACTGGGGTGGGGTGCCATTGCCTTCTCCTCCATCTCACCTTAGCCCTCCTTATAAAGTATTCACATAGAATACAAACCCATAGAGAGGTGTTAGGTGATGTGATGGTTAGTTTTCTATGTCAGTTTGCCTGGGCTACAGGATGCCCAACGAGCATATTAAACGTTAGTTCTGGGTGTGTCTGTGGAGTGTTTCTATGATGAGATTAGCCTTCAAGTCAGTGGATGCAGTAAAGGAGACTGCCCTCCTGAGTGTGGGTGGCTGTCATTCAGTCTGTCCAGGAGAACAAAAGGCGGGGGAGGAGGATTATGCCACTTTTCTCCTGCCTTGCTATGGAGCTGGGACATCTCATCTCATCTTTCGCTGCCCTTGGACTGGGATTTACATCATTGACTGTCCTCATTTTCTGTCCTTTAGGCTCAGACTGAATGACCTCACTTGCTTTCCTGAGTCTCCAGAGCCTATAGAGGTCAGGTTTTGGGGGTTTCTCAGCCTCCAATAATTGTTTGAGCGAATTCTTCAAAATAAACAAATCTTTACCTGTCTCTGAAAAGATGTATATATTCAATTTCTGTTTCTCTGGAGAAGTCTGACTAATACAGGGAGGGAAAAATCAATCACGTGAAGCCCAGGTCTCTGTTATTGGACCTGTGCTGATGGTGATGATGTGTGTTCATGAAATGCCCAGGAAGACCCTGCACAGCTGGCTAGCTGGCTAGGACTTTAGGGAACCGTCCTTGTTACAGTGTGGTTTCCCTGGTAGCTCATCTGGTAGAGAATCCACCCTCAATGCGGGAGACCCCCGTTCGATTTCTGGGTCAGGAAGATCTCCTGGAGAAGGTATAAGGTACCCACTCCAGTATTCTTGGGCTTCCCTGGTGGCTCAGATGGTAAAGAAACCACCTGCAATGTGGGTGACCTAGGTTCGATCTCTGGGTTGGGAAGATCTCCTGGAAGAGGGCATGCCAACCCACTTCTGTATTCTTGTCTGGAGAATTCCATGGACAGAGGAGCCTGGCAGGCTAGAGTCCATGGAGTCACAAAGAGTCAGACACGACTGAGCAACTAACACTTTCACTTTTCGCATAATGAATGACAGATAATCTGACATGCTTTCTGTCTCCGCCACACCCCTCCACACTACTAGCAAGAAAATAAAAATGGAAGCACATGGAGGTTAGGAACCAACCAACCGTCAGTTCCTCTCCATCAGCCCCCTCATTCCCTTTCTGCACGTTTGTATGTGAGTTCCTTGTGACATTGTTAATTGTCAGAAGAGAGCTTAATGAAGCTGCTCTGAGTCTGGTAAGGACTCAGCTTTCTCAGCCACACTGAGGTACTTGACAAACATCAGTTACATTTTCTCCTTGTTCTCTAAAGATATTTTAGCCTGACATATTAGTTAGCCTTCATAGAGGCTGCTAGTGTTCTTTGCTGCTGTTTTCTGGTGATCAGTTTTCTTGAGGTTCAGCTTGTTTTGAGGGCCTGGTATGCCTGGCACTTTTCTTCATGCCTGGCAGAAGTGCTCAGTAAGCAGTGGTTGAAAGAATGACTGAATAAATGAATTCCCTGGAGTGCTAGAACCAGAGGCAAACTCATAAAAACAACACAGCTTTGTGACTGATCATGATTTTTGAAGAACTAAAAATAAGTGTACAGCATAAGTTCAGAAATAGGTAGATAAAGTAACTTGGAATATGGGAAAAAGTGTAGCTTAAGCATCAAGTATATTTATGTTGACTTTAAATGATGATAAATGGAGGAATGGCCAAACTGGTATAGTGTCCATGTCATGGAACTATAGAATTTAGGTGTCATCTACTCAGATCCTGCAGGCTTTTTAACTGATGTTTAGAAGAAAGAAGTTTGTCCATGGCACTGTGTCTGATGATTGTACCTGAAATAGAATCCAAAATGGGTATCCCCAAGTCTGCCCAAAGAATGCTGCTTTTGGAGACTCATCCATCAGGGACCCCTCCAGGAGATCTGTAGATGCTGTCGGAGCTTGCCAGGCCCAGACTACTCATCTCCAAAGGTCTTTGGCCAACAACTCTTCCTGAGGCTTTTTTGGTTTAAATTGGTTAATGAAGATCTACTTCACTTCTAGAAATAGAAGTGCTAGCAGCAGAAGAAAGATCAGGAATGGAAGAAGAGGGCTAGGAAATGTGGGGACGCTGGTGATGTGGTAGGAGTGTGTGTGCCTGAGAACCAAGACGAGGGTGGCAGAAGTTGTTATGGACTGAATATTTGTCTCCCCCTCAAATTCACAGGTTGATGCCCTGACCCCTTATGTGCAGGTATTTGGAGGTGAGACCTTGGGGAAGTTATGAGATTTATATCAGGTCATAAGGGCAGATCTCCAAGATGGGATTTAATGTCTTTACAGGAAGATAAAGCTGCCAGACCTCTCTCTCGTCCACAGGAAGACATGGATGTCACAGAAGGAAGATGTCTACCATCTTTCAAATCTATCAACACCTTAATCTTGGACTTCCCAGCTTTCAAGACTGTGAGAAATAAATGTTTAAGGCAGGCAGTCTGTAGCTTTCCGTTATAACAGCCTGAGCAGACTGAGACACACGTTGATGCGCTGAGAGTTTGGAGAGTCCCTTTCTGCTGCTGGAGCAGAAAATAAATACAAGCTTCCAGTGAACCAGATATTCCAGAGAGTATTTACTAACCTATTCAGAGGTTGCTTTTTTAAAGGATGTATTTGAACTGGGACATGATATAAAGTAGGGCACTTTTTCCCCTGAGTATGGAGAGGTAGAGGAAATTACCCTGAGAGAGAGAAGAAAGAAGCAACCTCACAGAGCAGAGCACAGGCTAGCAGTGACCCCCTCAGTGTTGGTGCGTGAGAATGTCTGTTTCTGCTCACTTCCCATCTGAGCCTCATGCCTCTTGTTCCTCCTACTTGCCTGAAACTAATTTAAATGTTTTTGTTTCTTGCATCAGAGAGTCCCTGGCTAATACCTGGAGTTATAAATTGCAGTTTTTTGCTTTCCTTCTCCCACAACAAACCCAAACACCTAATCCAAGAAAGTAAAGAAAAGCAAAATCACCAACGATTANCCTCTTGTTCCTCCTACTTGCCTGAAACTAATTTAAATGTTTTTGTTTCTTGCATCAGAGAGTCCCTGGCTAATACCTGGAGTTATAAATTGCAGTTTTTTGCTTTCCTTCTCCCACAACAAACCCAAACACCTAATCCAAGAAAGTAAAGAAAAGCAAAATCACCAACGATTAATGCAGCAGAGATTAAGCATTTATATGAAATTTTGGTTTCATTGTTTGCAAACTGATCTTCCAGTCTGTCATTTACAATGATATTTCTATATCAAAAGGCACTGTACATTCTTAACACCCAAATTAATAATTTTTAAACTTATTTCAAAGTTAATGTCCATGGGTATGTAATAGCTTGGTCTATTTGCAGGTTAACATTAAATGACAGTGGGCTTCCCTGGTGGCTCAAACAGTAAAGAATCTGCCTGCAATGTGGGAGACTGACGTTCGATCCCTGGGTGAGGAAGATCCCCTGGAGAAAGAAATGGCTACCCACTCCAATATTTTTGCCTGGAGAAATCCACAGGCAGAGGAGCCTGACGGGTTACAGCCTGTGGGGTTGCAAAGAGGCGGACATGACTGAATGACTAACACACACGTAGGGTAAAGAACAGGGACAGTTTTGCTCCCTGGCGGCTCAGTCTGTAGTAGCTATGGAGCACTGGCCAAATCAGTTAAGTTCTTTGGATGTCAGTTTCTCTCATCATTCCTAAAATGGAAACAAGTATTTTCACCATAGAACTGTTATGAGAGGTAAATGACAGTCTACATAAATTACAATTGTTTGACTCATAACGGCTCTCAACAAATGCTTATTCTTTACTTCTTCTCTTTTTTTCTTACCATGACAAGATGAATTCCATCCGTTGACGTAAATGTTAGTCCTCTACTTACGTAGGGACTTCACACACATCAATTACTTGGCTTATTTTTGCTAAGCTCCAAATAGAATGTCAGTTGACTTTTGCATGATTACTCACAACCCTTTGTCAAAATATATTGGCTTATATTATTTGAAATGAAGTATTTCATTATTCCCCAACCTTAGAAAGAGAAGAAGGATTTTTCCAAAAGGGCAGTTGACTAAACGTGTATCTTAACTCAAAGAGTTGCCTGCAAGTAGTCTCTGTATTTTATGGAATGATGACCATAGCATGAAGGGAAGACTATTCTTTAGGAGAGCAGTATAATGGCACCTTCTTAGATTCATTCATTTTTATAATCAGCTAGAGGGATCCTGACTTGATTTCAGTGTGATTTAGTTTATAACTGGTTTAAACTCTGAACTCCATTGAAAACCAATCAGGTGACTTGCCCTGCAGGAATTTTCCTTTTATGAAGAAGTCATCATTTCAGAGCCCCTCACCTTTTTTTTTTTTTTNCTTCTTAGATTCATTCATTTTTATAATCAGCTAGAGGGATCCTGACTTGATTTCAGTGTGATTTAGTTTATAACTGGTTTAAACTCTGAACTCCATTGAAAACCAATCAGGTGACTTGCCCTGCAGGAATTTTCCTTTTATGAAGAAGTCATCATTTCAGAGCCCCTCACCTTTTTTTTTTTTTTCTTGTGGATGAGTTATTTAGCCTACAGCTTTCCTAGGTTTTCCTTATTGGTGCCTTCATATATAAATTTGAACATGAACATGAGTAAATTGTAGATTCCCTGTTGGCTATGGCTTTGTTCTTTGGGGTGGAGATGAATTTCTCAAAGTTCTTTTCATCATCTATCCTGTGGATTCTATCGCTGGAGAAGTTGAGAGTTCTTATGCAGAGTACGAGTCTGGGTTTAAGAAGAGATTGGAATATGTTTTAATAGGAAATATAACGTAATCACCATGCAGATTATTGAGAGAAACAGCTCCATGACTCAAATGGAACAACAGAGTGCCCGTGATTAATTCTGAGAGTATAAAGCCCATACCCTGTTTCTTCTGTACTTACTGTAAGCCTGTACACATGTTTGGGCTTGATAAGTGTGCTTTCTAATAACATTGCTAACATTGCTAATAACTTTAACACTAGGCATCCATTTTAGGAAATGAACTCTCATAGTTTGGCACCAGTAATAACAACACAATAGAAATAAGACTGAAAAAACAACAAGAACGAGGAGGATTACTACCTCCCGAGCACTTGCTTAATGCCTGGCACTGTGCCCAGCGTGTGACACGCTCACTGGCGCTCAACACTCAGAGCCACCTTTTAAAACAGGTTCTATTGTTATTTCCTCTTTACCACTGCTGAAATCAGATGAACCTACTTGCCCGGGAACACAGAACTAGTATACAGTATAGTGAGGTTCAAACCCAGGCAGTCTATTCTGCTGGGTAATTCCACCAATACTTGACATCTAATTCCACAGAAGAGTATTAGCTGAGCAAAATCAGACTGAACTTATCAGTGATGTGGGAACTGTTTAGCAAATAGGAAATTTAGAGCAGTGGGAAATCTCTCCATGAGTGACAGATGTTGAACACAACAGTTCTTACAGACTGCTTGCTTCATTGGTCAAATTCAATTTTAGAAAGGTGCTGATTCACGGACACAGTTGCTTTGCGTTATGGCCAGATGCTGATTCAGTACTTGAGACTGTTGCCTTTCCACTCAGTCTAATGGGAAATTAACAAGTGACTTCTGGGGAAAGCAAAAAAAAAAAAAAAAAAAAGAAAGAAAGAAATGGCTCGGGTGGGTTACAGATAATAATCTTGTTCATCAAGGAACTGCCAGTCCCCCATCACCACCCCGTCCTCCCCTGAAGGCATCTCAATGATGGCCAGTTGCTTTGTCTTGGTTGACACAAAACTCTGTTGTTTGTCCAGCTGTTGCCAAGTGACGCTTTGACATTTGCATAGCCAGGAAGTGCTGGAAACTTGGGCTCCAACATTGCCCTGTCTTATTTTTATAGTAATTAGGAGTTAAAAATTATTTTTAGCTTTCTGGCAGGAATAGTTTATTGCAGCTTCTATTTTAACTTTGTAAATAAAGTTCTATTTCCTGGTTGCTTGGAATGAGAAGTTTATGACTTATAGCATCTCCTGGAAGAAGTAGATTTCTGTGTGGAGTTTATGAAACAACTTCCAGGACTGAGTAGCAGGGAATGCTCCATGGAGAAGCCTTGGGACATACTTGGGAAGAATTACTCACTATTACCTGTAAAAGTATAGCACTTTTCTTGTTTTCATTTTTTCAAATGTGTGAAGACTGGTAATTTCTATGGAATCAGAAAAATGTCTCCTTTGCTTTGACAGCTTAGTAGAATAAAGATTATATGTTGCTTTGGCTCTCGGTCTTTCTTGGTTGCATATCAGCTCTAGTTCTTCAGCGTTCTGCATGTACTCTGTCTTTGAATCAAGTCAGAATTCACTTGGAAGATATTACAATGTGCCTATGTATTGCTTCTCTTGGTGTCTTTGTTATTTATACAATACTGTTTTTCAACGTTACTGCTTATTTTTCTTTTTCATATGATCTCATTAGGTTTGATTTGGAAAGGACATGATTAATATCAAACCATTCGATGTGTCTTGGATATGCTTGCACTGTGATGAGCGGTGTGAGAGGGATTCCAGAATATAGTAGCAAAAAGTCACCAATAGAGTCTTAAACAAAAGGAGGAAGAAAGAAAGAAAGAAAAAGGAAAGGGCATCCTAAAATATGTATCATCACTTAGAAATCTACTCTGTTTCTATCCCAAGTTTAGGATTAGAAATATTGATTTCTTGTCTATAGAATCAGCACCAGAGATATCAGTGAATTAGCCATTATTGCCTCTACCTTGGGAACTTTCGAATGTTTCATATTCTGTTCCCCTGGTAGGTTAAAAAAATGCTGTTCTTACTTGAAATATTGCATAAGTTAACAGTTTCTGAAAAGTTCTATTGACTTATCAGAAACAATCTCTAAATGCATAGCAAATGCAAAGTCATATTCAAAGAAATCGACTGTAAGAAATTTGGTGCCATGGGATTTCAACGGGCCTCTAAAGTGTGGGACTTGAGCTTGTAGTTTTCTCCTGGATTAAGAAGACATGTGAGATTGCTAGTGGGAACCTTCTCTACCGCACAGGAAACTCAGCTTAATGCTCTGTGATGAACTAGATGGATGGGTTGGGGGTGGGGTGGGAGGGAGGCCCAAGAGAAAAGGGATATATATACGTATATATAGCTGAGTCCCTTCATTGTACGGCAGAAACTAACCCAACATTGAAGGCAACTATATTCCAAAAAAAAGGAAGATGTGTGAACTTGAACTGGAAACAGAACAGAACCACTGATGGTTTTGTTTGTCTTCTACCCCATTCTCTTGGCCTCTAAGTGCACTTGTTTACAGTGTGGTTGAATAAGGGAGATGAGTAGTTTTTAGCGTGTGACCCTCTCAGTTTTAAGTCTATTCCTTGGCTTTTCTCATCTCTGGGAGGTCACAGAGGTAGGTCCTCTGCCAGTAGTGACTTGGCGTGTGGGGGGTAGGGTGTACCATCAAATCTCATTCCACTCAGGTGAATGTAAGCACTGCTGAGTGCCTTCCTGGCTCTTGGCTGGAGGCTTCAGTTTCCCTACCACAGGTCTGTTTACAACATGGCAGCTTGTTTCCGCAGAAGAAGTGATGAAGGGAAGAGGGAAGTGGGGAGGGGGGAGGGAAGGAGCGGAAGAGAGGCAGAGAAGGAGAGAGGGAAGGAGGGAGGCAGGGATTAAAGGAAAAGCAGGAGGGTGCCCGAGAGGCCACAGTCTCATGTATCCTAACCTCAAGAGTAATGTGTCATCGCTTCTGGCATTTTCTGCTGGCCATATAGACCAAATCTAAGACAGTATGGGATGAGACTTCACAGGGGTGTGAGTGCTAGGAGGCAGGGATCGTTGGTGGCCATTTAGAGACTAGATATCATCGGATGCTGTTTATGATTTGGGGACTTTTCCAGTGAAACTTGACTGTTTTGTGTTGGTAAACGATAGAGGGAGTATTCTGGGTGTTGCGTGCTATCCATACTGAGTGTTGTCTTTACTTGTCATTTAAAATGATGGAACTATGTTTTACTCTTGCATTCTGATCACTTTGGACATATGATTAAATTTTTTTAAACTGATAGTTGACAGCAACACATCTCAGAATGTAGCTTTATAACTGGTTGCTGCCGCATGCATAATATTAATGGTATAAGGTATCCATATAATGCATGTATACCTAAAAGTAGCTTTATATTCTCAGAAACTTTTGGTCAGTTTTAATATGTGAGATTAAACTTGCCTCTTCTTCACTCTTTCTGGGTTATTAGGTCTTGTTTCTCTTAAATTGTAGCCAGTTTGCTGTAATTCTTAATACCCTGCCTATAGTGAAGATACCTTACTTTAACCCATGGGCTGGACTTAAACAGCTTGAGACGTCAATGTCCAAAGTATGCCTTGTACAGCAGAAAGATGTGTGTTAATAGGTCCTGACACCACACTGTATTCCATCAGCTACTTTTATGAATTAACATTCTTTGGAGTATGGGTTATAGATGAACTATGAAAGAAATAGGTTGAGATCTAACATGTCAGGACAGTAAACAAACCCTGGTGTTTGTGCAAAGGAATACTCCAGGGTTTTTAGAAATGGAAGAGAGAATGTGTTCTAGTGATTAAGTCAATCATAATGAGCTTGGTTTTCATGTCCTTATTTTAATCTGGAAGGTGGGAGGAGCTTGGCATGCTGGCAGAGTATAGACAGGGATTTGAGGCAAGAGGGAGGGGTTACTGGATTTGAGACCTCATTTTGGGTTGGCTTTTGTTCAGGTTTTTCCATCACATTTTCAGAAAATCCCAAACAAACTTTCTGGCCAACCCAGTACTTAGGGTTCAGTGATAATAGAAGTTTTAACCAAATATATGTTATGGATTATCACAGTTTCTTCAACATGGTACTCTGTCCAGCCCTTGGAGTATGACAGCATTGGTAGGAAAAAAACATGGTATGCAATTTATAACCCTGGGAGAACTGGGCTCTCCTTTTAAAATGCTTTGTTTTTCCTATGAAGAGCGTGTTTATAAGTGAAAGACTTTTTTCAGAATCCAGTGAAGAACTGGTCAGGCAGGGTTAGTCAGAGCTACACCAGAATCTAGCAATGTTGATCGTACATAGCTCTTTCAGCTTCTGAAATCTCAGGTTCCAAAAATTTTGCTATACTAACCCTCTGCCTACTGTCTATGATGGTCTTTGGTGACTTCCTGGAAACCACCCTGAATGATTGGCAGGGATAAATCCAAGCCTTTAGAACTCCTTTGGAAAAAAGATTATTCTACACAGCTGTAATATAAAGTAGACATGAAACGAAATATTTATGTAGAATGCAAATAAGAAACAAACTTCAACATTTCAAAAGGCTGACAGATACCACAAACATCAACAAATCCAGAAAAGAAGCCAGAATAGCTTCTGGCTTCATGCATTACAGAACTTGCTTCTCTTTTGCTACCCACGGACTTTTGGTGTGTGTGTGCGCTCAGTCATGCCCTACTCTTTGTGACCCCGTGGACTGTAACCCGCCAGGCTTCTCTGTCCATGGGATTCTCCAGGCAAGAATACTGGAGTGGGTTGCCATTTCCTTCTCCATTTGGTGCTGGTCCTGTGGAACTAATTCATATCACAATACTACTTCAGACTTTGGGCCTTTAGGACCCAACTGGATGAATTGGACCTGTGGGTGAGATGTCCATTATTAGCAGTCACTGTTACCCTGGATGATTAGTGATAATTACACACAGAAGTTACTGAAAAACTCGTAAGTTTATCATTCTAAACCCAAGCCAAGGCATCACCTACTTGACTTCCTGTTATCAGATACTTAAAATGGCCTCCCAGCATGAAGGAGGGCAAGACAAAGTGGAAAGAGATGGCAGTCTGTATCCATGGTAATTAAGGTATCTTACAAGTTTTATGAAAACACTTGGCCATAGGAATACATACCTAGGGCTCCTCTCAGAATCTGTACAAAGTGAGGGGCTCTGAAACGTACGTGTCCTGAGCACCACTGGAAGTTTACTTCGATGCTCAGACCTCAAACCATTATTCTGAAATGTGCTGACTGGTCCAGACCAGCTGATCATGTTTTCCTTGACTTTAGGTCTTAACCCTTTATCACCTGGATTGGCAACCTTAGAGATGTGAATACTTCAGCTGTCCTCATACCCTAGCCAGCTGATCCAGATTTAATATACCTGTCTCTGTCATATTCAGCATTTAGGCCCCGTGTTTTGAAAGACAAAATAGGGGTATTGATAGAACATCACCAGGATTGGCTATAACATTGTTTGCTTTGTGCCTCTTTTCCAGGGGACATTGAGCCCTGAAAGGGTTTGGAGAATGCTAATTCAGGGCTTGCTTGCTATCATTTTACACCCCTGGAAATGACTTCAGGATATTTTAGTTCTCTGGGGACAGGATTGAAACAGCTAAGATCTTTCTAGCGGGGATGGGAGCTAAAGCATGATCAGAAAGTGAAATCATGAACTCTTTGGACCTTGAGTAACATGAGCATTAATCTTATGAATTTTAAAAAGCAGGCTTGACTCATCTCTGCCTCCCATCATAAACACTTTCCTCCCAACTCCATGTATATTAAGCATGCATCTTGCAATGTAATGGATATCCCAGGTTAGATTTTAGTTTAATCCATCAAACATGTCCCTAAGTATGCGGAATTCTGTGCTATACTCACCCTGGGAAAAATTGTGCAAGATCAGGCAGTCATGACAGGACAAGTAGGGCTCTGGGGACTCTGGTTTTTCAGGCTATCACATTCCTGTCTTGCTTTTCGTTTTCCTAATTTCAGGTAATTATCATCCTCGCTGATCTAACACATAGCACAAAAGCTTAGCTTGTCCCCAGATTTGCAGTTCAGATTTCCTCTGGGTTTTTATTTCAGTCCCCTCCTCCTTTCTTTCATGAATCAATTTCTCAGTGAACAGAAGTCTCATTTTTCTGGTCCAATGCTGAATTTTCACTCTACGTTGGCAAGATTGTCTTCTCTTTCCTGGTGGGAGACTTGGGCAAAAGGCAGACCTCCTGCTGGCTGGAACACCTGGCTAAACTTGGAAGGTAAACCAGGGAACATGTGACCAATGTAACCAATAGGCCGGGTGGTCGATGTTTTTGTTTCCCTTTCCTCTTCTGTTCTTTTAAGCTCTCTGTGCTGCATAACCCAAAATAAGATCATGCACAACTTATGTATACGTTTAACTCAAACGCATTCCGTGTAAAGATAAAGCTGAAATTTCATCTTAAAGGGCTCTATTCATCCAGTACTTTGGAGGCCAGCCAGGAATGAACTCCAAATGCGAGACAGCAACTGAAAGCACATACTCCATGTGACTTAAACCTATATTTTCAAATGGCCAATAGAGCAAGCATCACATGCTCTCAAGCTGCGACTCGGCTCATATGGAGAGATAAACGGGGGCCCCAAACTGTGCACTGAATATATAAGTCATCAAAGCAATTTTAAAATCAATTCAGCATTTGACCAGGAGCCAATATGGTTCCCCTGTGATTACAGTGATATGCTCAGGCTACCACATGGGGTATAATTCTGACAGCAGTGTTTTGTACATGCTGGAACCTATGCCGGACACCCCTACCCCCACTCCCTCCTCCAAGGAAAAACCATAGTGAAGCATTACAATGGTGTATCTGTGAGATCACCAACACATGGGCACCAGTCAACTGTGAGGGCATTGATGAAATTCTGGTGACTCGGGGAAAGAGCTCAAGACCCCAGCGTGGATGGTATGGTCCCAGTCACATTCATAACAAGGAAAAGAACCATCATCTCTGAATCTACAAATTGAGAACAGGCTTCTTCTAAGGATGGGGGATATTTTTGTTTATGGGGAGAGGGTCAGGACAGAGGGAGAATGGCAGTGACTAAAACACCATTGGACGCTCTTATATTTTTCATCTTTATAAGAGAAAACAAATCTTACTCACCAGAGGCTCTTTTGATGTTGATATTTTCCCTCTTCATATGAGTTCCAATTCTGTCTCTTTTTCTTACTCTAAGAAATTCTCTTGTTTCTTCAAGGTTTAGAGAAGACCTGGTATGAAAACAGGATGGAGGAAAATGGGGGCCTGATACATCCAGTTTTGCTTTTATCATTGAACTTGTCTTTGACTTTCATTTTTTTTTTTTTTTCCACTGGAGTTTTAGAAATAATCACTTTGTTACTCCTTGGGGAAACCAACAATCGCTTGTTTCTTCTTGGGGAAACCAGAAGAGACCAGTGTCTCACAGCTGTGATTCTGATGCTGTGATACTGTTCCATTGTAACAGGCTCAAAGCCAGATTTTCTCCTCAGCCATCATTTCTCCACCTTTCAACCTCAGGCTCATCATCTACAACCATTGCTTTTGCACTTGGCCGCCATCTGGCACGTCTGGAGCGCGGCCCTCCGTTTCTTCTCCGGCATCTCTGTGTGATGCTTTAGTCACGGCAGGCTCGTTGGCTCTGCTCTGGTCCGTCATCATGTCCCTGGTCCTCATGGTCCAGGGGGAGGCAGGGGACAGAGGAATGGGCTCTCTACACAAGCAGGCACACAACAGAGACTTTGTTCTTAGGCTCAGTTCCCCCATTGGACCAAATGCTGTGTACATTCCCGTGCCTGGGTAAATAATACCTATGATTGCCAAAGCTGCTGGAGCACAGCCTTGGTGAAATGTTACTACATGAAGGTCACAGATATGATGTGGCCTGCTCTCTGTGGAGCCTTCCCAGGAAAGGCACAGTCATGGAAAACTGCTCTTCTTTCCTCCCAGGATATGAGGAATGGGCTTAGACAGCATCTCTGGGGAAACCAATATCTTCATGGTCAGATCATACTGATTTGCTGAACATCTGAATTCTCTGTCATGACTGTAGAGTCCCTCCATGAGCTCCCCATCTTTCTGAACTCACCTCCAGGCTCCATCCCCCTCCCCTGTAAATCTCAGATACACAGGCTCTCTGCACCTTGCTCTTCTCTCTGCCTAGACTATCTTCTCAGTATCTTGCCATCTTCTTATCACCTAGTTTTAAGCTTAATTATTACCTCCTCCTTAGTTCTTACTCCATTTTCCCCCACCTTGGCAACTATACCTATGTGTATTTATATTTTAATTTTATTTGTTTACATGTCTTTTTCCTCCCCTGGTAGAATAATCTTCAGGCAGGAAGCTTGTTGTCCTGTTTGATGCTATGTCCCCAAGGCGTGTGAGAGACACTCAATAGACAATTGTGAAATGAAAAGTGGATGGCTGAACGTGGAATGACCCAACGGTAGGCCTTTCTCAAAGTGATCTTCCTGTAGAAGTATTCCTTTGCAAAAATTGTGTCTGATATGACATCATAAATTAAGCTTGCCTACCAAAAGTTGGATGTTTTGGCAAATTTGGCAAAAGCTTATTTAGACTGTACTTAGGTAAGATACCACTGGGGGCAGCATGAAGGGTCTGTAGCTGATTTGAAAGACCCTGTTTATCAGGGTCCGCCTGTTATCAAGGACTTTAAACTTTGTTGAGGATAATAATGCCTCTTTGGGAGTGGTTTGTACAAAAAATAAGACAAAATAAGAGCTAAACAGAGGTCCAGCATTTATATTTCTTCCTTTCTGTTCACATTCAAGTCCACCATGTGAAGTTTCTGCCTAGTGGATGTTGAGTCTGTTGCCCAATCTTTGGACCCATTGTTGTACCTTTGGGCTCATTGCTGTATCTAGGTTTCCTTCCATCATCATAATAGGTCTCCCTGTTTTTCAGTCACTCAATCATGTCCAATTCTTTGTGACCCCATGGACAGCAGCATGCCAGGTTTCCCTGTCCTTCACCAACTCCTGGAGTTTGCTCAAACTTTTGTTCATTGAGCTGATGAAGCCATCCAACCATCTCATCTTCTGTCATCCCTTTCTCCTGCCCTCACTCTTTCCCAGCATCAGGGTCTTTTCCAATGAGTCAGCTCTTTCCATCAGGTTGAGCCAGGGTATTGGAGCTTCAGCATCAGTTCTTCCAGTGAATATTCAGGGTTGATTTCCTTAACTGGTTTGATCTCCTTGCTGTTTAAGGGACTCTCAAAAGAGTCTTCTCTAGTATCTCTCTGACTCCCTTCCAAACTGGCTGTCATCTATTCTCCAATCTGTTGCTAAATTGTATTTCTAAGTTCAGAATCTCTGCAAGTCAACTGCCTGCGTAAACCTTGAAACGACTCCCCCACACTACTGTATATAACCTTCAAGGCCCTATCTGAGCTGACCTCAGCTGATTTCTCAGCTTCATCCCTACCATACTCCATCCTCAGGCTACAAAGAGACACAAAGTTAAATATTCACTTTTCTAAATGACCCATGATCTCAGTTGTCATGTGGCTTTTTCACAGATAACTCCCTTTGCCTGGAGCTCTCACTTACGTCACAACTCAGTTTCGATGTCTTTTTCTCTGTGAAGCATTCCTTGATCCCAAGATCTGTTTGGTTAAACCCCTGGGACAGGGAAAGCTGGCATGCTGCAGTTCATGGGGTCGCAAAGAGTCAGATATGACTTAGAAACTAAATAACAACAACTCACACCCCAGATCCCCATACCGTCTCCCTTTAGAGCGTCAGGATTCTGTTTGCTCTTTGCATGTTTGTTTCTCTTGTTAGATTGGAACCTCCTGGAGCACAGGAACCATATCTGGTTAAGAAGAACAAAACAGAGCAAAATAAATACTACATGAATGATTCAGCAGGAAGTATAGCTGATATGCTGTAGGGTTTCTAAGGAGGAGAACACTGAAAGAATCCTGGAGAAATGACATTTGCTCTGGACTTTGAAGGATGACCAAAAACTCTGTATAACCAGGGAGGAAGTATGAATATTTGAGACTGAGGAAAGGGCAAGGGGCCCCGGTGTGGCTAGAAGGGTGAAGAGGACAATGAAAATGGCTTAAAGCCGGATCACTGAGAGCTTTGAGGCTAGACCGCAGAGTTAAAGACATATTCTGAAGCCAGAAGGGTTGTATCTCTGTAAGCGCATGGTTTATGGATCAGAAAGGGTGAACAGGATGAAAGATGGATTGCAAAGGTGAGAGGGTAAAGGTAGTAAAGCCACTGGAGACCATTTCAGTAATCCAGGTGAGGGTAATGAGGAGGCCCTGGGTTGAGGCAGGGGTGAGGAGGGGGCGGGTGAGATCGAGGAAGACATGAGAACCATCGTGGAAGGAGACTAGACAGTGTGCCCTGTGGGAGAGGAAGGAGGAGGGTTGATCAGCCAGGAGAGCAGTCAGGAGGTTGAGCGATGGGGCTGCCTAGCTGAATGTCGCAAACAATAGTCCACTGTATGGAGGGTGCGCTCCACGCCGTGCCTTGCAGTTTAAAAGAAAACTTTTTAAAAAGTAACAGATTCTGCGAAGACCAAAGGAGAGGCCTGGAAACTTCGACTAATAACTGGAAGGGAAAAAAAAAAGAGTTGTTTGGCATACGAAAGGGGAGATATGCTGGCTGCTTTTGTGTGTTGGAAGATCGGCTTGTAGAGGCAATGTTATGCATGTCCAAAAGGCAAACAAAGGCAGAGAGTGACCTGGAGCTCAGAGCACAGGCGTGCTGTGGCTCCATACTGGGGCTACTTCTCTAGACTGTGGAGTTGTAAGCAGCCTTGTCATCAGAAGAGCTTACTTGGACAGACGGCCAAGTAGAGTAAAAGATGTTGTACCATAGAAGAGTGTTGGGGAGATAAAATAGGAGATTAGATTAAGTTCCCACAACCGCAGAGACTTGGATCTTTCCCTCCATTGATGTCCTAATTCATACCATCTTTTTATCATTTAGTACTGAAAACAGACTGTGGCCCGGAAATCCAGACAGAAAAGAGGAAATGTATTAGGAGAACCGCTGTGATTCCCTAGGATGGGTGGGCTTGGATAGTGAAGTGCCCTCTGGGGTACCCGCAGACTTCCGTTCTCCTTGTTCTCTTTCTTCCTTTTTGTTTCCATAAACCATAGTATTGTGCTCTGAGCTGATCTGGCCATTTTGCTGCCTATGTACCTGCCATATGGTAGTCAGGAAATACCTCCATTCATTAAACCCTGGATTCTTTGTTGCTTCAGGGTCTTGAGACATGTGTGCTAAGTTGCTTCAGTTGTGTCCGACTCTTTGTGACCCTATGGACTGTAGCCCACCAGGTTCCTCTGTCCATGGGATTCTCCAAGCAAGAATATTGGAGTGGGTTGCCATGCCCTTCTCCAGGGAATCTTCCCGACCCAGGGATCGAACCTGTCTTTTACGCCTCCTGGATTGGCAGGCAGGTTATTTACAGTGCCACCTGGGAAGCCCAATTTTACACATAAAACAAGACAAATCTGGTATCTGGGTCTCTGTCTACAGAGACTTCCTGTCTCCTTCTGCTAGGTTTGTTTCTCATTTCCATCTTCTCTTTCCCCTCTTGTTTAGTTAGTTAGTTAGAGATAACTGCCTAGTTATCTCTCTCTCTCATCCTAGGACTTTATCAGCCATTGGATCTTTTTCAAGGATTTAGAGATAAGAGAATATGCCAAATTCTCAATTAAAATATCAATGATAGTAAAGATTTTATATAATTTATGTCATTGGAGCTGATATTTTCCTGTTGCTAATTAGAGCCAGACCTCAAAACAACCCTATGAATAGGTGAAGAAACTGAAGCTTGGAGAAGTTAGGCAAATTGTTCTAAGTCACACCCCTAGTAAGATGCAGAGCCGAGGTTTCATGTCTGACTTCAGAGCCTCCTTGACCCTAAATCACTCAACTATCCCACTTCTTTTTTTCTGGAATAAACCTTCAGATAACCACCTCACATGGTCTTCATACTTTCACTGTCTCTTCAGACTGAAAACTCCCTGGAAACAGGGAGCTTTAATAACTGCATTGTCCAATACACGGTATGAAAAAAATAATAGATATTGATATTGTTTATAGGTTGAAATGATGCTGTTTTGGATATATTGGGTTACTAAGCTACCAAGCTTAATTTCATCTGGTTCTTTTTACTTTTTAAAATGTGCTTATTAGGAGACTTAAAAGTGCATGATGTGGTTCTTACTTGTTTCTATTGGACAGCACTTCTTCAGGAGGGGGAGTCCAGGAATTTTTGTTGCTATTGTTCAGTCACTCAGCCATGTCTGACTCTTTGCGACCCCATGGACTGCAGCACATCGGGCTTCCCTGTCCTTCACCATCTCCTGGAGCTTGCTCATATTCCTCCACTGAGTCGATGATGCCATCCAACCATCTCATCCTGTGTCATCCCCTTCTCCTCCTGCCCTCAGTCTTTCCCAGCATCAAGGTCTTTTCCAATGAGTCCTTTTCCAATTCAAATGTCATATTAAGGAGCTTGCCAAAGGGAGGAAATCAGAATGGAAACCTGAAACTCAATTCCCATAAATTCTGAATGATACTCCATATGACTGAAGCTGCCACTTCTCCATGACTCTACGTTCTTCGTCCCTTTTATTCTCTAGACTCTTAAAGGTTTTGTTTTTTTTAAAAAATGGCCTCATGCTCACAGGATGGGTCCTCCTGTCCTGTCTCTTTTACCAATTAGCCTGTCCTGAGGCTGAGAACACAGCAGCCCTCCCACCTTCGCTCCTGTTTTCCACGTGGTCCCCATTCCGTACTGCCCAGGGTGGTCTGGGGTGTTGATCTATAAAGCCACTCAAGCATCCTCGGAGGTTTAATGAGAGGGGGAAATTCACACTGACCAGAATTCCTTTCTGAGTAAGAATTGTTTGGATTGACTTGTTGAAATAATTTGGTGTACCACTTTGTGTGGAGAGGGGTGATGAACCCAAGACCACCAGCAGGTCCTAAAGTTACTAATTTGCCTTCTGAAGAGCACAGGTTTGGTTAATTGTGGGACTTTTGTTCTGCTAAGTTGTGAATGCAAGTTTGAGGCTGGAAGGTGAATTGCTCAGGACAGTGGAGAGGAGGAAAGCAGCCACGGGCGTTCTTCTCTCCTCTCGATCCCTTCAGCAGATGTCCTTTTGTCAATAATTTAATGACTGTGCATGGGCTGAGAAAGCAGAGTATTAGTCTCTGGGGCACCCACATATCTTCACCTGGTACTGGCATGCTCTGACGAAAAGTGTTTTCCCGATAGCTGCTTTTGCTGCCTGACCTGGTTTGGTTAGGACTGCGTGTTTCCTGATGAAGAAATGATAGAGCTGTGTGTGTGTTTGTGTGTGTGTGTGTGTGTGTGTGTGTGTGTGTATGTACGAAGCATGAGAGACTGTGCCTTGAGAGAAAATCTTCAGGAAAGCAAGTCAGGGGCCATGTCTTCAAACTAGACTATTGCTTTCCAGCATTTAGTAAATAGAACTATTGCATTAATGAGAAATGCAAACAAATGCATCCTCCTATGAGCCTGTGAGGCAGAAGCGACAATGGAAGATGCAGAGGGAAAGCCAAGGATACTTCCTCAAACTATAATCTATCCAGTCTGTACGAAAAGAAAGGAAGCCTGTGACAGACTTAGAGGACAAACTTCTGGTTACCGGGGGAAGGGTTGATGGGAGAGGGATCGATGGGGAGTTTGGGATTGACTGGTACATACTGCTAGATGTAAAATAGATAACCAGCAAGGACCTACTGTATAGCACAGGGTACTCTGCTCAATATTATGTAACAACTTAAATGGGAAAACAATTTGAAAAAGAATAGATACGTGTATACATGTAACTGGTCACTTTGCTATACACCTGAAACTAACAATATTGTTAATCAACTGTGTTCCAATGTAAAATAAAAAGTTAAAGAAAAGAAAGGGAAAACAGATTCATCCATCTGGTCTCTCGATTCACTTCTAACTAACCAAGAACTATAAGCAGGTTCTATTCTTTTCTGTAACCCAAGGACAGCACCTTCTTTCACTCCTTTCCAATAGTCTCTCCCCACCCTCCCTGGGCACTTAAGCTAGCATTCTGCCTCCAGAGGATACTGACTGCACAAAGACAAGGGACTGAAAACAGGCTTCTTGGAAGGCCTTGGCAGTGAGGGTGCTCCTAGTCACCCTGGCCCCCTGGAACTGATTCAGAGTTACTCTCTGTCTAAAGCTTAGTATGACTTGATCAGGCTCATGGCTGATTGCCGTTTGCTGAGCCTAAAATCGTAGGACCTGATACTGCATGTGATCAGGCAGAAGCCAGCTGTCTGAGCCCCGGGACTGGCTCTTTGAGTTGTGCCTAGAGAGCGTGTGAGATGTAGCAGCTCTGCACTTCTGGGCCACTTGGCTCCCAAAGCAGATGTGGGTTGATGAGTTTGCTGAGCTGCAGGGAGTTGTTCTGGACTTTCTTCAGAGCTCTGAAGGACACAGAGTCACACTTCTCCAGAGGGTGCCTGGGCATCAGCCCAATATTTTGACAGTGACTTGTCAACTTTGTGACCCTTCTAGGGTCTGCCCTGAGGAGACGCCCATTCCTATCATCTCCACGTGGGAAATCAGAAAAGTGCCAAGAGAGATGCCCTCCTTCCAAAAATAGAGTCACAGATCAGCCCATTCTAGTGAACATGGTAACAGCAGTTGCTGGTGATATTAGTCATAAGAGCAAATACTTAAACGGGACTTGCTGTGTGCCAACTACCATTCTAGGCATTGCACACACCAAGTTATTTAATACTCAAAAAATCCGGTACTGTTGTTGTCTCCCCTTTATAGATACAGAAACCAAGGCAGAGAGGATACATAATTTAGCTAAGATCACACATTTGATAAGTAGAAAACTCTGAATTCAACATGAGTCTCAGCTCTTAATCACATCCACTAGATTGCCTTTTGTTATGTATTTACTTACTGAAACATTTTTTGTTGTTCACTCATATTACAGTGGGTGAAATATGTAGCAGTCAGTACTTAGCAGTCACAAACAAACATATCACAGAGACCCAAAAAAGATTCAGCCCTAGGCACTGGTCTCTATATCTTTGCACAGAATTGAGGAATTCTTAGTAACTCAGTGACTTAGGAAAGTTCCTTGGACGGAAAGGATGATATATGTGAAACGCATCTTGGCTGCGTGCATGTGGCAGTAAGTGCAATGGACTTCATTTGTATAGTCAGGTCTCTTTGACCCTGGGTGTGTAGTTGTGGCCCCTGACAAAGGGTCTATGTAATTTCATCTTAATGCAAATTCTATGGTTTGGATTTTGAGGAAAGGAAAAAGGTCTTAAAACATACCTCAAAATCCCACAATCAGCCTGTGCAGACTTCTAGGGTTTGATAAGACAGAACAGGAGAAGGAAAGAAGCAATGATGCCTCAAAGGGTCACCAAACCAAGAAGCAGCGATTTCTTATCAGGTGATCTAAATCTCCTTTCCAAAAGATAAAAATAAATTCAGGGAATTATTACTTCTTGGGTAGAAAGATTAAGGAAGTTTGCCTAATGCAAGCATGTCACTGAAATAGTGTAGTTTACTGTTTGTGAGAGTGTGCAATACAGACCTAATTTATTTAGATTTAGCATGAAGATATGGAGGGTGTGTAACTTAAAACAGTGTTAGTAATGGTGGGAATTAGGCCAAAGGGATGGATTGTGCAGACTCCTATTCTTTCCCCTGCCGCCCATCTCAAGCCCTTAGAATAAACAAATATAACATTTAAATGTGTTTAAAAAGGGTAGTATTAGTGGGTCGGGAATTATGAGGAATCTCTGAAAGTTAGAATTTAGATGAGATCAGATTGAAAAAGGAATCCACAGCCCCAAACTGGCCAGCTCTTTGCAACCCCATGAACTGTAGCCCTCCAGGCTCCTCTGTCCATGGAACTCTCCAGGCAAGAATACTGGAGTGTGTTGCCATTGCCTTCTCCAGGAGATCTACCCAACCCAGGTCTCCCAAATTACAGATTCTTTACTGTCTGAGCCACCAGGGAAACTCCTTATAATTGGTGCAGGGGAAGGTGTGGAAAGACTTCACAGTGGCCCTGAGGGAGCTGGAGCTCGAGGTGTTGGGTGGGGAGAGGAGAGGGGTATGAACGAATCTTTGAGCTGAGAGGCCTCCTTCCCTCTTTTACATAATAGCTGCTCCTCTGGGATGTGGGGTGATGCCCAGGGTGGTTGATGACACCACAAAGGATGATGACCCCTGTGCCAGGACTCTAGGATGATGATGGTTTGGAGAGAGGCTGTGATTATAGACAGGCCAATGGGAAACAGTTAATAAGATGATGACCTCACAACCTGAAATCATGACACATGAAAGGAGGACCATCATGAAAAGCAGGCATCTCATTTAGAAATAAGGAATATNAAGGATGATGACCCCTGTGCCAGGACTCTAGGATGATGATGGTTTGGAGAGAGGCTGTGATTATAGACAGGCCAATGGGAAACAGTTAATAAGATGATGACCTCACAACCTGAAATCATGACACATGAAAGGAGGACCATCATGAAAAGCAGGCATCTCATTTAGAAATAAGGAATATCTGAAGGGATGTAATTATCTGTATAATTAGTATTTTCAGAGATCTGTGTGAAAATACTATTCTGCACCACATCAGTCTGTCATTCAAATATGAAGGTAAAGGAGGACATTTTAAACAAGACACTTCAAAATATGCTACTTGTGAACAGTATTGTGAAATAATAGAGAATATACTTTCAGTTCAGTTCAGTCGTTCAGTCTTGTCTGACTCTTTGCCACTCCATGAATCGCCGCACACCAGGCCTCCCTGTCCATCACCAGGCCCCGGAATTCACTCAGACTCGCGTCCATCGAGTCAGTGATGCCACCCAGCCATCTCATCCTCTGTCGTCCCCTTCTCCTGCCCCCAATCCTTCCCAGCATCAGAGTCTTTTCCAATGAGTCAACTCTTCCCATGAGGTGGCCAAAGTACTGGAGTTTCAGCTTTAGCATCATTCCTNCCATTCCCTTCTCCAGTGGACCACATTCTGTCAGACCTCTCCACCATGACCCACCTGTCTTGGGTTGCCGTGTGGGCATGGCTTAGTTTCATTGAGTTAGACAAGGCTGTGGTACTTTAGCATTGTTAAAAATAAACTCAAGAAAAATATGGAAGCCATACTGAGTAAAAAAAAGCCTAACTTATAATTGAATCTTAATTATTTACAGTGTAATAAAATTTGGAACTAAAATCTCATATAATTTCAACATGTGGATGCTCAGGGGAAAAGTTAGAGGACAGAAGGTTGTAAGTGTGGATTAGAAGTAGGTTTCAATATGTAAATGTAAGTTTTACATAGAATTTGAATATACATGGTAGAAATTTGAGTGAAACTACTCAAATAGAGATAGGAAATATCACTTCTAAACAATTAAAGAACATGGAATAAACACGATGTGTAAAACAAATATAAACAACCTAATGAATTTATCAAATAGTAAAATAAGAAATAATAATACATAGTAAATATAATACACACAAAAGTAATGATTGGAACAAATTCAAAGTATGAGAAATAAATGTAAATGGTTTAAGTAACTCTGTGAAAAACAAAGAACTACAGGTAAGAAAAATGAATATCCAGCTATGTTCCTTATGAGACACATGAAGTGACCCAAATTGGTGAAAATATATGAATGAGTAAAGATATCCTAAGCAAATACTAATAAAAACCAATAATGATAACAAAACCTACTCTAATATATTAATATTAGACAAAGAGAATTCAAGGTCACGATTAATTAAAGAGAAAAGCAACGTACGGAATGTTGAAAAAGGTTCAAACCAACAACAAGTATACTTTATGAATACCACAGTCTAATTACCTGTCAGAAATCACTGAAAGTAGGAGTGAAATATACATTGTTTAGAAGCTGACAGATCAAGTAAGCAAAGTTTAAAATAAAACTATAGTGAATTTGAATAATAATTATCAAGCTTGATGTCCTTCAACTATCAAGATCATGAGTTGGTTACTTGGGACTACACAGTTCAGGATATAGTATATTATTTTATCTCATAGTTTACACCATCACAGAGGCCCTGCCCCACACTCCATTCCTCCATTCCTTCATTTCTCTCTCTCTTCCTTCTGTCTTCCTATTTTCCTTTATTTGTCCTAAATGATTCAAACAGTACAAAGGAGAGAAAGGATAGAGAGAAAGGATCATTCTCTGTCCTCATCTATCCTTCATTTTCCCAGTTCTCCACTCCAGACTCAACTGCCATTTTCAGTTTATGTACCATTCAGGATAATCTATGCGAATACAAGTTTAAGCCTGTATGTATCTATCTATGTATTTAAGTACATATTTCTGCCTTTTTAAGATGCATGCATTAGACATATGCATTTCCCCACATTAACAGTTTTCCATAGCATCATTTTTTTTCACATTTAATATAATTAGACTTATTTCTTAATCCTTTACTTTTTTTTTTAATAGAAGTGTAGTTAGAATTGGACAGGGAACAACAGACTGGTTCCAAATAGGAAAAGGAGTACGCCAAGGCTGTATATTGTCACCCTGCTTATTTAACTTCTCTGCAGAGTACATCATGAGAAACACTGGACTGGGAGAAACAAAGCTGAAATCAAGATTGCTGGGAGAAATATCAATAACCTCAGATATGCAGATGACACCACCCTTATAGCAGAAAGTGAAGAGGAACTCAAAAGCCTCTTGATGAAGGTAAAAGAGAAGAGTGAAAAAGTTGGCTTAAAGCTCAACATTCAGAAAATGAAGATCATGGCATCTGGTCCCATCACTTCTTGGGAAATAGATGGGGAAACAGTGGAAACAGCGTCAGACTTTATTTTGGGGGGCTCCAAAATCACTGCAGATGATGACTGCAGCCATGAAATTAAAAGACGCTTACTCCTTGGAAGAAAAGTTATGACCAACCTAGATAGCATATTCAGAAGCAGAGACATTACTTTGCCGACTAAGGTCCGTCTAGTCAAGGCTATGGTTTTGCCTGTGGTCATGTATGGATGTGAGAGTTGGACTGTGAAGAAGGCTGAGCGCCGAAGAATTGATGCTTTTGAACTGTGGTGTTGGAGAAGACTCTTGAGAGTCCCTTGGACTGCAAGGAGATCCAACCAGTCTATTCTGAAGGAGATTGGCCCTGTGATTTCTTTGGAAGGAATGATGCTAAAGCTGAAACTCCAGTACTTTGGCCACCTCATGGGAAGAGTTGACTCA
>SJYA01001092.1:1496139-1517895 GCA_006410615.1 Neotragus moschatus
CACCTCATGGGAAGAGTTGACTCATTGGAAAAGACTCTGATGCTGGGAAGGATTGGGGGCAGGAGAAGGGGACGACAGAGGATGAGATGGCTGGGTGGCATCACTGACTCGATGGACGTGAGTCTGAGTGAATTCCGGGGCCTGGTGATGGACAGGGAGGCCTGGTGTGCTGCGATTCATGGGATTGCAAAGAGTCGGACACGACTGAGAGACTGAACTGAACTGAACTGAACTCCTTGGAAGGAAAGCTATGACCAATCTAGACAGCATATTCAACAGCAAAGACATTACTTTGCCAACAAAGCTCCGTCCAGTCAAAGCTAGATTTTTCTAGTAGTCATGTATGGATGAGAGAATTGGACTGTAAAGAAAGCTGAGTGTCGAAGAATTGATGCTTTTGTACTGTGGTGTTGGAGAAGACTCTTGAGAGTCCCTTGGACTTCAAGGAGATCCATCCAGTCCACCCTAAAAATCAGTTCTGAATATTCATTGGAAGGACTGATGTTGAAGCTAAAACTCTAATACTTTGGGCATCTGATGCTAAAACTGACTCATTGGAAAAGACTCTGATGCTGGGAAAGATTGAAGGCAAGAGGAGAAGGGGACGACAGAGGATGAGATAGTTGAATGGCATTGCCCACTCGATAGATAGGAGTTTGAGTAAGCTCTGGGAGTTAGTGATGGACAGGGAAGCCTGGTGTGCTGCAGTCCATGGGGTCACAGAGTCAGACACAACTGAATGACTGAACTGAGTTGATTTGTCATGTTTCAGGTTTATAGCAAAATGATTTGATTATATACACCCAAACACACACACACATATATATGTGTATATACATTCTTTTTAAGATTCTTTCCCATTATAGATTATTACAAGATATTGTATGTAGTTCCCTGTGCTATATAGCAGGTCCTTGTTGTTTATCTATTTTATATGGAGTAGTGTATAGCTGTTAATCCCCTAATCCTAATTTATCCCTCTCCTGCTCCTTTTCCCTTTGGTAACCATAAGTTACCATAAGTTGTTTTCTATTAATATGTATGTGAGTATATTTCTGTTTTGGAAGTAAGTTCATTTATATCTTTTTTTTTTAGATTTCACATGTAAGTGATATCATATGATATTTGTCTTTTTCTGTCTGACTTCACTTGGTGTGATAATCTCTAGATCCATCCATATTGCTGCAAATGACATTATTTCATTCATTTTCATGGCTGAGTAAGATTCCACTGTATATATGTGCCACAACTTTATCCATTCATCTGTCAATGGACATTTATGCCTTTTGTTATGTCTAGAGGTATCATTTTAAAGTTCTAAATACAGTTCTTTTGCATGAGTGTATCATTTTTTGTGACCATTATGAATAATGTGTCTATGACCATCCTTACATTGGTCACCAGTTTTCTAAAAGTAGAATCAAATGTACATGAATGGGAAGAAACATTTTTAAGACTTTCAAGTATGTATTGCCAAATTGTTCTTTATAGTGTTTTCTTGTTTTTTATCGTGAATTCAACATCGGTTACCCAGATACTAGTGTAAGTTTGTATTTTAACAAGTGAATAAAATTTTAGGTAAGAAATCTGCTAGTGATGAACTAAGAGTTAAGGAATACTAAACCTCTTTGAAGACCCAGGCCTTTTTTTTTTTTTTTTGTATTTTCAGGTTATCATCAATTTGCTGTAGCCATGATCAAGCTTCATGCATGTGCATTTTTTATTGTAAGTTCAATTCAGTTACTCAGTCGTGTCTGACTCTTTGTGACTCCATGAACTGCAGCACGCCAGGCCTCCCTGTCCATCACCAACTCCCAGAGTCCACCCAAACCCATGTCAATTGAGTCGGTGATGCCATCCAACCATCTCATCCTCTGTCGTTCCCTTCTCCTCCTGAAGGATTCCTCAATCTTTCGCAGCATCAGGGTCTTTGCAAATGAGTCAGCCAGGACTGATCTCCCTTAGGATGAACTGGTTGGATCTCCTTGCAGACCAAGGGACTCTCAAGAGTCTTCTGCAACACCACAGTCCAAAAGCATCAATTCTTTGGTGCTCAGCTTTCTTTATAGACCAACTCTCACATCCATACATGACTACTGGAAAAACAATAGCCTTGACTAGATGGACCTTTGTTGGCAAAGTAATGTCTCTGCTTTTTAATATGCTGTCTAGGTTGGTCATAAAACTTCAGGATAAAAAATTGGAGGGAGATCAAAGGAATTGAGTATCCCTTGACTCTCTCTGAAGTTTAAACTTAATATATTCTGTACCTTTATAATAGGATGAAGAAAGAAAAATCTTCTTTAGAGGAAATGACAACATGGCAAAGTTTCATTTTAATGGGTATACAACCTTTTTAAATGAGTTAAGCATGAAGGCAACCAAACTTGTTTCATGGCATAAAGCACCAAATATAGATGTGATCATGGGGCTATGTCCATGGTTCCAAAACAATCGTTATCTCTTAATATATTCCTAATATAGTACCAATGGAAGGATTTTCTAGAAAATTAATTTGAGATTGGACATTGCTACTTATTATATCAATATCTTAAAGGTTCATAATTCACATCACTGTATTAATGGCTCTGAGAAACCCAGTTTAAAATCTCCTTAACTTCATGTTACTCAGCATTTTTGAAGTTTATTTAATCAATAACTCACTCCAACCCTTTAAAAAACATGTGATACCTATTAAATAGCCTCAGAATCAGTGTTCTGAGAGTATAATTGTCTATAATGTGGTGGATTCATTGAAATGATACCAAAGTGTTCTGTTGGTACAATTTCTGAGTAATATCTTCAAACTGTTAAATGGCAAGGCTGGTATTTTGGGACCCATCATTCAGCTAAGTCATAGGAATGAATCATGCTGAATTAGATGGCTTTAACTTTTCTGTCTCTGTTGATTCCATCTTGATACTAAGATATAAATAGCTATTCCCTCTAATTACAACAGATGCTAAGAAGCACCATGATTTTTTTCAGACACCTGTGAACAGGTAAAGGCTACACAACTCAGTAATACTGTTCTGTAGCCTTGCCATTTCTTACATTCAGTCTGATCAGAGTCTATTAATATCCATTTAGCCTCAAAAACAGAACAAAACAAAACAAGAAAACAAACATGTTGAAGCTGGTAGAGGACTACCAAGAGAAGGGAGAGGCAGCCATTGTAGGATACAGCCCCTACCCCCAGCTCATCCAGCAGTCTGACAGTGTTACATTACGAGATCAGTAATGACTGCGATCCCTTAATTCTGCCTACCAGTGACTAACAGGAAATACCCTAATTACATGCCACAGTGTGAAAAATTATAAATAGCATTGATTAATCTTTTCCCTTCACTCGCACCTATGTCTCACTTCAGTTCTATATTATGCTATAAATTACTTCTGTTCAAAAGATTTAAAATGAAGCTTTATTTTATTAATTTTTATGTCTTTGTCATTTTCTTTTGAATGAAAATGGACAGATATTCATTATAAAGAATTCAAACAATTAGAAACATCTAAAGTAAAAAATAAATGCTCACTGTTCCCCTAACCCTACTATTAAAGGAGTAAGTGATGTTAATAGTTTGCTATGTATACTTTTATATCGGGATAAATAAATGTTTATATTTTTATACATTTATCCACATATAATTTTTATTTCACAAAAATCTTATTGCTAATTTTATATTCCTAGAGCTCATTTCCCCCCCTTGATATTTTTAATACTATTCCAGTTTGGTCTATACACATCTATGTTATTCATTTCATAGCTGCTTAGTAGTTATAGTTTTACCAATCCCCCACATACGGATAATTATAGACACTTTTTTTTCTTTACAAACAATGCACAGTGAATATCATTTAACAGTGTAGTTGCATCTCTTAATTCTGAAGTCAGCAGGTAAGGTATTGGTCCCTAGAAGTGAAATGAACATAAATTCATTAAATAATAGTAGCTGGCTTACCACGTGTTGAATATGTGATTTATAATAAATATTTAGTCTTCCTCCCTGTTTCTGGTGCAGAGCTTCTAAAACCCTGGGAATTTCCTAACTGAGGAGACCCTTAAAGAGGTTTTTTGCTATGTTAATGAGTTGACTTTCCAGAAAGTACTTAGGAATGGGGGCTGGTTGCCCAGAGAACCAATCGTGTGATTAGAGAGTTAGAACTTTAAGTACACCATGCAGACCTCTGGAGGGGAAAGAGGGGCTGGAGGTTGAGACGGGTTGCCAGTAGGGACAGTTGATGAAAGCGCTGGCTGTGTATTGAAACCTTCATTGCTCCTGCTGCTGCTGCTGCTGAGTTGCTTCAGTCGTGTCCAACTCTGTGCGACCCCATAGATGGCAGCCCACCAGGCTCCCCCGTCCCTGGGATTCTCCAGGCAAGAATACTGGAGTGGGTTGCCGTTTCCTTCCCCAGTGCATGAAAGGGAAAAGTGAAAGTGAAGTCGCTCAGTCGTGTCTGACTCTTAGCGACCCCATGGACTGCAGCCCACCAGGCTCCTCCATCCATGGGAGTTTCCAGGCAAGAGTATTGGAGTGGGGTGCCACTGCCTTCTCCAGAAACCTTCATTAAAGACCCACAAAGAGGAGAATTCAGAGACTTTCTGGGTTGGTGAACATGTGGAGGTTTGGGGATAGAGGCATACCTGGACGGAAAGCATGGATGGGCCTTGTCCTCTGCCCATGCATTACCCCATGCAGCTCTTACATCTGGCTGTTCCTGAATTATATCCTTCTATAATAAACAGGTAAGCTAGTAAGTAACATAGTTCTCTGAATTCTGTGAGCTGCTCTGTAAAATTAATTGAACCCAAGAAAGGTGTATTGGGAACTCATCTATAGCTGGTCAGCCAGAAAGATAGGAGATAAACTGGAGGTTTGACCAGTGTTTGAAGTGGTGGAGATGGGTGCGGTCTTGTAGGTGTGAACTCTTCACTTGTGGAATCTGATGCTATCTTTGGGTAAATAGTCAGATTCTCTGACATCCTGCTGGTTTCCAAGAATTTCCTGTTTGAGGTGTGGGGAAAATATTCCCACAGTGGATTTGGTCCAGAACAGCTTCTACCACGTGTAATACAAACCTGCCCTGTCATACGTTTGTACGAATGTATAATATATACAGGCTTGTGTAGTATGAAATAGTCATATGTGATATGCAATTAACAATGTTCTAATACATAAAAAAGAGAATGTGTGGTTGAATTCCTCCAAGTATAGAAAATTTCTTGTACATATGTTTTTGGGCACATGTGCAAGAACTCAACATAACTTTCCAGCCAAGAGTATTTTTATTAAGATGTAAATTTGATCATGTCATTTCCCTCCCGAAAACTCTTCATGGACTTTCATGTGATTTTAGACAGTGTCCCCAATCTCTGACATGGTTCATGTGGCTCTACATTCTTCTCCCCTGCCAACCTCTTCAGCTTCATCTGACACTCAGTCACTCACTGGTCTTGGGCCATCCTGGTCTTTTACATTTATTGGATGTACCTATCCGTATCTGCATCATTTATCCACCAGTCCTTGGATAATCCTACATGACTGCCAATCTATAACGTACAACTGGGACCTCGTTTGTTAATTCTCATGTCAGCCACAGTTTTTTAATTAGGAGAATTGTGATTTTAAGAATATATGTATTTGTTCATTTACTCAACCGCCTATATAATTTCATCCATTAGGAAAAAGCTTCATGAGCTTTTTACCACTGTATTCTCAGCCCCAAGCATCTAATGGGAGTTCAGTAAGTAGTGATAATAATAATAAAATAAACCCTTGCAAAACACTTCACAGCACTACTCCAAGTGGTATATTTATGAACACATTTAATCCTCACCACAGTCCTAAGTTGTTATTACTATTTCCCCCACTTTACAGATTAGAAAATTGAAGCATAGTATGGTTACTTCACCTGTCCAAGGTCATATAGCTGGTAAGTGACACACTGCCACTTGAACTTAAGTAGTCTGGTTCCAGCATCTGTACTCTTAATCTGCTGTAGTGTCTCGCTGTTTTCAATATGAGAGCTCTCATGCAGGCCAATAAAAGAAAACCCCTTGGAACTCCCCTGGCAATCCAATGGTTGGGGCTCTGTGTTTCCACTGCAGAATCTGGGAGGGCGGGGGTGGTGGCACAGGTCTGATCACTGGTCAGGGAACTAAGATTCCAGTTGCCTTGCTGTGTGGCCAAAAACAGAAAGAAAGAAAGAAAGAAAAGAAAGAAAACCCATGTACAAAAGTTCAGCAGCAACTCTGTACCATTTTTATTTTGTCTAAAACCTTACTGATTAGTGTAAGACCTGTTTGTACTATTGGTGTTTATTTTTGAGATATTTTATCTCTGGTCATTAGATTCATCATGTTTAATAGAAATAAAAAACAGTATGAGTGTTAGAAAGTAATATAGGTCTATTTACTATGGGAACAGTTTGAGTTAAAAAATTAAACGATCTAAGGAAAAGATGACTGTTTGTAGATTCACTTTGGACTGCCAAATTTCCCTCTAAAAGGTTACATTTGTATTTTTTTTTTGATTCTTCATAGTTTATGAAAGTGCCTTCTCCCCACACTCTCCCTAACATTGACTATGATTCATCTTTTACATTTTTGTCACTTGGCTGTCTCTCAAACTAAGATGTCTTTAGTTAACTGAAAATTGAGCATGTGTGGGCACTTGGTAAGTGCTTTTTTGCTAAGAGGTTGCTATTTAACCAACTTTGCATAAGTCATTTTCTTTAGGCTTCATGACTCTGTGTGTGTGTGTGTGTGTGTGTGTGTGTGTGTATGTGTGTGATGGTGCCTTGAATAATTCTAGGGTTCTATTCACCCAGTATTTACTGTGTTTTTAGTTGTGTGTTAGGAGATCGTAAAGATGGTTTGTACCCAAGGAACTAGTAATTTAGTTAAATATTCCAGACTAACACTTATGACTTAGAGGTGAACAGTATAAAACAACAAATGATTCAGTACTTGACTGTGTGCTACGGACCACTAGAGACACATCAGCAGCAGTGTTTTCAGTACCATTGTCCCCGGAACACTAACAGAGGCCTTGAGAGGAGCCAGGAGGGGAGGGGTGAGGTGTTAGTGATCCAGAAAACAGTGGGCAGGTCAACAGAAGGCTGCTCTGAGGCAAAAACTGAGTAGACCTTGAAGCATAGAATTTAAGTAGATTGGGCTGTGACTTCCCTGGTGACTTCTGAAGCCCTGGTGGCTCAGATGGTAAAGACCCTGCCTACAATGCAGGAGACCTGGGTTTGATCCTTGGGTCAGGAAGGTCCCCTGGAAAAGAGAATGGCTACTCACTCCAGCAAAGACAAAACCAGGAGCTGACTGTGGCTCAGATCATGAACTCCTTATTGCCCAATTCAGACTTAAACTGAAGAAAGTGGGGAAAGCCACTAGACCATTCAGGTATGACCTAAATCAAATCCCTTATGATTATACAGTGGAAGTGAGAAATAGATTTAAGGGACTAGATCTGATAGACAGAGTGCCTGATGAACTACAGACGGAGGTTTGTAATGTTGTACAGGAGACAGGGATCAAGACTATCCCCAAGAAAAAGAAATGCAAAAAAACAAATGGCTCCCTGAGGAGGCCTTACAAATAGCTGTGAAAAGAAGAGAAGCAAAAAGCGAAGGAGAAAAGGAAAGATATTCCTATTTGAATGCAAGAAAATCAGAGATACCAAGGGAACATTTCATGCAAAGATGGGCTCAGTAAAGGACAGAAATGGTATGTACCTAACAGAAGCAGAAGATATTAAGAAGAGGTAGCAAGAAATACACAGAAGATCTGTACAAAAAAGATCTTCATGACCCAGATAATCATGATGGTGTGATCACTCACCCAGAGCCAGACATCCTGGAATGTGAAGTCAAGTGGGGCTTAGGAAGCATCACTATGATCAAAGCTAGTGGAGGTGATGGAATTCCAGTGGAGCTATTTCAAGATGATGCTGTGAAAGTGCTGCACTCAATATGCCAAATTTGGAAAACTCAGCAATGGCCATGGGACTGGAAAACGTGTTTTCATTCCAATCCCAAAGAAAGGCAATGCCAAAGAATGCTCAAACTACCACACAGTTGCAGTCATCTCACAGGCTAGCAAAGTAATGTTCAAAATTCTCTAAGCCAGGCTTCAGCAATACGTGAACTGTGAGCCTCCAGATGTTCAAGCTGGTTTTAGAAAAGGCAGAGGAACCAGGGATCAAATTGCCAACATCCGCTGGATCATGGAAAAAGCAAGAGAGTTCCAGAAAAACATCTATTTCTGCTTTACTGACTATGCCAAAGCCTTTGACTGTGTGGACCACAATAAACTGTGGAAAATTCTGAAAGAGATGGGAATACCAGACCACCTGACCTGCCTCTTGAGAAATCTGTATACAAGTCAGGAAGCAACAGTTAGAACTGGACATGGAACAACGGACTGATTCCAAATAGGAAAAGGAGTATGTCAAGGCTGTTTATTGTCACCCTCCTTATTTAACTTATATGCAGAATACATCATGAGAAATGCTGGGCTGGAAGAATCACAAACTGGAATCAGGATTGCTGGGAGAAATATCAATAACCTCAGATATGCAGATGACACCACCCTTATGGCAGAAAGTGAAGAGGAGCTGAAAAGACTCTTGATGAAAGTGAAAGAGGAGAGTGAAAAGCTGGCTTAAAGCTGAATATTCCAAAAACGAATATCATGGCATCCGGTCCCATCACTTCATGGNATCAATAACCTCAGATATGCAGATGACACCACCCTTATGGCAGAAAGTGAAGAGGAGCTGAAAAGACTCTTGATGAAAGTGAAAGAGGAGAGTGAAAAGCTGGCTTAAAGCTGAATATTCCAAAAACGAATATCATGGCATCCGGTCCCATCACTTCATGGGAAATAGATGGGGAAACATTGGAAACAGTAAGAGATTTTATTATCTTGGGCTCCAAAGTCACTGCAGATGGTGACTGCAGCCATGAAATTAAAAGATGCTTACTCCTTGGAAGGAAAGTTATGACCAAACTAGACAGCATATTCAAAAGCAGAGACATTACTTTGCCAACAAAGTTCCATCTAGTCAAGGCTATGGTTTTTCCAGTAGTCATGAATAGATAGTTGTGAGAGTTGGACTATAAAGAAAGCTGAGCACCAATGAATTGATGCTTTTGAACTATGGTGTTGGAGAAGACTCTTGAGAGTCCCTTGGACTGCAAGGAGATCCAACCAGTCCATCCTAAAGGAGATCAGTCCTGGGTGTTCATTGGAAAGACTGATGTTGAAGCTGAAACTGCAGTACTTTGGCCACCTGATGCAAAGAGCTGATTCATTTGAAAAGACCCTGTTGCTCGGAAAGATTGAGGGCAGGAGGAAATGGGGACGACAGAGGTTGAGATGGTTGGATGGCATCACCGACTCGATGGACATGAGTTTGAGTAAACTCTGGGAGTTGGTGATGGACAGGGAGGCCTGGCGTGCTGTGGTTCATGGGGTCAGAAACAGTCGGACACGACTGAGCAACTGAACTGAACTGAACTCCACTATTCTTGCTTGGAGAATCCCCATGGACCAGGAGCCTGGCTGGCTCCAGTCAGTGGGATTGTAAAGAGTCAGACAAGACTGAGCAACTAACACTTTCATTTCACTTTCAGATTTGGGTGTGGCTTTTCCAACAAGGGCCATCACAGGAGTGAAGGTACAGTGAGTGAAGAATTAATGTGACCTATGTTGGAGACTGACATTCTCTTCCATGATGAAAAATGATCCCACAAATAAAATCACCTTGCTCTAAAAGAAAATGTAATAAATAGCTGGAAGTAATTAATGAAACACCGTGTAGTCGCTGCTTGGCAGAGCAATCAGGAATCATAGACCAGTATTCGCTAATAAGGTAATTTAAACTCATTTTCAAGGATGAGAAGAACTGAACTCTGAAGGACTTGTTGATGCGATTCTACTTGGCCTCGACAGCGTCCCGAATGACCTGCTACCTAAGGCATATCCTGCATATTTATATGGCTCTATCTCAGGGCTTATATAAATTAAGGCTGTGCATTTGCCCTTAAGAAAGTAGAATAAACAATGTGCTCTGAAAAACCATAAGAAGTTTTCCAAACCCTTTCTCTGTGCATCTAGCTGCCTACCCCAAACATGAAGTCCTGAAAGATGAATTCTGTAAGCAGCAAAATGCTACACACTCTTCTTTAACAAGCTGACTCTTCTAGAATTTATATAAAGCACATAAACAGTGCACAGTTTCAATTAAGAGGGTGGGATTGACATATGAACATTAGTATGTATAAAACAGGTATCAACAAGAATCTACTGTATAGTAGAGGGAACTCTACTCAGTACTCTCTGATAACCTATTTTCTTTCAGGAAAAGAAGCTGAAAAAGAACATGTGTGTATATATTATATAACCATTATTATATAATATTAACCTATATGGGAAATAATCTGAAAAAGTATATGTATATATATTATATAATATATATCATTATTATATAATCTTAACACATGGGAAAAGAAGCTGAAAAAGAATATATAATATATATATGTAAATTGCTGTTGTAATCTGAAACTAATACATTATAAATAACTATACTTCAATATAAAATAAAAATTTGAAAAAAAAGAGTGCATGGGTTAGAACCATCAGTCTTCAGTCTTGCAAATTTGTTTCAGTGTGTCCACAGAAATCTCTGGATGCTCCTTTTTGACTAGTTTGGGAGAGGAGGTAATCCACCTTTTTAACACTTGCTATCTAAATTTGTGGGCAATTTCCCTAAGCTCATATGTAACCTGAGGATAATAATAGGGTCTGTGCCACAGAGCTGTACAAATTAGAGCGTGTTTAATGTACCTTGGTTTCCACGATGACCACATATACTAAACACCAACTGAATGGCACTTCTTGTTGTTGTTACCGTTTTTCTTTTTCAAACTGGATTAAAAGAATTTGAGAGAACAAGATAAGCCCTCAAGGAAAAGGAAAGAAAACTAACATTCACTGGGCGCACGTTATGTGCTCAGTGGCTTAAGTGGCTTATATATGTCATCTCACTTTTTAGCTGAAAAGTGAAACTTCAGCCATATGCAGAGGCTGAGATTATATACTACTTAGAAAATCGAAAGATTTTTTAACAAAAGAAGAAATCTGGTTAATGTTAAAATGGACACTGCATTTTCTACTATCATTTCAACCCTGATGGCTTTGACCTAATGTTAGGTTTAAGAGAGTGATATAAAACTCCAGTTTTCTCAGATCTCCCAGGCTAGCGACAACTGTAAGATCAAGTGGCTATTATGACCTTTACTTGGGTAAATATAGGCAACTTATTAACCCAGGCAAAGGTCTCTAAAATGATGTATTTTAAGCAAGTCTTAGGCTGTTGCCTGTGAGGAAGGAATTTGCTTTTTGGCTTGTGTTAGAAATTGCAGTTCTCTGATGGCTTTCTGGGATTAGCACTTGTTGGGTGCTTCAAGTGTTTCTTACTGGGAGGACGTAATTGGGCCTCCTCTGTTTTGCATCTTCAAATGTATCTTTGAATGGCCACCTGAGAAAACGTTTAGCAGAAACACTTGTTAATGGATTTTTTTCTTATCCTGGGTTTACTTCTAATGCAACAATAATCACATATATTTCCAAAGTGCTTTTCATCCCCACATACTGCAAAGCCTTTTACAAACTAAATGCAATAATGAAATCACCTGTCTCATCAAAACTATGCAGCTCTCCCTGGTGCAGAGTAAGGGCAGCAGGAAGGGAAAGGAGTAATTCAGAGAGGATTCCAGAATAAGACTGGACTTGGGGGGATGAGGGGCAGGGGCATGGAATCGTTTCTGTTGGAATGCTGACAGCCTGGCCTCTAAGCTGAATGCAGATAAGTACTCCAGGAATGAACTATGCTTTCTACTCTGGGCCCAAGTTCATGCTCTCCTCCCATTCTCTTTTGTCCCACATTCATGAGAACCTTTGCCAATCGAGCCAAGACAGTTTCAGTTACAGAGAAGAGAACAAATTGGGCTGAAGAAAAATCAGGGGAATTAGTTGCTTCCAATAAAAACATAAACATGATTTCCTTGTATTCCTCTTCCTCTCTTGATTACCGAAAACATAATATTGTTTTTAAAATGTTGTAAAAGTGAATCACACACTGTGCACTCTGTGTCAGTGTCTTGTACTGAAAATTGTGTTTGAGATTCATCTAGTCTTTGGATACAGTGGTAGTTCATTTACTTATGCTTGGGAATAGCATTCTATTGGGTAAATGGACTACAGTTTATTTCACACACACACATATACACACCCTCTTTGTTCACCTAAGGGTGTATGTGAAGTATAATTGCATTCAAGTTAAATATGTCAACTTAAAAAAAGAAAGCACAATGTGAGAGTTGCAAGTTAAGTTTTATTTGGGCAAAATGAGGACTATAGCCTGGGAATTGGCATTTCAAATAGCTCTGAGAAACTGCTTCAAAGAAGCAGGAGGGAAAGTCAGTATATATTTGGTTTTAGTGAATGGAGAGTACATGCAATCAAGCACAACTTCTGTTTTTTGTTCGCGGAAGGTTTCTGCTAGTTGTAAGAACAGTCATCAATATAAAGGATTTTAGTGCTTTTCTAGATATGAGAAGATATAAGAATTGGACTCATAAAATGGACTCCTGAAAATATCTAACTATCTGAAGACCTGTTCTTCCAGTTCCTCACCCACCTCCTGAGCACGACAGAGTGCCTCACTTCTGCTGTTTACACTGAACTCCTTTTAGGAGGTGTTGAAAATCAGCAGCCTCAGCAGCATATGATTTAATCCTTATAGTGGCAGACAGTGAGTGAGTGAAAGTCACTCAGTTGTGTCCGAATCTTTGGGACCCCATAGACTGTACAGTCCATGGAATTCTCCAGGCCAGAATACTGGAGTGAGTAGCCTTTCCCGTCTCCAGGGGATTTTCTCAGGGATTGAACCCAGGTCTCCCACATTGCAGGTGGATTCTTTACCAGCTTGAGCCAGAAGGGAGAGGTAGATGGCAAGCACCAATTTGTAGTTGACAAATACATAAAACAAATTTTAATGCTACCTTAAAGAGGATAAAGTTCACTCGATGCCAATTTTTAAAATGGATGTGGTAGATAGCAGAATATATATAAAATTGGGTACTTCATAATCAGATTGGACAGAGAATTCTATCAAAAAGGATTTGCTTTTTGTGTTTGACTTGATGATGTAGAGGAACAATGCAGAAGAGTTAGGTTGCCAACAGGTAAAAATTCAAAAGTGTGTGTATTTCTTCATAGCTACTTCATGAAAACCGTCCCTCATTTTTTCCTATTCACCTTACCTGTATATGCGAGGTGTGTAGGATGTCTAATATATGTTAAAATAGCAATATCTCACAAATAGGAAAATAACATCCCAAGTAACTATTTGCCTTGGGAACAAAGCAGTAAATAAGATACTAATTTCTTACAGATATGCTTCAAAAAACACATTGAAACTACCAACTAAATAGTAACAACAAACATTTGACTGAGAAATGTCAGCATACATAAAATCTGATTATATCCTGATGAACAGTCAAGGTTTATTTTCAGCGAAGAAATATATTTTTTCAATTCAAAGAAACTTTCTGTGATGCAATTTAAAGAAGTTTTGTTCTATTTTTCTACACTGCTACACTGCCACCACTTGTAAGTTTTACTCCTGTGGCTTGTTGTCTTCTGATGCTTCTTTGGATTAAGCCTGTGTTCATTTGGTCAGGAAAATGGATATGCTGAGTTTTGTTGTTGGGTAGTTGCTTAGTCGTGTCTGACTCTGTGCGACCCCATGGACTGTAGCCCGCCAGGCTCCTCTGATGGATTCTCCAGGCATGAATACTGGAGTGGGTTGCCATGCCCTCCTCCAGGGGATCTTTCTGACCCAGGGGTCAAATCTGTGTCTCTTGCATTGCAGATGGGTTCTTTTCCCCACTGAGCTACTTGGGAAATTCTCATGCTGAGTTGTATATTGGCTAAAAAGATGAAAAGATGAACCAGGTGTACAGCCATTTTTGAACAAAATTTCTAATGTAAATAAATACATGTATTTAAAAAGTATAAATTGTAAGGGTATAGCAATGGATTATCACTAGATAAACACGTCTGTGCAACTACATTTGAAACTGAGAAATATATAATCACTAGCCCCTTGAAGCTGCTCTCTCGCCCATTGCCCTGAGTCATTCCCTTTCCTGTTCCTTTCCTGATTGCCAATAATATGAATTAATATGGCCTGTTTTTAAAATTTTATAAAAATAGAGTTGTGCACTTTTTATTATTTTTAATCAGCTTTCATATTTTGAGTGGTGCTGTAGTTAATTCACATACACTGGTGAATGGAGTATGTTGTATGAATACACCACCATTTACTTAACCTCTTCTACTATTAATGAATATTCAGGTTGTTTCTAGGGTTTTTTGCTATTACAAATATTTGTACTGTGACCATTTCTTATGCTGGTCTTTGGATATACACATATCTGCATTTCTCTTGGTTCTAGAACTCAGAATCATTGCACTTAGATATTTTTATCAATTTAAATAGTAATTGATACTGCTAAGCAGTTTCCCATTTTAACTGTACCAATTTAGACTTTCACCAGTAGCGTATAAGATTTCCCTTTGTTCTTCATCCTTACAAACACTAGGTATTGTGGGTCTTTTTAGTTCTAGCCATTTTGACTGAGTAGAATCTCATTATAGCTTTATTTGCATTTCTAAGTTATTAATGAGATTTCACCTTTTCACATATTCATTGGAAATGTGGATACTGAGAATAACAAATTTCCACTTACTTAACTTTGGGGACTGGAATAAATTTTACTTCATTCTTTAATCAGACCTCCCCTATGCTTCTGACCATGTGGACATAGACACACGAAAATGTTACCAATTCTTATTCTTATCTAGCCATCATATAGGTATATGAACAACAGTGCCAGTAATCTCAGTAACTGGCTACACCATAGCCACATTCTCAAATTATTACTTGCCCCATAGCCCCTACCGTTATGATAAGTACTATTGTTGTTCAGTCACTCAGCTGTGTCCCACTCTGTGACCGCATGGCCTGCAGCATGCTAGGCTTCCCTGTCCTTCATTATCTCCTGGAGTTTGCTCAGAATCGGGTCCATTGAGTCAGTGATGCTATCCAATCATCTTATCCACTGTTGCTCCCTTCTCGTCCTGCCTTCAATCTTGCGCAACATCAAGGTGTTTTCCAATGAGTCAGTTCTTCCCATCAGGTGGCCATTGGAGTTTCAGCTTCAGCATCAGTCCTTCCAATGAACATTCAGGATTGATTTCCTTTAGGATGGACTAGTTAGATCTCCTTGCTGTCTAGAAGACTCTCAAAAGTATCAATTCCTTGGTGCTCAGCCTTCTTTATGGCCCAACTCTCACATAAATATATGACTTACTGGAAAAACCACAGCTTTGACTACATGGACCTTTGCTGGCAAAGTGATGACTCTGATTTTTAATATGCTGTCTATGTTTGTCGTAGCTTTTCTTCCAAGGGGCAAGCGTCTTTTGATTTCATGGTTGCAGTCACCATCCACAGTGATTTTGTAGCCCAAGAAAATACAATCTGCCATTGTATCCATTGTTTCCCATCTATTTGCCATAAAGTGGAAGGAAAGTTATGACCAACCTAGACAGTATATTTAAAAGCAGAGACAATACTTTGCCAACAAAGGTCCATCAAGTCAAGGCTATGGTTTTTCCAGTGGTCATGTATGGATATGAGAGTTGGACTATAATGAAAGCTGAGCTCAGAAGAATTGATGCTTTTGAACTGTGGTGTTGGAGAAGACTCTTGAGAGTCCCTTGGACTGCAAGGAGATCTAACCAGTCCATCCTAAAGGAGATCAGTGCTGGGTGTTCATTGGAAGGACTGATGCTGAAGCTGAAACTCCAATACTTCGGCCACCTGATGCAAAGAACTGACTCATTGGAAAAGACCCTGATGCTGGGAAAGATTGAGGGCAGGAGGAGAAGGGGATGACAGAGGATGAGATGGTTGGATGGCATCACCAACTGGATGGACATGGGTTTGGGTGGACTCCAGGAGTTGGTGATGGGCAGGGAGGCCTGGTGTACTGTGGTTCATGGAGTCACAAAGAGTCGGACATGACTGAGCGACTGAACTGTACTGAACTGATAGGACTTCATGATCTTAGTTTTCAAATTTTGAGTTTTAAGCCAGCCTTTTCACTCTCCTCTTTCATCCTCGTTAAGAGGCTCTTTAGTTCCTCTTCACTTTCTGCCATTAGAGTGGTATCATCTGTATATCTGAGGTTGGTTGATATTTCTCCTGGCAATCTTGATTCCAGCTTGTGCTTCTTCCAGCCTGGCATTTCACATGATGTATTCTGCATATAAATTAAATAAACAGGGTCACAATCAATATACAGCCTTGACATACTCCTTTCCCAATTTAGAACTAGTCCATAGTTCCATGTCTGATTTTAACTATTGCTTCTTGACCTGCAAAGAGGTTTCTTAGGAGGCAGGGAAGGTGGTCTGGTATTCCCACCTCTTGAAGAATTTTCCAGTTTGTTGTGATCCACACAGTCAAAGGCATTAGCATAGTCAATGAAACAGAGTAGATGTTCTTCTGGAATTCTCTTGCTTTCTCTATGATCCAGTAGATGTTGGTAATTTGGTAAGTACTATAAAGAAAAATAAATTTGCTGCTGAAGAAAATAGATTGTGATGAAGTCGGGGGAGAATGGCTTTTTTTTTTTCTAGAAAAGGTCTCTGAAAGAAGATAATCTTAAATGTAGTGAGGGGATTAAACAAGTGAAAACTGATTAATTTGGATTGTATTCTGAGTGATAGGATGAGTTTGGAGCATTATGATTAGGAGAGTAATGTGATGAAACTTCTCTTTTTAAAAGATTACTCAGGGTCGTGGATGAAGAGAGACCTCAGGAGATGGAAGTGAAAATAAGAGACCACTGGGAAGGAAAGACTGGTGAGTGATGATGGCAGCTTGACATGGGTTGTAGTAGTGCAGGCAATGAAGAGGGGCCATGGTCAAGACACATGATGCAGGTCAGTCCAAGTACTCGCTGAAGGTTGGATTAATGGGAGTTACTGAGGATGCCTTTTGTGTTTAAAGCCTGAGCATTTGAGTGACTGGGATTTTCAGTTACTGACATGTAGAAAACTGAGAGAAGAGAAAATCTGGAGTGGGAGGGAAGACTAAAGAGTTCTCTTTTGAAAATGTTAGGCTTGGGAAATCTACCAGACATGGAAGTGGAAATGTCGAGAAGGCCGTTGTATGTATGAGTCTCGAGCACTGGTGAGAGGTCAGGGCTAAGATGTGGGAGTGATATGGGAATCATTTGAAATTAACATCATGGAATTTGATGAAAAGACTTATGAGTGATTCACCATAGAAAAGTGGGGAGGAGAGGAGATGACTTTAAATGCTGGGACACTCCAATATTTAGATGTTTGAAGCAGGAGACTACAGCAAAAGAAACTAAAATGCAGTGGTTCATCACATTGGAAGGAAACAGGAGTGTTTTCTTGGAAACCAACTGCAGAACATATTTGAAAAGGGAGGGAACAAGCAGTTGTGTTAGTTGCTGAAAGGTCAAGTAAAATGAGACTGAAAGTTGAACATGGTGTTTGGCAAGATGGAGCTTCTTGGTGAGATCTGCAAGAGTGGTTTCAGTGTAGCAGTGAGATCAGAGCTGTCTTGGAGTGGGCTGGGGAGAGACTGTGAGGAACCATAGCCAAGCAGAGACACTTCTTTCATGACACTTTGACATAGAGAGAGGCAGAGAAATAAGGTAATAGCTGGAAGAGTTCATGGGGTCCATGTACTTTTCTAAATGGAAGAAACAACAAGATATTTGTGTGCTGATGAAAATGATTCAGTGTAGATAATAATTCCAGGAAAGATAAGGGAAACAAAATATAGATTTAAAACAAAAAATACCAGAATTAACAAGGTTAGCTCAGCTATGGTGGACACTAGCCAAAAGGAAATGATACATAAAACTTTCACTGTCTGAAACTAAGAAAATACTTTTTCTTGTCCCTCAGAAACATATAAATCATGGATCTTGTGTTTTCTTAATGGCCATGTTTGTACATGTATATAAAAGAACAAAACATTTAGATGCTTGTGATCAAGAGATTCTATCCCTGGTCTAAACATTTACTCACATTGTCCATAGCTTATTTTCTCAGTATTTATCCATAAAGCCAAAGATTTTTCTAAGTGGTGGGATCACTATAAAGAACATTCCATCAAACAAACTAGTGAAAGAAAGGCATTTCAATTGGCATTTCAGTGTTACCCCAACTTCTTCACAAAACAACCGTGTCACTAGCTAGCTCAGCAGTTTAAACAGTTGTGAAAGTTTACTAAAATTCTTTCCTTGTTGTTTTTTTCAGAGACATGCTAGAAGGGATTTGTGTGTATATGTCCTCTTTATCTTCCTCTTACTTTTGCAGTCTTTTATGTTTGTGCATAGAATAGCAGATGTGTCTTCTGAGATTTTTGAACTCTTTCATCAGCATTGTTTCATACATTTTCTGGGTTCTGTTGTCAAGTTAGGAAAGGAGCAGTGTAAGCAATGGAGCTATTTCTTATTCTATAAATAAAGACAATTAATAAGTTTAATTCTGTGCAAATATGAAGAAGAAAATTATACTAAACAAAATGGCTTTTCTCAGCAGTGAATACAGCATATATGATTAGACCCTCTTTTCAAATATCCATCAGTAAACATCAGCTATCTAGACACAATTTTTTAACAAAATAGTTTTGCTGAATGTTTGTGTTTCTTGCAGTTTTCCCCTTATAATTTATCTTATTCTCTATGTGTTTGGTGTGATTAATGTAGGTCTTGTACATTTTTAAACACTCTTGTACTGTGCAGTACTAAGTTTCAAACCTTTCAGTCCATCATCTGACTTGGACTTGTCTGTGACATATGCATGGAAACTTTTGCTTTACAAACTAGGAAACTGAGGCTGGGGTGGGAGAAGTGACAGCCAGCAAGCAGGCTGAGTGTGAAACCCAGCTGCTCTGCTGTCAACCTTATGGGCTTTCCATCATGCCGTACCATTCCCTAGTCCCCTTCCTCTGTAAGCTGAACACAATTTCTGAATGTCAGACTTGATGTTCCCCTTTGCAACTGCTGGGCTAACTTTGAAGGATGATCTTAAAATATTATTTCTTTGTAAACTTTAAGGAATTAAAAATTGAGTTTCCTTTAATTTCACTATCAGTATCCCTTTCAATAATTTGTTTAAAAATATATATGGGTGATGGATGCAAACTGGATTTATTGTAGTGGTCATCTTGCAGTATATACAAATATCAAGTCATTATGTTTTGCACCTGCAACAAATATAATGTTATGTGTTGGTTCTTTCCCTCCCTCCCTCCCTCTCTTTGTGTGTGTGTGTGTGTGTGTGTGTGTGTGTGTGTGTGTGTGTATGAATGATGTTTAGTATGGACCAGGTATTGTTTGAGCTTCTGGGTACAGCATGGAGAAAAAGACAGAATCCTGGCTCTCATGGACTCTGCAGTCCAATTGCAGAGCTTTTTCCAATGTACAGTGAGTTATCAAATTCTTCTGGGGTCAGTTGAAAAGAGATTTTTGCCAGTGTCTTATTTTGGAAAGTTGTTTGTATTATATTCTCGAGGCTATTGAATTGACTTTGTCAATGGTTCAGGTAAAGTCTTTTCATCAATTCTCTAATAGTATACAGTTGCAGCAGTTGGAACATGGCATCGCTGGTCATCTTCATAGTTGACTAGGTTGCTTCTGATGAAAGGCATGGATAGTGTTGTTGTTCATGCACGGGTTGCAAAAGAATTCCCAGACATGAGACAGAATGAGAGGGAAATAAAGTTTATTAGAGTGGGAGACGCTGTGAGAACAGCAGGCACGCTCAGGGGAGAACCGACATTGAACAGGGGCCCTTAGCACACTTTTATAGACAGAGCCCCAGGAGTGGGGTTGGGGTCTTGCAGGTCATTTGCTGATTGGGTGAGGCATGTATACTGGGGGAGGGGGAAGAAGAGTAAGGCAAATATCTTCTCCCTATGGGGTCGGAGGGGAGACAGGTTATATTGGTCAGGAGGACCTGAAATTCATTAACAGTTACAACTTTGGGGATGGGAGGGAAGGTCGATAAGGGTCTGGTTTTTCTGTTCCTGCATTCCAAGACCCTCCTTGGTTTCATCTGCTCTTTCGTCCTTGGGTCACCACAGATAGTATTGCTCTTGAAAATCTTGAGGACCTGGACATTGAAGGGCTTTAAAGAAGCCATGTGAAAACCATTTCTATTTAAAGATTGAGCTAAAGCAAAATATGATGCTTACAAAATATTATCTAACAATATGTAATATTTATTGTCGGGTTTGTGATGAAGGCTTCAAAAGAACCATTTCATCAGATTCTTAGAAGAAAGCTCGATCTTTATTATCGACTTTAAAATTACAAAACTGAGCCTTAGAGACATTAGTTTATCTGTGAATTGAATGTGAGTCTAGGAGGTCTTACTTCCTTAGCTTTCACTTTAAGCACTACGCTATCTATGGACCTATCTTGGAAATATAGGTTTGGTTCCAGAGGATTACAATAAAGTGAATATCGCAAATAGAGAGTCACGTGAATTTTTTGGTTTCCCAGTGCCTTAAAACTTATGTTTACACTATATTGTAGTCTGTTGAGTGTGCAATAACATTATGTATAAAAATGTGCATAGTTTAACAAACTTAACTGTTAAAATATGCTAACCATCATCTATGCCTCCAGCAAGTCATAATAGAAACAATAAATATCATTGATCATAGATGACCATAACAAATATAATAATCATGTGAAAATCTGAAATATTGTGAGGATTGCCAAAGTGCAACACAGAGACACAAAGTGAGCAAATACTCTTTGAAAAAGAGCGCTGATAAACTTGCTTGATGGAGGGCTGCCATAAACCTTCAAACTGTAAAATATGCAGTATCTGTGAAAAAATACAGGATCTGTGTAGTCAGGCAAAGTGCAATAAAATCTGGTCTGCCTGTACTCCTAGGGAAAGACACCTGAACCCATGTATGGTCGGATTGATGAAGGTTAGTGATACATGGTAGGTTTGGTTTCCCTAAGAAAGTTGGAGAATCAAGAAAGCACAAGCTACATCAGTGTATGGCAGAATTCTGCCTCCTTGTGTTTTTACAATTGTGCTAATAATATCCCTCCAGGCAGTTCAGGAAACATTCTAAAAGATAGTTGCCATCCCCTGGAAAGCTCCAAAGACTAAACACAGCTCCACCTTTTGAAATTCCAGTCTCTTCATTTCAAAAAGATTTTTGATGGGTACAACTCTCTTTGGAAGTTTTTATAATTACCTGTGGATGTGGCCCTTGCTTTCATTCTGTGATGGACTAGTTCAGTTCAGTTCAGTTGCTCACTCGTGTCTGACTCTTTGCCACCCCACGAATCTCAGCACGCTAGGCCTCCCTGTTCATCACCAACTCCCGGAGTTCACTCAAACTCACATCCATTGAGTTAGTGAGGCCATCCAGCCATCTCATCCTCTGTCGCTCCCTTTTCCTCCTGCCCCCAATCCCTCCCAGCATTAGACTCTTTTCCAATGAGTCAACTCTTCGCATGGGCTGGCCAAAGTACCAGAGTTTCAGCTTCAGCATCATTCCTTCCAAAGAAATCCCAGGGCTGATCTCCTTT
>SJYA01001093.1:0-10125 GCA_006410615.1 Neotragus moschatus
CCTCTCCTCCTCTCCCCAGTGGCACTCAGCAGAGCCCCAGAATCCAGGAGGGGCCTTTGGGAGACAGGATCTCATTCACAGGCAGGAAGGCCACCAGCTCCTTGCTCCCTCTCTGCACCTCAGCCTCCATATTGACCCAGGACATTAATAGAACCCGACTCACAGGATTGGTGGGAGACCTGATTGGGTTCATGTATACAAAGCACTTCGATGGCACCAGGAGGGACATCCCTGATGGTCTAGAGATTAGCTCCCGCGCTTCCAATGCAGGGGACACGGGTTCAAGAACTGGTCAGGGAACTAAGATCCCACGTGCCATGTGGTGTGGCCAAAAGATAAAAAGCAAAATGAAGACAAACACACAAAATTACAGATAGTACTAGGCACAAGGCAAATACTGAGTATCTTATTACTGGGGCTTCCCTGTTGGCTCAGGGATAAAGAATCCGAGTGCCACTGGTTCGGTCTCTGGGTGGGGAAGATCCCCTGGAGGAGGGTATGGCCACCCACTCCAGTATTCCTGCCTGGGAAATCCCGTGGACAGAGGAGCTTGGCAGGCTATAATCCAAGGGATCACAAAAGAGTCGGATACAACTGAGCAACTAAACAACCTTATTATTCCTATAAATCTAAAAGGATCTAACCTGGCACTCAGTACACAGCAGGTGCTCAATAAATGAGCATTATCGTCAAAGGCCCAAGTTCATGATCTAAGAGTACTTTTACTCCTGTTTTTTTTTTTTAATTGACTTTAAAAATTAACATATAGTAAAATTCAACTTTTTTCCCCCCTTTGGCTGTGCCCTGCTGCTTGTGGAATTTTAAATTCCCTGACCAGGGATTGAATCCAGGCCCCCGGGAGTGAAAGCACCAAGTCCTAACTACTGGACCACCAAGGGATTTCCAAAATTCAACCTTTTTAGTATGTGTTGCATGAGAGGTTTTTTTTTTTTTTTTAATTGTGGTAAAATATATGTAATAAAATTTACCACTTTAACTTGACTGTACAATTTAGTGTCGTTAAGAGCACACACATTGTTGTGCAACTATTCCCCCGCCATCCATTGCCAGGACACTTTCATCTTTCTAAACCGAAACTCCGTCCCCATGGAACACTCACTCCCATTCCCCTCCCTCAGCCCCCGGCCGCTACCGTGCTTTCTTTTTTCTATGAATTTGACTCCTCCAGGGACATCATGTAAGTGGAATTGTACAATATTGTCCTTTTGTGTCTGACATTTCGTTTAGTGCGATGTTTTCAAGGTTCATGCACGTTGTAGCCTGTGTCAGAATTTCCTTTCTTTTTTAAAAAATTTTTATTTGGCTGCGCTGGCTCTTAGTTGCCACATGCTGAATCTTTTAGTTGCCACATGTGGGGTTTAGTTCCCTGACTGGGATCCAACCCAGGGCCCCTGCCTTGGAAGTGTGGAGTCATAGCCACTGGACCGAAAGGGAAGTCCCCAGCTTTCAATTCTTTGGGGTATATGTACTTGGAAGGCGTATAGCTGGATAACATGGTAGTTCTGGCTTAAAAGTTTTTGCAGAGCCATCAAACTCTTTTCTACTGTGGCTGCACCTTTTTATATTCTCACCAGCAGTGTATAAGTATTCTAGTTTCTCCACATGCGCAACAACACTTGTTATTTTCCTTTTTTTTTTTTTAGTAATAGCCATCTTGATGGGTGGTATCTCATTGGGGTTATTTGCATTTTCCTAATGACCAGTGATGTTGAGCATCTACTATGTGTTTATTGTCCATATGTATGTCTTCTTTAAAGAAATATTTAAAGGATATACCTTTTTTTTTTTTTTTTGCCGTGCCCATGATTTGTGGGATCTTATTTCCCTAACCAGGGAATGAATCCAGGATATCAGAAGTGAGAGCTCCAAACCCTAACCACTGGACCACCAGGGAACTCCCTCCCACTTTTTAATTAGGTTGTTTGTTCTGTTGTTGAGTTTTAGGAGTTCTTTATATAGTCTGGACATTGCATGTGCGCTTAGTTGCTCAGTCATGTCCGACTCTGTGGCGCCATGGACTGTAGCCCCACCAGGCTCCTTTGTCCCTGGAATTCTCCAGGCAAGAACACTGGAGAAGCTTGCCATTTCCTTCTCCAGGGGATTTTCCCGATATAGGGATCAAACTCAGGTCTCTTGCATTGTAGGAGCTGCATTGTATTCTTGACAGTCTGAATCATCAGGGAAGCCCAGTCTAGACATGAATCCCTTATCAAATATGTTATTTGCAAAAATGTTCTCCCAGAAATTCCCTTGCAGTCCAGTGGTTAGGACTCCAAGTTTCCACTGCAAGGGGCAGTTTCAATCCCTGGTCAAGGAACTAAGATCTCATGTGCCCCATGGTGTGGCCAAAAAAAGAGAAAAAGGAATATTAAAAAAATATTCTCCAATTCTATGGATTGCCTTTGTACTCCCTGAGTAGTCTTCTGATGCACAAAAGTTTTTAACTTTGATGACCTCCCTAATTTATTTTTTTCTTTTGTTGTCCATGCTTTTGATGTCATGTCCAAGAAATCACTGCCAAACGCAATGTCACGAAGCTTCTAAGAGTTTTATAGTTTTAGCCCTTATATTTAGATCTTTGATCTGCTGCTGCTGCTGCTTCTGCGTCACTTCAGTTGTGTCCGACTCTGTGTGACCCCATAGACAGCAGCCCACCAGGCTGCCCCGTCCCTGGGATTCTCCAGGCAAGAACACTGGAGTGGGTTGCCATTTCCTTCTCCAATGCATGAAAATGAAAAGTGAAAGGGAAGAGTCGTGTCCGACTCTTCACGACCCCATCCACCACAGCCCACCAGGCTCCTCCGTCCATGGGATTTTCCAGGCAAGAGTACTGGAGTGGGGTGCTCCTATCTACTGGGGGTTAATTTCTGTGTATGGTATAAGGTAAGGATCCCACTTCATTCTTCTGTAAGTGGGTAACTAGTGTTCCCAGCACCATCTTTTAAAAAGACTGTCCTTTCACTATTGAATGGTCCTGGCTTCCTTGTATGGTCCTGGCTTCCTTGTTGACAATCATTTGACCACATATATGTGAGGGTTTGTTTCTAGGCTCTCTATCCTTTTCATATTTATGTATTTACTTTTGGCTGCACTGGGTCTTCGTTGCTGCTCAAGGGCTTTCTTTCGTTGCAGCAGACAGCGACTACTCTCTGACTGAAGTGCACGGGTCTTCTCCTTGTGGTGGCTTCCCTTGTTGCAGAGCACTTGCTCTAGGCCGCATGGGCTTCAGCAGTCACGTCACAAAAGCTCAATAGTTGCGTCTTGTGGGCTCGAATACAGGCTCAGTAATTGTGGTGCTCGGGTTCAGTTGTCCCATGGCATCTGAGATCTTCCCAGACCAGGGATCCCCTACATTGCAAGGCAGATTCTCAACCACTGGACAACCAGGGAAGCCCTTGGCTATCTTGATATTTTCAACTTACAGTGGGTTTATCAGGACATATCATAAGTCAAGGAAATCACTGACTCCTCTCCTTCATCCTATACAAATAATTCAAAAATAAATCCCTTAGGTTTTATTTTAAATATATGTTCCAAATACAGTCATTTCTCAGTAACTCACCACAACCCATCTTAGTCCAAGCCACTTATAAAACACCCCATTTTAAAAAGTCAAAGAAGGTCTGTAGTTTATTTTTGTGTTTTTTTTTTTTTAATTGCTGAATACCCTTATAGCTCAATCAGTAAAGAGTCTGCCTGCAGTACATAAGACCTGGAGTCAATTCCTAGGTCAGGAAGATCCCCTGGAGAAGGAAATGGCAACCCACTCTAGTATTCTTGCTTGGAGAATCCCATGGACAGAGGAGCCTGGCAGGTTACAGTCTATGGGATTGCAAGAGTTGGCCATAACTGAACGGCTGAGCATACACACATTCTACGGCATGGATGTGCTACCATTTATCCATTCATCTGTTGATGTACATTTGGTGTGGGTGTTTCTAGTTTTTGGTGATTATAAAGAGAACTGTTATAAACACTAGTCAGCAGGCTTTTATATATATATATATATATACACACACACACACTCATTTAGGCTGTGCTGGGCAGGTCTTAGTTGTGGCATATAGGATCTTAAGTTGTGGCACGTGAACTCCCAGTTGCAGCATGTGGGATCTAGTCCCTGACCAGGGGTCGAACCAGAGCCCTCTGCATTGGGAACATGGAGTCCTAGGCTCTGGACCACCAGGGAAGTCCCTAGTCAGCAAGTTTTTGAGCCGATATATTTTCATTTATCTTGGGTAAATATATAGGACTGCAGTTGTCAGACTGTACAATTAGGGTATGCTCAATTTCATAAGAAACTAACCAACTGTCTTCCAGAGTGGCTGTACCACTTGGTATTCCCATCAGCGGTGAATGGGAGTTCCAGTTGCTCTGAATCCTTGTTATCACCACTTGGTATCCTTCTCAGTGTTTGTTTGTTTAGCATCCTAGTAGGTGTGAAGGGATAGTTCATGGTTTTAATTTGCATTTCCCTAAGGAGGAATGACGGAGAAGGCAATGGTATACCACTGCAGTATTCTTGCCTGGAAAATTCCATGCACGGAGAAGCCTGGTGGGCTGCAGTCCATGGGGTCGCTAAGAGTTGGACACGACTGAGCAACTTCACTTTCACTTTTCACTTTCATGCATTGGAGAAGGAAATGGCAACCCACTCCAGTGTTCTTGCCTGGAGAATCCCGGGGACGGGGGAGCCTGGTGGGCTGCCGTCTATGGGGTCACACAGAGTCAGACACAACTGAAGCGACTTAGCAGCAGCAGCAGCAAGGAGGAATGATGTTTCCTGTGCTAATGTGCCATCTGTGTATCTTCTTTGGTGAACTGTCTAAATACTTCTGCTCATTTTTTCATTGTCTTCTTTTTAAATTTTCATTTATCTATTTTTGGTTCCACTGAGTCTTCGTGCTGCACAAGGGCTCTTTCTAGTTTTGGTGCGCGGGCTTCTCATTTCAGTGGCTTCTCTTGTGGAGCATGGGCAGGCTGTAGACGTGGGGACTTGGTTGCTGTAGCACATGGGCTTAGTTGCTCTGAGGTTTGTGGGATCTTCCTGGATCAGGGTTCGAACCTGTGTCCCTTGCATTGGCAGGCAGATTCTTAACCACTGCACCACTGAGGAAGTCCAAGTCATCTGTCTTCTTATTTTCAAATCTTCAGAGTTTGTTATATATTCTGGATACCAGTCCTTTGTCAGATATTTTCTCCCAGTCTGCAGCTCGTCTTTTATTTCTCTTGACAGTGTCTTTTGCAGAGCAGTGTTCAGTGTTTTTAAAATGTTTCCTGAAGTTTGTTTTCAAAAGAAAGTTTGAGTTTTCAACTATTTAAAATTTCCAGTTTCTTTCCTAAAATTGGAACCCAGGGCCCCCAGCCCTACTCTGCTTTTTATGTTGGCTGCCTGGCCCCTGGAAAAATTTGCTCTAATGAGAGGAATGTGTCCTGAGGGGTCGTCAACAGAGGGCAGCAGTTAACATGTTGGTCTGAGGAGTCCCAAGACTTGGGGTGGAATTCTGACTGCACCATGACCTTACTGTGTGACCCGGAACCAATCATCCTCTCTGAACCTTAGTTTCTTCATATGTAAAATGGAGGCAATGAAGTCCCTCCAAACCATCCCTCCATCCCAGGGCTGGCCCAGGAAAAAGAGTCCATGTAGAGAAGCTGGTGGGAGAAGGCAATGGCACCCCACTCCAGTTGGGGATTGCCTGGACAATCCCATGGACAGAGGAACCTGGTGGGCTACAGTCCATGGGGTTGCTGAGAGTAGGACACGACTGAGCAACTTCACTTTCACTTTCATGCATTGGAGAAGGAAATGGCAACCCACTCCATGTTCTTGCCTGGAGAATCCCAGGGACGAGGGAGCCTGGTGGGCTGCCGTCTATGGAGTCACAGAGTCAGACATGACTGAAGCAACTTAGTAGCAGCAGCAGCATAGAAGCTGGTATTGCTGCCCTGGTCTAGGAGATTTCAGATTTTTTTTTTTTTGACCAGGCTACATGGCATGTGGGATCTTAGTTCCCAGACCAGGGATGGAACCTGGGCCTCCTGCGGTGGAAATGCAGGGTCCTTATCACTGGACTACAAGAGAATTCCCTCAGATTTATTTCTTAGCAGAGGGAACATTCAAATAAAATCTTGGACTGACATTCAATAGTAGGACCAGAAAGTGCAGGGAGGATTCTATTTCCTCTCTCCCTACCCGGTTGTACTCACCAGAGCACAGCCTGAAATCTGCTGACCAGTCTAACACCCTCATTTTAACAGAGTCACAGACCAGAGAGGGCAGTGACCTTCTCGAGGTCACACAGCATGTCACAGGCACACGGCTCCCCACGCTTGTCCTCAAACCTTCATATCAATTGCCTAGCTGAGCTCCCTCCCCAGGGATACTGATAGATTTACAGTTAGGGGGCTGATAGATTTACAGATGGGATTGATAGATTTACAGCTGCCAGTGTTTCTTGAGCTCCCTGTTAGGCACCATCCTGAGCATGTTACCTGTATTAACTCTGGTTACCTGGATGACCTGAGGCAGGCAGTGGTTGCCCCCATACTGCAGAAGAGGAAACTGAAATTTGGTCTTTTCCCGGAAGTTGTGCATTTGGGAAGTGGCATAGCCAGCTTTTTTCTACCTCATCCAGAGGCTCTGTCTTGCCAGTGCCAACAGAATGGAGTCCTGCTGTATCTTCTATGTAGTTGTGTCTCTGTTATCTGTCTATATCTCCACTCCAGTGACACCAATTTCCTTGCTGGTCCTCCAACAAAAAACAGATTCTGCCACAGGGCCTTTTCACTTACTGTTCCCTCACCCTGGAGTGCTTTCTCCCCCCTCCTGACCCATGGCCTGCTCCTTCTCATCCTGCAGGCCCTGCTCAGATATCACCTCCTCAGAGAGACCTGCCTCCACCACAGCAGCTAAAAATCACCTTTCCAGCCACCCACCTAGTTTTAATTCCCTGGATGGCACCATCCAGCCTGTGTATTCATTCATTCATTCATACATTAAACATTTATTGGGCGTCCAGGCCATGATCTTAGCCAGAGATCGAGCAGTTGAACAAAGCAGACAAAAATCCTTGCTCTGTAGAGCTTAGTTCTAGAAGGGAAGGCAAACAGCGGAGAAGTAAAACATAGAATGTGTTGGGTAAGTAGTATTTATTTTAAGGAAGGGAAATATGAAATATAAGGGCAGAGGATGACATTTCAGATGGATTGGTTGAGGGAGGCCTTCCTGAAGAGGCAACATTTGAGAGGAGGCCTGAAGGAGGTGAAGGGGGAGCCACTGGAGATCTGGGCCAGGGAGACAGCCTGTGCAAAGGCCCTGAGGCAGGAATGTTTCTGGAATATTTGGGGAACAGCCCGATAGCAATTATGGCTGCAGCAGAGTCCATGAAGGGCAGAGTGGGTATGGGGGCAGGGCCTTGTGGGCTACAGCAAGGACTTCGGCTTTGGCTCTGAGTGAACTGGGAGCCAGAGAAGGTTCTAAACCGAGGAGGGATGTGACCCAGCTCAGGTATTCACAGGCTTCCTCTGGTGGCTGAGGGAAGCAGACAGGGGTATAGACAGAAGAAGCTAGGGCTAGAGCAAAGACAAACGTCCTGGCCCAGGCAAGTGATGATGGGGAGGCTGGCCAAGGAAGGGGTATGACGCAGACAGATTATTCTTGAATAGATTTGATTGCTTTGAGGTACAAAGGAAAGAACAGAGCAAGGAGGACCCCACAACTTTGGGGGTGTGCAGTGCTGCTCAGTTAGCCTGTTTCTAGACCAGCCCTCCTGGTGTCATGTCTGTGAGGGGCACAGATCATGGTCTGTCTGGGTCACGGCAGTTTCCCTTAGCTCTGGCAGCAGGACCAGGCACACAAAGGTGGTCTCTCTAATTTCCTGTCTCCCACCTTTTCGGAGATATCTGTCTCTCTTGTCAGGAATTTCCTGGGTCCCCTTATTCCTCTCGACTCTCCCCTACCGATGTCATCTCAGCCCCCTGACCCCTCTTCCTGCCCACCCCTTGCAGCTTGGAGGCAGAGAATGGACCGACGCCGTCGCCAGGCCGCAGCCCGCTGGACTCGCAGGCGAGCCCGGGCCTCGTGCTGCATGCCGGGGTGGCCACCAGCCAGCGCCGGGAGTCCTTTCTCTACCGCTCAGACAGCGACTATGACATGTCACCCAAGACCATGTCCCGGAACTCGTCGGTCACCAGCGAGGCGTGAGCACCCGCCATCTCCCCCCTGGCTGGCTCTTCCAGGCCTCCTGGCCCCAGCAAGGGGAGGGCAGGGGCTGCCCAACCCCCACCCCACCCCATGGTCCTTGGCAAAAACTAAACAGCACCCTTATTCTCTGTTGAGGACTCAACCCCCTTATAGCATACCCACCCAGCGAGGTATGAGTGCCCACCCTGTCTCTGCCCCGCCACCTGGCCACTCTGAGCCCAGGCCCAGCCCCAGCCATGTCCCTACAGTGCCCACCCACCCAACCTGCCCATGCCCACTCCTACCACTTGGTTTCAGGGGCCTGGCCCCACCTTATCCCATCTCTCCAGCAAGGGAACCCCACTTGAGCCCCTCCTGGCCACCACTTCCAAAGGGTCCACCTCGGCCTACCCTCTTCTTCCTCCCCATGTCTAGGCTTCCCTAAACCAGCCCCCCTTATCATGACCACCTATAGTGGTGTGTGGAGAAGGAAATGGCACCCNCACCTTATCCCATCTCTCCAGCAAGGGAACCCCACTTGAGCCCCTCCTGGCCACCACTTCCAAAGGGTCCACCTCGGCCTACCCTCTTCTTCCTCCCCATGTCTAGGCTTCCCTAAACCAGCCCCCCTTATCATGACCACCTATAGTGGTGTGTGGAGAAGGAAATGGCACCCCACTCCAGTATTCTTGCCTGGGAAATCCCATGGACAGAGGAGCCCAGCAGGCTACAGTCCATGGGGTCGAAAAGAGTCGGACACGACTGAAGCAACTAAACAACAGTAGCATAGAGGTGTGAGCACCCCCGTCTCCTCGGCCCTCTTCCTTCTCACTGAATCCTCCAGCCCTGTCCCAACCGGTGAGGCGTCCATTTCTCACCTTCCCCCCAGCTCCTGTCCTCCGCCCCCTCCCCAAGCTCAGCCTCTGAGGTGTGTTCACCGCCCTCCTTTTGTCTCTGCGCCACCTCACCTTGCCCCACCTGAACCCTTCTCCCTGACCATTTCCTTCAGAACGAGCCCCTGCAGCGTGACCATCCTTGTGAGGTATAAGCACCCCTCCCCCACCCCACAGAGCCCCCTTCCTGTCCAACAGTCTCCTGGGGCCCAGTCCCCCACAGAGTGACACCCTAGGGACTTACTTTTCTGGTAGCCCCAGGCCCTGTCCACCCTAGACCCTTGGGAGCCCCACTGTGAGGACCCCTGACCTACCCCTGTCCTTGCAGGCATGCAGAGGACCTCATCGTCACGCCGTTTGCCCAGGTAAGACCTCCTCCCCTAAGAAGGGAAAGGGCTCTGACTCTCCCGTACACTTGGGGACAGGGGCCCAGCCCCAGCTCCCTGCTCTGGGTGGACCCCTCTCCTCACCCTGGCTCCCCAACCCAGGTGCTGGCCAGTCTCCGGAGCGTTCGCAGCAACTTCTCTCTCCTGACCAATGTGCCCATTCCCAGCAACAAGTAAGTGGAGGCTAGGCCCCAGGGCCTGTGATCATGAAGCTCAACACACCTGGGACCAACTCTCACAGCTGCTGTGTGACCTCAGGCAGGCACTTGACCTCTCTGAGCCTCTGTTTAGCCAACAGCTGCCACTGAGCCAGTAAACCATTGTGATTCAAATTCTTAAGGGGAAACTTTTATAAACAAAGATGGAGGGGTATGGACACTCAAGGCTGAGGTCATGAGTGGCCAGCCACCCCAGCCTCTGGGCCACTCCTGGCAGTGATGCCAGCTTGCCAGGCAATTAGCTTCCTGTGTTGCCTCTGTCAACTGGAGACCACTGTAAGAAGTTGAGAAGGTGACGTATAGAAAGTGCTAGAATATTGCCCAGCACATAGTGCTCACTGAATAGAAGTAGTTCTTATTTGGGGGCAGGGGTGAGGCTGAGAGTTGGCTGGTTCCTCTGGGAGCCCTGGGGCGGGGGTGGG
>SJYA01001094.1:0-62214 GCA_006410615.1 Neotragus moschatus
CGTTCCTGCACCGTCACTGCCCGGGACTCTCTGCCGCTGTCTCTTGGACGCGGGGTGGCTCCTCTCGGCCGCGCTCAGTGAGCCGGCTCCGCAGCCGCCTGTGCTCAGTCAGGAAATTCTTTCATGAGCGTATTGGGTCTTAGTTGCTCCTTGAAGGATGTTTGTTTCCCAGCATGAGCTCCAGAGTGCTTGGACTAAGTAGTAGGTGCTTGGACTTAGTTGCCCCAAGGCAGGTGGGATCTTAGTTCCTCCACAAGGGATGGAACCTGAGTCCCCTGCACTGGCAGGTAGGTTCTTAACCACTGGATCACCAGGAAAACCCCCTAGGAATTCTCTTTATCCCTTTCCTAAGTCAGAATTCTTTCCTCACTCTCACGTCTTCTCTTTGTCTTTGTTCATGCTTCCATGGTTGTGGACTGCTGCCGACGTGCTGTGCCCAGTCGTATCTGACTCTTTGCGACCCCATGGACTGTAGCCCACCAGGCTCCTCTCTCCATGGGGGTTCTCTAGGCAAGAATACTGGAGTGGGTTACCATTTCCTCCTCCAGGAGACCTTCCCCACTCAGGGATCAAACCCGAGTCTCGTGAATCTCCTGCACTGGCAAGTGGACTCTTTACCACTGAGTCACCTGGGAAGCCCTTTGTGGAGTTCATCCCACAGTAAATTTCCAAAAACATAAGGGCATGAGAGAGAACATTTTTGAGCCCTCCCATGTTTTGGAATGTCTTTACTTATGCCTCACGTTTGGTTGACATTTTGGCTTAGATAGTGATCTAGATGAAATATGGGTTTCTGTCAGAATTTTGAATCCATGTCCCCATTGTCAAAGTCTGTATAGTCAAAACTGGGGTTTTTCCGGTAGTCATGTATGGATGTGAGAGTTGGACCACAAAGAAGGCTGAGTGCCAAAGAATTGTTGTTTTTGAATTGTGGTGCTGGAGAAGACTCTCAAGAGTCTCTTGGACAGCANCTGTCAGAATTTTGAATCCATGTCCCCATTGTCAAAGTCTGTATAGTCAAAACTGGGGTTTTTCCGGTAGTCATGTATGGATGTGAGAGTTGGACCACAAAGAAGGCTGAGTGCCAAAGAATTGTTGTTTTTGAATTGTGGTGCTGGAGAAGACTCTCAAGAGTCTCTTGGACAGCAAGGAGATCAAACCAGTCAATCCTGAAGGAAATCAACCCTGAATATTCATTGGAAGGGCTGATGCTGAAGCTCCAATACTTTGGCCATCTGGTACAAAGAGCCGACTCATTGGAAAAGATCCTGATGCTAGGGAAGATTGAGGGCAAGAGGAGAAGGGGAGGACAGAGGATGAGATGGTTGGATGGCATCACCGACTTAATGGACATGAGTTTGAGCAAACTCTGGGAGATAGTGAAGGACAGGAAAGCCTGGTGTGCTGCAGTTTATGGGATTGCTAAGAATCAGACACGACTTAATGACTGGACAACAACAACCCATTGTCTCTTTGTTTCTGGTGTCTTTGAATGTGTTGTTTGTTCTACCAGGAATGCACTTCCTTCCTCTCTTTTCTTATTTATTTATTCAGCTGTGCTGAGTCTTCATTGCTGCATGTGGGCTTTCTCTAGTTGAGGCAAGTGGGAGCTACTCTCTAGTTGTGGGGCTTCTCTTGTTGCTGAGCACCAGCTCTCAGCACGTGAGCTTCAGTAGCTGGAGCACTCAGGTTCTAGTGGGTGGGCTCAGTAGTGGGAGTGCACGGCCTTAGTTACTCTCCAGCATTGTGGGATCTTAATTTCCGGACTAGGGATTGAACCCATGTCCCCTGCATTGGCAGGCGGATTCTTATCCACTGGACCACCAGAGCAGTCCTCCTCTCTTTTCCTAATTCCCACCATCTTGTAGCTCCTATGATAAACATTTTTAGAGATCACTATCTTTTGAATGAAAAACAACTTCAATTCGGTGACTCTCTTGACTATTTCTGGCTATTAAAATGTGAGTGGAAATGACATTTCACTTCTGTATGTCAGTCACTTCTGAGGAGGCATGAAAAAGCCTATACAAGCTTCTCCAGTCTCTCTCTCGTCCCTCCACAGCAACTGAGACAGTAATTTCCTCCTGATGGTGCAGCTGCAAGACGGTGGACATCTGGTCAACCTGGACCCCAGCATGACTATGTGGAGCTAAGCCCCTGCAGCTCATGTAGGATGAGGAACACGAGGGAGAAGTAAACTTTGGCTGAGCTGAACCACTGAACTTTGGACTTGTTTGTTACTGCAGGGAAACTTGACCTTTTCTGACTAACGTCAGCCTCTTCTGACTAATAAGCTTCCTCAGAAGTCCCCCTGAATCACAGCCCCTAAACTATACTATTTCCCACCATTGCAAGCTTTCATTTCCCTATGTGACCCATATTGTAATCATTAACTATGTAATTATTTGTGTAATGAATTCAATATCTATCTCCTGGGACTTCCCTTGTAGTCCAGGGGCTAAGACTCTCCATTCCCAAATCAGAGGGCTGGGCTTCAATCCCTGGTCAGGAAATTCCATCCCACATGCTGCCACTACATCTCAGTACAGAAAAAAACGAAAGAAAATAAAGAAAACATCTCTCTCCTTTATCTCACCTCCAGGACCCCAAGAGGAGACAAAGATGATTTTGTTCTTTTTATTTTAATTAAATTTTTTATCGATGTAGAGTTGATTTCCAGTGTTGTGTTAGTTTCAGAAGTACAGCAAAATGATTCAGTTCTATGTCTATATATGTATGGGCGCAGACGATCAGTATTCTTTTTTAGATTTTTTTCTTCGTAGGTTATTACAAGACATTGCATATAGTTCCCTGTCCTCTTCAGTAGGTCCCTGTTGGTTGTGCTCAGTAGCTCAGTATGTCTGACTCTTTGTGACCCCGTGGACTGTAGCCCGCCAAGCTCATCTGTCCATGGGATCTTCCCAACTCAGAGACTGAACCCGGGTCTCCTATGTCTCCTGCACTGGCAGGTGGACTCTTGACCACTAGCACCACCTGGAAAGCCCCATTTTATTTATAGTAGTGTGTATATTTTAATCCCAAACTCCTAATCTGTCCCTCCCCCCAGGATACATTTGTTGAATGAAAGAAGAGTTTAGCATTCTTTCAGCCCAAAAGGGGAGAAGGCAATGGCAACTCACTCCAGTACTCTTGCCTGGAAAATCCCATGGATGGAGGAGCCGGTGGGCTGTAGTCCGTGGGGTCGCTAAGAGTCAGACACGACTGAGGGACTTGCACTTTTCACTTTCATGCACTGGAGAAGGAAATGGCAGCCCACTCCAGTGTTCTTGCCTGGAGAATCCCAGGGACAGGGGAGCCTGGTGGGCTGCCGTCCATGGGGTCACACAGAGTCGGACACGACTGAAGCGACTTAGCAGCAGCAGCAGCCAAAAAGGCAGCTGTAAACAGAGCGCTTCCCTGGTGGCTCAGATGATAAAGAATCTGCCTGCGGTGCAGGAGATGCAGGATCTATCCCTGGCTTGGGAAGATCCCCTGGAGAAGGAAATGGCAACCCACTCCAGTGTTCTTGCCTGGAAAATTCCATGGACAGAGGAGCCAGTCAGGGTACAGTCCATGGGGTCTCAGAGTCGGACATAACTAACGCACATATACGAACAGTTCATTTCTAAAACATTCTCTCATGCAAATCTCATGTGTAATAGAAGCATGAAAGAGTACAAGGTGGCTCCAACAAGGCAAGGAAGTTTGATGAGAAAAATGGTCTCTCATGAGAAAGCATCTTTGCACGTATTTGTGTTTCTTTCAAGAGTGTGTAATTTAGTCAGCTCAGCCTGGGGGGAGTTATTGCAGAAAAGGGCATGAGAACTGGGTGGAGAGACACAGAAACATTCCAGAAACATTCCTGGAATTGCTGAGGAACCCAGGATGAAATTCATCCACTGAAGCCAACATACAGTTCCCAGAAGACAAGCCTACCTCATTGGATTCCACTCATGCAATTTTGTTCCTGTGTCCTAACGTTACCATAGTGATTTGTTCTTTCAGCTTTACTGAGGTGTCACTGACATACAAAAAACTACCTCACTTTTTTTTTTTTTTTTTTTGTCTGCATTGGGTCTTCATTGCTGCGAATCGCCTTTCTCTAGTAGCTCGGACTTCTCCTTTCAAAGGCTTCTCTTGTTGCAGAGCACAGGCTCTGGGGCATGTGGGCTATAGTGGGTATGGCTCGCTGCCCGGGCTCTAGAGAGCAGGCTCAGGAGTTGTGGTGCACCAGCTTTAGAAGCTCCAAGCGGTCTTCTCGGACTGAGGATTGAACCCGTGTCCCCGGCATTGACAGGTGGATTCTTACCTGCTGTACCACCAGGGAAATCCTCCTCTTTCTTTTTCTTAATTGAAGTGCAGTTGATTTAAAATATTAGTTTCAGATGTACAACATAGTGATTCAGTATTTTTGTAGAATATTCCATTTAGTGTCACTATAGGAGGACTTCCCTGGTGGTCCAGTGGTTAAGAATCCACCTGCCAATGCAGGGGACAGGAGTTCAATCCCTGGTCAAGGAAGATTCCACATGCCTTGGAGCAACTAACCCCACGTGCCAGGATTACTGAACCCCATGCGCCCTAGAGCCTGTGCTCCATAACAGGAGAAGCCACTGCAAAGAAAAGCCCACACACTGCCACTCGAGAGTAGCCCCCACTTGCTGCAATTATAGAAAAGCCCACGCAGCAATGAAAACCCAGTGCAGCCAAAACTAAATAAGTACACAAAGTCGTTGCAGGGAATTCCCTGACGGTCCAGTGGTTAAGACTCCATGCTTCCACTGCAGCAGGGATGGGTTCAAGCATTCGCTGGGGAATTACTACACAAGCCACGTGGTGTGGCCAAAACATTCTTTTTAAAAAGTCATTATAAAATATTGGCTATCTTCGCTGCATTGTACAATGTATCCTTGTAGCTTATTTATTTTATAAGAGTAGTTTATACCTCTTAATCTCCATGCGTATGCTGCCCTTCCCTCCTTCCCCAGCCCCCTGGCAAGCACTAGTTCGTTCTCTATATCTGTGAGTTTGTTTCTGTTTTGTTATATTCATTTATTTGCATTGCTTTTTTAGATCCCACCTATAACTTTTTGCTTTGTCTGTCTGATTTATTTCACTAAAGCCTGATACCCTTCAGGTCTACCCATGTAGTTGCAAATAGCAGAATTTCATTCTTTGCCAGGGATGTTCTTGAAAGGGTAATGGAGTTAGGACCACTGTGATTCTTGTCTTCATGGAGCTTCTGCACTCACGGGAGACGCTAGGATTAACAAGCAATGACACAGTTGATTGTAATGATGTAAGGTGGCTCCTGCAATGCAGGAGACACAAGTTCAACTCCTGGGTCAGGAAGATCCCCTGGAGAAGGAAAGGGCAACCCACTCTAGTATTCTTGCCTGGGAAATCCCTTAGATAGAGGAGCCTGGCAGTCTACAGTCCATGGGGTCGCAAAGAGTCAGACACGACTTAGCGACTGAAACCATCACCACAATAATTCATTTGTGTTAGGAGGAGCCTGAGAATAAAGAGAGCCTGGCCCAAGCTGGAGGTCAGGGCAGATCTCTAAGAGCAGGTGATGGGCAAGCCAAGACCTGATGAAGAGAAGGGATAAACAGGCTGCCTTGGTTTCCTAAGGATGCTATTCCCATGGACCGTGTGTCTTGAGACAGAAGTAGATTCTCCCACAGGGCTGGGAGTTGGAGGTGCAAAGTCAAAGTTATAAGCAGGGCTAAGCTCTCTCTGAAGGCTTGAGGGAAGATCATTCCGTATCCTGTCCTAGCTTCTGGTGGTTACAGGCCTTCTTTGCTTTGCATGCAAGTGCATCCCTCGAATCTTGGCTTCTGTTCACATGACCTCCTTCCTCTGTGTCTGTCTGCGTCTCTGTCTTCTCTCCTTATAAAGACAGCAGTCATATTGGACTCAGGACCCTCACTAGTTAAGTACTGATCTTGTCTTAATTACATCTGCAAAGACTCTATTTCCAAATAAGGTCCCAACCATAAGTAACTGGGGTTTGGATTTCAACACATATTTTTTGGAAGAACAATAGAGCCCAGAAGACAGGCTGGTCTATGACAGTCATTGTTAGTTGGAATCTGAGGTAGTGGCCCCCAGGTGGATCCAGACAAGCCTGGGGTGGCCTAGTGGGGGTGCTTGGCACCTGGTTTGCTTAAAGTAGTGGGACCTTGCCAGAGGAGGAGGGAAAAGAGGAGAAGGGATTCAAAGAGCAGAGTAGCACCTGACTCTGCTAGAACATCTCAATTCTGACTGGCCATATTTCAAGTTCTCCATGGCCACATGCAGCCAGTGTCTACTGTCTGAAGGTACAGACAGGGGCATTTCCCTGGTGGTCCAGTGGTTAAGAATCCACTTGCCAGTGCAGGGGACGCAGGTTCGATCCCTGGTCTGGGAAGATCCCACATGTTGTGGGCAACTAAGCCCGAGTGCTCCAAGTGCTGAGACTGTGCGCCACAAATACTGAAGCTCATGTATCCTAGAGCCTCTGCTCCACACCAAGAGACGCCACTGTCGTGAGAAGACCGCTCACTGCAGCTAGAGAGTAGCCCCCACTTGCTGCAACTAGAGAAAGCCCACACACAGCGACAAAGGCCCAGCACAGCCAAAAAGTAATAAATAAAAAAATTTTTTTAAAGAGCAGTCAGCACCTTTGAAGATACAGCCTGGGTGCCAACCCTATACCAGGTGGTCCACTCTGACACAGGCAGAGGTTGTCTGGGAACACAGAGGAAAGAACCCAGGGTTCCAACTGTATCTGGTATGTCTCCTGGCATCACCTGGGCTGTAGTTACATTTTCCGCATGAATACAGTAGCCACTAGCTTCATGTGGCCATGGAGACCTTGAAATATGGCCAGTCTAATTGAGATGTTTTGTGGTTGTAAAACACACATGAAATGTTATCAGACTTAGAGAACACTACCAAAAAAGGATAAAACAGCTCCATAGTAATTGTTTATACTTGTTACCTGCTGAAATGATCATATTTTGTGTATATTGGGTTAAGTAAAGAGTATTATTGGGAATTTCCTGGTGGCCGCTTGGTCAGGACTCCGTGCTCTCACTGCCAAGGGTCTGGGTTCAGTCCCTGGTGGTGGTTTAATTGCTAAGTCATGTCCTACTCTTGCATCCCCATGGGCTGTAGCCTGCCAGGCTCCTCTGTCCATGGGATTCTCCAGGGAAGAATACTGGAGTGGGTTGCCATTTCTTTCTCCAGGGGATTTTCCTGACCCAGGAATTGAACCCGGGTCTCCTGTATTGCAGACAGATTCTTTACTGACTGAGCTACAAGGGAAGCCCGCTATCCCTGATTGGGCAACTAAGATTCTACAAGCCATATGCTCCTCCTCCTGCCAAAAAAAATAGTATTAAAATTAATTTCACTTCTTTTAATTTTTTAATGAAGTTAGAGTTGACATGTTAACACTGTATTCATTTTTAAAGTATTTAAGTATGCAATAGTACAATTTGCTATATGTATATGATCTGGAGTGTTCACAATAATTAACATCCACTACAACATATTTTGGGCTTCCCTCATAGCTCAGTTGGTAAAGAATCTACCTGCAATGTAGGAGACCCGGGTTCAATTCCTGGGGTCGCAAAGAGTCAGACACAACTTAACGATTAAACTAAACCACCACCACCTGGTAGCTCAGCTGGCAAAGAATCCGCCTGCAATGCAGAAGACCCAGGTTCAATTCCTGGATCGGGAAGGTCCTCTGGAGAAGGGATAGGCTACCACACCAGTATTCTTGGGCTTCCCTGGTGGCTCAGACAGTAAAGAATCCGCCTGCAATGTGGGAGACCTGGGTTCAGTCCCTGGGTTGGGAAGACCCCTGGGGAAAGGAACAACTGCCCACTCCAATAAAGGGCTTCCCTTGTAGCTGCCTGTAATGCAGGAGACCTGGGTTCGATTCCTGGGCCAGGAAGATCCCCTGGAGAAGGAAATGGCAACCCACTCCAGTATTCTTGCCTGGAGAACTCCATGGACGGAGGAGCCTGGCAGGCTACAACCCATGGGGTTGCAAGAGTCAGACATGACTTATCAACTAAGCCACCACATATAGTTCAGTTTTTTTTCTTGTGATGAACATTTTTAAGAACTACTCTCTTAGCAACTTTCAAACAGAATACAGTATTATTAACTATAACCACCCGGAGAAGGCAATGGCACCCTACTCCAGTACTCTTGCCTGGAAAATCCCATGGATGGAGGAGCCTGGTAGGCTGCAGTCCATGGGGTCACTACTAGTCGGGCACGACTGAGCAACTTCACTTTCACTTTTCACTTTCATGCATTGGAGAAGGAAATGGCAACCCACTTCAGTGTTCTTGCCTGGAGAATCCCAGGGATGGGGGAGCCTGGTGGGCTGCCGTCTATGGGGTCGCACAGAGTCGGACACGACTGAAGCGACTTAGCAGCAGCAGCAGCAGCAGCAGCTATAATCACCATGCTGTACATGACATTCCCTTGACTTATTTGTCTTACAACTGAAAGTTTGTATCTTTGACTCTGTTCACTGATTTCATCCACCACTCATTGCCTCTGGCAACCACTTATCTGTTCTCTGTATCTGAGTTTGTTTGTTTGTTTATGATTCCACATATAAGTAGATCCTGCAGTGTCTTTCTCTGTCTGTATATTTACGCAATATAAATTTATATATATATATATATGAATATATTTATATTGTTGTTCAGTCCCTCAGTTGTGTCCAATTCTTTGTGATCCCATGGACTGCTGCACACCAGGCTTTCCTGTCCTCCTTCACCATCTCCTGGAGTTTTCTCAAACTCATGTCCATTGAGTCGGTGGTACCATCCAACCATCTCATTCTTTGTTGTCCCCTTCTCCTGCCTTCAATCTTTCCCATCATCTTTTCCAATGAGTCGGCTCTTCACATCAGATGGCCAAAGTGTTGGAGCTTCAGCTTCAGCATCAGTCCCTTCAGTGAATATGCAAGGTTAATTTCATTTAGGATTGACTTATTTAATCTCCTTGCTGTCCAAGGGACTCTCAAAGTCTCCTCCAGCACCATAGTTCAAAACCAGCAATTCTTCAGTGCTCAGCTTTCTTTATGGTCCAACTCTCACATCCATACATGACTACTGGAAAAACCACAGCTTTGACTATATGGGCCTTTGTTGGTAAAATAATGTCTCTGCTTTTTAATATGCTTTTTAGGCCTGTCACAGCTTTTCTTTCAAGGAGCAAGCGTCTTAATTTCATGGCTGCAGGCACCATCTGCAATGATTTTGGAGCCCAAGAAAATAAAGTCTGTCACTGTTTCTGTTGTTTCCCCATCAGTTACCATGAAGTGATGGGATCGGATGCCATGATCTTCATTTTTTGAATGGTGAGTTTTAAGACAGTTTTTTCCGTCTCCTCTTTCACCTTCATCTTTAGCTCCTCTTCACTTTCTGCCATAAGGGTGGTGTCATCTGCANAAAAAAAATAGTATTAAAATTAATTTCACTTCTTTTAATTTTTTAATGAAGTTAGAGTTGACATGTTAACACTGTATTCATTTTTAAAGTATTTAAGTATGCAATAGTACAATTTGCTATATGTATATGATCTGGAGTGTTCACAATAATTAACATCCACTACAACATATTTTGGGCTTCCCTCATAGCTCAGTTGGTAAAGAATCTACCTGCAATGTAGGAGACCCGGGTTCAATTCCTGGGGTCGCAAAGAGTCAGACACAACTTAACGATTAAACTAAACCACCACCACCTGGTAGCTCAGCTGGCAAAGAATCCGCCTGCAATGCAGAAGACCCAGGTTCAATTCCTGGATCGGGAAGGTCCTCTGGAGAAGGGATAGGCTACCACACCAGTATTCTTGGGCTTCCCTGGTGGCTCAGACAGTAAAGAATCCGCCTGCAATGTGGGAGACCTGGGTTCAGTCCCTGGGTTGGGAAGACCCCTGGGGAAAGGAACAACTGCCCACTCCAATAAAGGGCTTCCCTTGTAGCTGCCTGTAATGCAGGAGACCTGGGTTCGATTCCTGGGCCAGGAAGATCCCCTGGAGAAGGAAATGGCAACCCACTCCAGTATTCTTGCCTGGAGAACTCCATGGACGGAGGAGCCTGGCAGGCTACAACCCATGGGGTTGCAAGAGTCAGACATGACTTATCAACTAAGCCACCACATATAGTTCAGTTTTTTTTCTTGTGATGAACATTTTTAAGAACTACTCTCTTAGCAACTTTCAAACAGAATACAGTATTATTAACTATAACCACCCGGAGAAGGCAATGGCACCCTACTCCAGTACTCTTGCCTGGAAAATCCCATGGATGGAGGAGCCTGGTAGGCTGCAGTCCATGGGGTCACTACTAGTCGGGCACGACTGAGCAACTTCACTTTCACTTTTCACTTTCATGCATTGGAGAAGGAAATGGCAACCCACTTCAGTGTTCTTGCCTGGAGAATCCCAGGGATGGGGGAGCCTGGTGGGCTGCCGTCTATGGGGTCGCACAGAGTCGGACACGACTGAAGCGACTTAGCAGCAGCAGCAGCAGCAGCAGCTATAATCACCATGCTGTACATGACATTCCCTTGACTTATTTGTCTTACAACTGAAAGTTTGTATCTTTGACTCTGTTCACTGATTTCATCCACCACTCATTGCCTCTGGCAACCACTTATCTGTTCTCTGTATCTGAGTTTGTTTGTTTGTTTATGATTCCACATATAAGTAGATCCTGCAGTGTCTTTCTCTGTCTGTATATTTACGCAATATAAATTTATATATATATATATATGAATATATTTATATTGTTGTTCAGTCCCTCAGTTGTGTCCAATTCTTTGTGATCCCATGGACTGCTGCACACCAGGCTTTCCTGTCCTCCTTCACCATCTCCTGGAGTTTTCTCAAACTCATGTCCATTGAGTCGGTGGTACCATCCAACCATCTCATTCTTTGTTGTCCCCTTCTCCTGCCTTCAATCTTTCCCATCATCTTTTCCAATGAGTCGGCTCTTCACATCAGATGGCCAAAGTGTTGGAGCTTCAGCTTCAGCATCAGTCCCTTCAGTGAATATGCAAGGTTAATTTCATTTAGGATTGACTTATTTAATCTCCTTGCTGTCCAAGGGACTCTCAAAGTCTCCTCCAGCACCATAGTTCAAAACCAGCAATTCTTCAGTGCTCAGCTTTCTTTATGGTCCAACTCTCACATCCATACATGACTACTGGAAAAACCACAGCTTTGACTATATGGGCCTTTGTTGGTAAAATAATGTCTCTGCTTTTTAATATGCTTTTTAGGCCTGTCACAGCTTTTCTTTCAAGGAGCAAGCGTCTTAATTTCATGGCTGCAGGCACCATCTGCAATGATTTTGGAGCCCAAGAAAATAAAGTCTGTCACTGTTTCTGTTGTTTCCCCATCAGTTACCATGAAGTGATGGGATCGGATGCCATGATCTTCATTTTTTGAATGGTGAGTTTTAAGACAGTTTTTTCCGTCTCCTCTTTCACCTTCATCTTTAGCTCCTCTTCACTTTCTGCCATAAGGGTGGTGTCATCTGCATATCTGAGGTTATTGATATTTCTCCTGGCAATGTTTCTCCTAACTTGTGATTCATCTAGCTCAGCATTTTGGATGATGTTCTCTGTAAATAAGTTAAATAAGCAGGGTGACAATATACAGGCTTAATTCCTTTCCCAAATTTGAACCAGTCTGCTGTTCCATATTCAGTTCTAACTGCTACTTCTTGACCTGCACACAGATTCCTTAGGATGCAGGTAAGATGGTCTGGTAGTCCCATCTCTTTAAGAATTGTCCACAGTTTGTTATGATCCATACAGTCAAATTTATATATTAATATATACATATATATAACTTTTCCCCCATACTTCTTGGCTCGTGGGATCTTAGTTCTCTGACCAGGGATCAAACCCATGCCCTGGAATGGAAGTCCCGAGCTCTAACCACTGGACTGCCAGGGAACTCCCCTATATCACATTTTCTTTATCCACTCATCTATTGGTGGAAATTTATGTTGCCTGCTTCCACATGCTGGCTACTGTAAGTAATGCTGTAATAAACATGAGGGTGTGCATATCTTTTTGAGATAGTGACATCATTTTCTTCAGATAAATATCCATAATCATATGATAGTTGGATCATATGATAGTTGGGTCATATGGGTAGTCCTATTTTTACTTTTTCTGAGGAACCAACATAGAGTTTTTGATAATGGCTCCACTAATTTGCATTCCTACCAGCAGGGCTGAAGGGTTCCTTTTCTCCACATTCTCACCAACACTTGTTATCTCTTGCCTTCTTGATAATCGTCATTCTAACAGGCATGAGGTGCTATCTCACTGTGGTTTTACTAAGCATTTCTCAGATGATTAGTGTTGCCAAGCACCTTTTCACGTACCAGTTAGCCATCTGTACGTCTTCTTTGAAGACTATCTATTCAGATCCTTTGCCTGTTACTGGAAAACCTGCCTCTTGGTGAGTGTCGAGCCCAAAGACTCAACTAGAGATCTTTCTCAAGACAGCAAAATTGGGGACCTTTTATGCTAAGATTATGTGCATATGCATGAAAGGGCTTGAGCAAAGGAGAATTCAGCACAGAATTTGGACAAAGGTTAACAGAGTCCAAGCTTTGAAAGTGAAAGTTGCTCAGTCGTGTCTGATTCTTTGAGACCCCATGGGCTATATAGTCCATGGAATTCTCCAGGCCAGAATACTGAAGTGGGTAGCCTATCCCTTCTCCAGCAGATCTTCCCAACCCAGCAGTCAAACTGGAGTCTCCTGCATTGCAGGTGGATTCTTTACCAACTGAGCTATCAGGGAAGCCCTAGTCTAAGCTTTAGTTAATTGAAATCAGGAGGATTAGAAAAGGTCAACATCATTATTCCTTCAGTTCAGTTCAGTCTCTCAATTGTGTCTGACTCTTTGGGACCCCATGAACCGCAGCATGCCAGGCCTCCCTGTCCACCACCAACTCCCTGAGTTTACCCAAACTCGTGTCTATTGAGTTGGTGATGCCGTCCAACCATCTCATCCTCTGTCATCCCCTTCTCCTCCTGCCCTCAATCTTTCCCAACATCAGGGTCTTTTCAAATAAGTCAGCTCTTTGCATCAGGTGGCCAAAGTACTGACGTTTCAGCTGCAACATCAGTCCTTCCAATGACCACCCAGGACTGATGTCATTTAGGATGAACTGGTTGGATCTTCATGCAGTCCAAGGGACTCTCAAGAGTCTTCTCCAACACCACAGTTCAAAAGCATTAATTCTTTGGCACTCAGCTTTCTTTATAGTCCAACTCTCACATCCATACATGACTACTGGAAAAACCGTAGCCTTGACTAGACAGATCTTTATTGACAAAGTAATGGCTTTGCTTTTTAATATGCTGTCTAGGTTGGTCATAACTTTCCTTCCAAGGAATAAACGTCTTTTAATTTCATGGTGCAGCCATGAAAATCACCATCTACAGTGATTTTGGAGCCCAAAAAAGTAAAGTCAGCCACTGTTGCCACTGTTTTCCCATCTATTTGCCATGAAGTGATGGGACCAGATGCCATGATCTTAGTTTTCTGAATGTTGAGCTTTAAGCCAACTTTTTCACTCTCCTCTTTCACTTTCATCAAGAGGCTCTTTAGCTCCTCTTCACTTTCTGCCATAAGGGTGGTGTCATCTGCATATCTGAGGTTGTTGACCTTTCTCCCGGCAATCTTGATTCCAGCTTGTGCTTCTTCCAGCCAGCATTTCTCATGATGTACTCTGCATATAAGTTAAATAAGCAGGATGACAATATACAGCCTTGATATACTCCTTTTCCTATTTGGAACCAGTCTGTTGTTCCATGTCCAGTTCTAACTGTTGCTTCCTAACCTGCCTACAGGTTTCTCAAGAGGCAGGTCAGGTGGTCTGGTATTCCCATCTCTCTCAGAATTTTCCACAGTTTATTGTGATCCACACAGTCAAAGGCTTTGGCATAGTCAGTAAAGCAGAAATAGATGTTTTTCTGGAACTCTCTTGCTTTTTCCATGATCCAGTGGATGTTGGCAATTTGATTTTAGGGTCTAGTTAATCTGGTGGTTGAGTGCTTGAGGGAGGTTTGAATTTTGCAAAATGCTTCCAGAAAGTGCTTCAGGCTAATCCTTACTGCTGAAACAGAACTGGAGTCTTTACAACTAACTTATTACCTTCACTGTCGTTACTTCTCTTGCCTAATAACAGTTGTATGTTTCTCTATCTTTCCTTCCCTTATGATCATTAATTACTGAGACTTCATCAAGGGCAAGCTTGTAAGCCAGGCTTAGATCACAAAATGTCTTAGGGGGGGAAAATGGCTTCTCTTATGTCAAAGGGCTTCCCTGGTGGGTCAGACAGTAAAGAATCTGCCTGTAACGCGGGAGACCTGGGTTCAATTCTGGGTTGGGAAGATCCCCTGGAGAAGGGAATGGCTACCCATTCCAGTGTCCTACCTCGGGAAATCTCATGGACAGAGGAGCCTGGTGAGCTACAGTCTCTGGGGTCGCAAAGAGTAGGACATGGCTGAATGACTTTCAGTTTCACTTTTCTTATGTCAAAAAGGTGTATTTAGTTCTTTTCCTCCAGGGATCTCTACCCTGTCTGCTTAAAGTCCACTTAAATTTTTTTTTTTTTTTAATTTAGCGGTAATGGGTCTTCCTGGAGAAGGAAATGGCAACCCACTCCAGTATTCCTGCCAGGGAAATCCCATGGACAGAGGAGCCTTGTGGGCTACAGTCCATGGGGTCTCAAGAATTGGATATGACTGAGCACTTGTCAGCAGCAGCGGGTCTTAGTTGCGGGATCTTCATTCCTTCACACAGTATCTTTTGCTGTAGCACTCGGGCTCAGTTGCCCCAGCATGTGGGATCTTAGTTCCTCATGCATGCATGCTTGCTGTGTTACTTCAGTCCTGCCACACTCTTTGCAACCCTATGGACTGTAGCCTGCCGGGCTCCTCTGTCCATGGGACTCTCCAGGCAAGAATACTGGAGTAGATTGCCATTTCTTTCTTCACTTAATTCCTTAACCAGGATCAAACCTGTGTCCCCTGAATGGCCAGGCAGATTCTTAACCACTAGACCACCAGGGAAGTCCCACATGCCTGCTTTTTAATCCAATTATCCGTATTTTTTTTTTACATGGCTACTAGAATATTGAAAAATGTACTTCATGTTTCTGTTGAACAATGCTGCTCTAGATTTTTTTGTGTGTGGTGGAAATGGTTCAGGAAAATAATTTTATGTATAGGCATGTCCCTAGGACTTCCCTGGTAGTCCATTGGCTAAGACTCTGAGCTCCATAGGGAGGATCCAGGGTCTGATACCTGATCGGGGAGCTAGATTCCATATGCCTCAACTAAAGACCTCACATGCCACAACTATCAGTAATAATAAACGAAACAAACCTGCTCGCCATGACTAAAACTCCCACATGAGACAACAAAGATCAAAGATCCTGCATGCCACAGCTGAGACCCAGTGCAGCCAAACAAAGAAATATTTAAAAATAGTTTCTTCCAACTGTTGTGTGGATTCGAAGGGTCGACAATGGCATTCAGGAGGCCAAGAAGGAGGCACAGCGATGGTGGGGGCCAGACTTCAGAGGGCAATGGTGGGAGTAAGAATGAAAATAGCAGTAACAATTCACAGTAAAGAGGCAGTTGCCGTGTTGTAAGCATTTTGCGTGTTCATTTCATTCTTCTCCGAAGCCCTAGGAAGTAGGAACAATTACGATCCCATTTGGCAGATGAAGAAACTGAGGTATAGAGAAGCAAGGTCATCTGTTTAAGACACCTGGTTGCAGCCTATGCCTCTTTGGGGACATGAGGACAATTACGGACAGATTAGTAGGTGGACTGACCAACCCCAGGAAGGGAGACAATGAAGCCTGGGTATGGGGGAGCCAACGGCATGGGAAGAAAAGCCAGTGGTGGTGAAAGACAGGATCAATTAAGGGTGCACCAAACCTGGGGAGCCTGGAGGACCTCCGAGGGGGGATGCAAGTGGCAACTGCATGCTAGGTGGGGACAGACACCAGGTGGAGAGCTGAGGTTGCGGCTATACTTGCATGAAATGGGGGTAACGGGAAGGAATTGAGGGTCACAGTAAATCACTGCCCTCCTCCAGGCAGGAACTGTTACGGGAAGGGGGACCCCTTCTGGGGCCCAAGAATGGGCTCTTGTCTAACACTTGGAAATAAATTGTCTGAGGAGACACACGTGCTGGCAAAGCAGAAGACTTTATTGGCAAGGCACGCCCAGGCAGAGAGCAGCAGGTAAGGGAACCCAGGAGAAGTGCTCCAGCACGTGGCTCGAAGTCTCGCGTTTTATGGTGATGGGGTTAGTTTCCAAGTTGTCTCTGGCCAGTCATCTTGCTTGGCCCGTATTTGGTCTGACTCAGGGTCATTCCTGGTGGTTTGAATCTCTCAGCCAAGAGGGACTTCAGTGCAAAGGATCTCCGGAGGTTGGTAGGACATATGATGGACTGGCATCTCCTCCCTCCTTTTGGCTCCTCTGGAATTCTCCTAGTTAGTTTTGGCGGCAGCGCTGTATTCTTTATTGGAATCTCCTATTGTGAGACCACGCATACAAGTGGTTATCATCCTGCCTGGCCAAGGTGAGCAGTTTCCATCAACAGTGGTGCCCGTGGTGGGAGGGAGTCCAGGCAGGAAATCAAACAGAAGGGAGTCACCTGTGGCCACCCCAGTCAGTCTGCCTCTGAGAGGCTATAAACTCTCCTTGCATTCCACAAGTTTCTTGAGCACCTATGTATGCCAGGCCCATGTTGAGTGTTGAGGAGTCAGCAATGACCAAGATGGACAGAGATGTCTGCCCTTGTGGTGTGGTAGGGACAGTGGATATAACATAATAAAAGTTATATATAAATAGAAGATCAGTGCTTTGGTCTGAAAGTTTGTGTCCCCTCTCCCAAACTCATATTTTGAAATCCAACTTCCTTATGTGAAGTTAGTAGGAGGTGGGGCCTTTGGGAATTGATTGGAGTTAGATGAGGATTTGAGGGTATAGCCCTCATAATTAGATTAATGCCCTTATGAAGAGAAAGAGAAACAAGGTATTTCTTTCTGTGTGCAATGCACTAAGGATAGGCCTTGTGAGGACATAACCAGAAACAGGGACTTCACCAAGACCCCTGCAGCGCTGGCACCCTGATCGTGGACTTCCACTATCCAGAAGTATGTGAAATAAATGTCTGGAAATTCCCTGGTGGTCCGGTGGATAAGAATCTGCCTGCCAATGCAGGGGACAGGAGTTCGATCCCAGGTCCAGGGAGAGCCCACATGCCATGGAGCAACTAAGCCCGTGGGCCACAACTACTGAAGCCCATTAAGCCCTCGGGCCTAGAGTCTGTGCTCTGCAACAAGAAAAGCTACTGCACTGAGAAGCAGCGATGTAGACCCAGTGCAACCATTAATAAAGAAAGAAATGTCTAAAAATTTTTTTAAAAGAAAGAAATGTCTGTTACATAATCCGCCCAGTCTGCCCTATTTATTATAGCAGCCTCAGTTTACTCAGATAATCAGGCTATGATAACTGCTCTGGAAAAAAAAATATATATGTAGCAGGGAAAGGAGAAGGGTCCCAAGGGTAGGGATGGGGTGGAATTTTGAAGATGGTCATACTGCAGGTATGACATATGAATTAAATCCTAAAGGAGGCTGAGAGAGTGACATGCAGATATCTCAGGGAAGAGAGGTCTAGGCAGAGGCAACAGCAGGTGCAAAGGTCCTGAGGTGGGATGGTACCTACTGAATTTGAGAAAGGAGGCAGGTATTCACATCACACACCCTTATCCAGATCCTTCATCCAACTTCCTTCAGCCAGCTGGGGACACAGCCCTTGAGCTGGCCACTAGAGGCCACCCTCTCTGTGGTTTCCAGGGTCACTACACTCATTCTGCCTGTGAGGTCACGACTGGCTTTCGCTGAGCCCTAACTGTGCCTCAAATGCCATGCTAAGCGCTTTAGAGAGATGACCTCAGCTGTCTTCCAAACGTTCCTCTGAGTTAGACGCATTGAAAACATTTATTGCAGTTTTATTGAGTATAAATGACATACAACAAGCCATACACTTTTAACGTGCACAATCCGTTGAGCTGGAAGCAATCACCATAATCAAGATATTNCAAGGAGAGCCAGGACCCTGCCGTTGCTAAGTATTCCACCCTTTGTTCCCCTCCTGTGAGTCACCTGTGGGTCGTCTCCCGCCCTGCCCAGCCCAGGGCGGGCCGCTGGCTGGCAGGTCCAAAGGGGAATGTGTTTTCAAGTCTCAGCCGACACCTCAGTGTGACCTAGGAAACGGCTTTTTTGTTTCCTCGTGCCTCCATTTTCCTCCTCTGTAAAATGGGTACAATAATCAGACCCACTTTGATTCATCCTGAAATTAATGTCAGACATGCATGTAGCTTCCCAGGTGCCACAGTTGGTAAAGAATCTGCCTGCCAATGCAGGAGACTCAAGGGACATTGGTTTGCTCCCTCGGTGGGGAAGATCCCCTGGAGGAGGAAACAGGCAATCCATGTCCATGTTCTTGCCTGGAGAATCCCATGGACAGAGGAGCCTGGCGGGTTACAGTCCATGGGGTGGTATAGTGTTGTACATGACTGAGCATGCACAGGCAACACATGTGGCTGTTACTAGGGGCCCCGCCTCCATCTGAGAGGAACATAGCACAGATTCCCCAAGAGCCCACCCTGATGTAAGAACTACCAGAGTCCCCGTCTCACACATGGGGGCATGTAAGCGCTGTTGCTGTCCTGCTAGGGTGCGTGTCTGCCAAGCAAGTGCTTCATCTTGCTGGGGGCTGCCCTGTGTCTCCTCAGGCTGGGCAGTCAAAAGCCGGACCAGCTTTAGCAAGATCTCCAGTGTCCATCTCTGTGGCCGCCGCTACCGCTTCGAGGGCGAGGGTGAGCTGGTAGCCCCTGACTAGGGCTGGAGGAAGCCCCAAAGGGGTGTTTCTGGTGGTAGCTAACAAGCCTGCTCTTGCAGGTGACATCCAGCGTTTCCAGCGGGACTTTGTATCCCGCCTGTGGCTCACATACCGCCGGGACTTCCCACCCCTTGCAGGAGGCACCCTGACCTCAGACTGTGGCTGGGGGTGCATGTTACGAAGTGGGCAGATGATGCTGGCTCAGGGCCTTCTGCTTCATTTCCTGCCCAGAGGTGAGCGGTGGTGAAGGGGGAAGGGCATAGTAGGAGTATAGCGCCAGCCCCAGGAGAGCAGTGTTACAATGGTTTGTAAACCAATAATTTCAAGTCCTGTTAGAACTGTGTGTAAAGTTAAAGTTTTGGGATGAAGTGAGAGTTGTTTGTAAGATAAGTTTAAGGGGGCTTCTCTGGTGGCTTAGACGACGGTAAAGAATCCACCTGCAATGTGGGAGATGTGGGTTCGATCCCGGATTGGGAAGATCCCCTGGAGAAGGGAATGGCTATGCACTCCAGTATTCTTGCCTGGAGAATCCTGTGGACAGAGGAGCCCAGCAGGCCCCAGTCCATGGGGTCGCAAACAGCTGAAGATGACTGAGCGACTTTCACTCACTCCTGGTGGCCCAGAGGTTAAGACTCTGTGCTTCCGTTGCAGGGGGCTAGGTTCAATCTCGCATGGCATCAGTGCAGCCAAAATGTAAAAAATAATGGTAAGTTTAAGGAATGTGGACAGTGTAGTTAAACATGAGGTTTCTAATGGAGCATTAGTGTTGTGTGTGAATCATGGGAACTGCCCCACCCCCACCCCATCGCTGTTTGACTATTTGCTGCATCCCTACCAGACTGGACGTGGTCCCAGGGCGCAGGCCTGGGCCCCGCCGAGCCACCGGGGTTGGGCTCTCCCAGCCGGTGCCGGGGGCCCGCCCGTCGGCTGCCTCCACGCTGGGCCCAGGCCCCTGAGCTGGAACAGGAGCGCCGGCACCGGCAGATTGTGTCCTGGTTCGCTGACCACCCCCGGGCCCCCTTCGGCCTACACCGGCTGGTGGAGCTGGGGCAGGGCTCAGGCAAGAAGGCAGGCGACTGGTATGGGCCGTCACTGGTGGCACACATACTCAGGTGAGGGCCGCGGCAGGGTGTGTGGGAGCCCCTGAGTGCCCCCTGGGGAACTCAGGCTTTTCCTCCCATCCCCAGGAAAGCGGTGGAGAGCTGCTCAGAGGTCACCCGCCTGGTGGTGTACGTCTCTCAGGACTGCACAGGTAAGGGACTCGGGGCTGAGGTCATGGGGTTCTCACCCTGAGCCAGTCACTGCCTCTGTTGCCTCTTAGGACCCACTTTCCTCAGAGGCTGAAACAAGTTCTGCAGCAGAGAGACCCTTGGAAAGGACTGGAGACCCACACTGGGCAGCGGGGGCGCTGCTCAGGATCCCTTCATTCTCTCTGGAATCAGGAAAGGAGACTTCAGGGTCTTCTCTGAGTAACAGAATAAAGGACAGAGGAATTCCTCTCTTGGGTCCAACCCACTTTTTTTTAAAAAGAACTAATGATGATTTATTTCTGGCTGCGCTGGGTCATTGTTGCTGCGCGTGGGCTTTTCCCTAGCTGTGGTGAGCAGGGGCTACTCTCTTTTACTCTCTAGTTGTGGTGCGTGGGCTTCCCATTGCTGTGGCTCTCTTGCTGCGGAGCACAAGCTCCAGGCACTCAAGATTCCATAGTTGTGGCACATGGGCTTAGGTACCCCTCGGCATGTGGAATCTGCCTAGGCCAGGGATCAAACCTGTGTCCCTGCACTGGCAGGCAGATTCTTAACCACAGGGCCGCCAGGGAAGTCCCCCACTCACTTTTACTTTGTAAACAGTGCTAACGCATACAAAAGTCAGGTCTCCTCTGCCTCACAGGGTTTTCATGAGGATTAAGTGAGTCAGTGATAAACATAACTCTTAGGGGCTTCCCTGATGGCTCAGTGTGCTAAAGAACCCACCTGCCAGTGCAGGAGAGATGAGTGGTTTGATCCCTGATCCAGGAAGATCCTACATGCCACAGAGCAACTAAGCTCATGCGCCACAACTACTGACCTGTGCTCAAGAACCATAACTATTGAGCCTAAGGGTCACAGCTACTGAAGCCCTCACTCTAGAGCCCGTGCTCCACAAGAGAAGCCACTGGCAATGAGAAACCGGAGCACACAACTAGAGTAGCCCCTGCTCTCTGCAGGTAGAGAAAATCCAGAGCAGCAGTGAAGACCCAGCACAACCAAAAATAAAGACAAATTTTAAATTTAAAAAAAAAGTAACTTTTAGAACAGAGCTTCTCATATAGTAAGTATTCACTGAATATTAGCTCTCACTATTATTATTTTTTTTTCTCTCACTATTATTGAGTCAGTGAAAGTCGCTCAGTTGTGCTGACTCTTTATGACCCCATGGAATTCTCTACGCCAGAATACTGGAGTGGGTACTATTTCCCTTCTCCAGGGGATCTTCCCAACCCAGGGATTGAATCCAGGTCTCCTGCATTGCAGGCGGATTCTTTACCAGCTGAGCCATAAGGGAAGCCTAAGAATACTGGAGTGGGTAGCCTATCCCATCTCCAGCGGATCTTCCCAACTCAGGAATCGAACTGGGTTCTCCTGCACTGCAGGTGGATTCTTCNGATCTTCCCAACCCAGGGATTGAATCCAGGTCTCCTGCATTGCAGGCGGATTCTTTACCAGCTGAGCCATAAGGGAAGCCTAAGAATACTGGAGTGGGTAGCCTATCCCATCTCCAGCGGATCTTCCCAACTCAGGAATCGAACTGGGTTCTCCTGCACTGCAGGTGGATTCTTCACCAACTGAGCTATCAGGGAACCCCCCTCATTGTTATCCCCTCCCAATCAGTTTAGAAAGGGAGCTTTTGTGGATTGATATCAAGGAATCTACAGATCCTATACATTTTAATGAAAAAATATAGATGTTTGGGGCAGGGTGTAATTTTTCACAGAGAGCCTCTTTCTTAGTCTGTTAGGGCGGGTATAATGAAAATACCATAGGCCAGGGAATTCCCTGGTGGTCCTGTGGTTAGGTGCATTCACTGCTGGGACCTGGCTTTGATCCCTGGTTAGGAACTCTGATCCCACAAGCTACACAGCAGAGCCAACAAAACAAAACAAGCACCCACAGGCTGGGTGGCTTGTAAACAAGGTGTTTATGTTTTGTAATTCTGGAGGCTGGGAAGTCCAGGATCAAGGCATTGGCTGTTTGGGTGTCTGTTGGGGGCCTACTTCCTGGTTTGTTTCTCTGTATCTTCAGGCAGCAAAATGGGCAAGCATGCTCTCTGGAGTCCCTTTTACCGGGGCAGTGAAGTCACTCATGATCTCATCACCTCCCACTTCCTCATTCCATCACTTGGGAGGGGGGTTAGAATTTCAACATATGAAATGGGGGATGGGGGCGGGGCAGGGGGTGCTTCCCAGGTGGTGCTAGTGGTAAAGAACCTGCCTGCCAATGCAGGAGATGTTTGAGACGCAGGTTCCATCACTGCGTCAGGAAGATCCCCTGCAGAAGGGCGTGGCAACCCACTCCAGTATTCTTGCCTGGAGAATCCCGTGGAGAGAGAAGCCTAGCGGGCTGCAGTCCATGGGTTCACACAGAGTTGGACACGACTGAAGCATTCAGACCATTGCAGCTCTTGTCTCCAGGAAAGATTAANGCAGAAGGGCGTGGCAACCCACTCCAGTATTCTTGCCTGGAGAATCCCGTGGAGAGAGAAGCCTAGCGGGCTGCAGTCCATGGGTTCACACAGAGTTGGACACGACTGAAGCATTCAGACCATTGCAGCTCTTGTCTCCAGGAAAGATTAAACATACTTTTCTGGGAGTCAGGAGGGGGTTACCTAGGCACAAGGGAGACGACAGGAAAGCAGAGACCAGTGGATGGAACTTGAGGAGGGACACACAGGGACATCCAACTGACTGACGAACTGCTTGGTGCTCCCATTTCCATCTTGGCAAACCCAGGTGCCGAGGAGGGGAAGACTAGTCAGGCCCCGGATTCGGAGGCACTCTGGGCTGTGGGGAAAGCTCTTCACCTCCCTCCTTGCTTTACACTCTTTGTCATAATCTGAGGACCTCAGCTGCCCTCTCTATGAAATGGAGGTGTCCATACCAGCCTGGCGTGCCTGGGATTGTCTGAGGGAATTTGGGGCGGAGGGTGGGGAACGCTGGAAAGCTTTTCTGCCAGCAACAGGAGTGTCATCCAGGGAGGTTGCTCAGGTGAGGTTGGGCCCCAAGGATGGAGGTTCATACAATGAGACTTGAAAGGTTGGTGAGAATGTGACCTGCTGCCCTGTCCTGGCAGTATACAAGGCGGACGTGGCACGCCTGGTGGCCCGGCCAGACCCCACGGCTGAATGGAAGTCCGTGGTCATCCTGGTACCAGTTCGGCTTGGTGGAGAAACTCTCAACCCCGTGTATGTGCCCTGCGTGAAGGTAGGTTCTGCCAGGCTCCCCCATGCCTCCCTGCACCGCCCCTGTCACTGGAGCCCCACAGACGTTTTCAGCTTGGGTTAGGGGTTTACACTTCCTTTGTCTCTTCATTGGATTATCCAGTAGTTATGACGCACCTACTATGTGCCAAAAACCCTCTCAGCTGCTGGGGTCTCAGGTGAATAGGCAACAGTTCGTGCCCTCTGGGAACTGACCTTCTAGTGGGGGAGTGACAGGCAGTAGGTGTGGAACCACGGCAGCAGCTGTGGCATTGCAGCTCGCACTCTAATGGGACCAAAACTAACGTGGTGAAGGGCAGGTGGGGGTGGCTGCCGGCCTCGGAAAGCCCCTCTCGGGGCCACAAGCAGATGAGAAGCCAGGGGAGTAGTAGTCCAGGCGAAAGGAACAGCAAGGCTGCAAAGACCCTGGTGTGTTTACACTTAGAACAAAGGCCAGCAATCTCCCCACAGCCCACAAGGCCCTCTACCATCTGCCCACACGCTCCACCTCACTTCGCACTGCCCCAGCCACATAGGCCTTTTCTGTTCTCAGAAAACACCTGCCTCAGGGCCTTTGCACTTGCCATTCCCACCAGTTGGAGTGCTCTTTCCCAAAACAATTTCTGAATTCCCTTAACTGTTGGCTGAAACATCATCTCTCAGTGAGGTCTTTCCTGACTCCCCCTGCTTAACACTGCAAAGCCTTCTTCCCTCCTTTTATTCTTCTCCAGAGAGCCACCACCTTCTGACACATGACAGAGCTTACTCCTCTTGTTCTTCATGCTCCCACACTAGAACCTAAGCTCCCTGGGGACGTGATTTTGTCTATCTTGGTCACTACCACCCCCAGGGCCCTGGCTTGGGTTTGCACACAATGGGCCTTCATCTTTTTTTTTTTTTTTTAATGATTTTATTTATCTGTTTTTGGCTGTGCTGGGTCTTTGTTGCTGAACAGGTTTTTCTCTAGTTGTGGCGAGCCAGGGCGATTCTTTGTTGGGGGTGCAGGTTTGTTATTGCAATGGCTTCTCGTTGGGGAGCACAGGCTCTAGGGCATGGGCTTCAGCAATTGCAGCTCCCAGGCTCTAGAGCACAGGCTCAGTAGTTGTGGCATATGGGCTTAGTTGCTCAGTGACGTGGGCAGGGGGGCATCTTCCCCCAGCAGGGATCCAACCCATGTCTCCTGCACTGGCAGGCGGGCTCTTTACACTGAGCCACCAGGGAAGAAGCCCTGGGGTTTTGCGAGGCATTTGGGTGCCTGACAGCACCTGCCCTGGGCCCTCACTCCACCCCCTTTCCTTCCCGCAGGAGCTCCTTCGTTCAGAGCTGTGCCTGGGCATCATGGGGGGCAAGCCTCGCCACTCGCTGTACTTCATCGGCTACCAGGGTAGGCCCACACCATGCTGCTCCATTGCACCCCCTACGCCCCTTTCCGCCGCCACCCCCCTCACACGTCCTCCCTGCAGATGACTTCCTGCTCTACCTGGACCCACACTACTGCCAGCCGACCGTGGATGTCAGCCAGGCCGACTTTCCCCTGGAGGTGAGCCAGCTGGGATCCCCAGGGTGGGGCTGGAGACGTGTGCAGGGAACCCGCTGAGCCCCCCTCGTCTGTCCACCCCAGTCCTTCCACTGCACCTCACCCCGCAAGATGGCCTTTGCCAAGATGGACCCGAGCTGTACCGTGGGCTTCTATGCTGGAGACAGAAAGGAGTTTGAGACGCTCTGCTCAGAGCTGACCAGGGTGAGCCGGGTGTGCTGGGAGGTGGGGGTGCAAGGGCAGGTCTATGGCAGAAGAGGAACAGAGGCCATGAGGCCAGCAGACCTGGCCATGTTGTCAGGATTATTACCCTGCAGGAGCCCTACAGGGTTTTTCAGCTTGTGTTAGATCTGATTAGAAAGCCCAGCTGATTAGAGCAAAAAGCTTCATGAAATGAAAAATTTAAGGGAATAGCTGTGCCCCAGAGGCTGAAGTGGCAGGACCTGCCTTTGTCCTTTGGTTCTGTTGTTCTATCAGGGATTTACCCTTACGGTGGCAAGAAATGACCACCAGCTTCTCTGGGTGTGCACACCAGTCATATCTGACTCTTTGCAACCCCATGGACTGTAGCCCGCCAGGCTCCTCTGCGTATGGGATTTCCCAGGCAGGAGAGGATTGCAATTTCCTTCTCCAGGGGATCTTCCCAACCCAGGGAACCTGGGATTCTTTATTGCTGAGCCACCAGGGGAGCTGCCCCCCACCCCACCCCCACTATCTAGTTCAGTGGAAAGAGCCTCATGTTCTTAGCGGAGAAGGAAAATCCCAGGGCTGTGGTTCATTGGTTGCACAAGGTCATATGCTCATTACTGAGCCAATCACTGTAGCCAGAGCACAGAAGGTGCCAATGGGCTGCTCTGTGTCAATGCGCTGGAGGGATGGGAGTTGAGTTCAGGAAGCACCTGGTAAGTATGGCTGTTAATTTTATCTACTTGGATAATTACCATGGCTTCAGGACTGAGCTGCTCCCTCGCCTCCCACCAGGTCCTCAGCTCCTCCTCAGCCACAGAACGATACCCCATGTTCACCCTGGTCGAGGGCCACGCTCAGGACCACAGCCTGGATGACCTCTGCTCCCCGCCCTCCCAGCAGACACTGCGGCTCCCTCGCAGTGGCCGGCTCCTCAAGGCTAAACGCCCAAGCTCTGAGGACTTTGTGTTTTTATAAAGGGAGGGGATAAGGGAGAAGATATGACCCTATTTATTTTTTAATTTATGTCATGTTAGGTGTGGGAGCTTGAACCTCCCCCCTGACAAGTGCAGCTGAGAGACCAGTCCAGGAAGCCTCCGGGCTGGGGCCGTTCAGCCAGGAACAGAGCCCGCACACCTGCCTCCCACCAGCTGGGCCCTCCTCATGGGGCAGAGAGGGAGGCCTCCGGGCACCCACTCAGGGCCTGACTCCGTACTGTAGTTTGCACTGGACCGTCCATGCCCCTCACTGGTCACAAAGCCCCTATCCTGCCAAGAGCTGGTGGGAGGGAGGAGGGGCTGTGGCTGCTGGGGGCTAATAAAGCCGTTTGACTTGACTGTGGCTATTGCTGGGCCCAGCATTTGAGTGTGTCTTGTGGGGAGGTTCCCTGAGTCATCTGGGGAAGCTTGTTGAGTAGGCCTCAGCTTCCATATCTCTAAGATGGGAAGACTCCCTGGCCTACAGGTAGATGTGAGGGTCCATACAGTCGATAAGAAGGGGAAGGGGCCCCTGCAGGTTCCTGAGCTCAGTGGCTGGCCTTGGGCCCCTGCTGCTTCCTCCGTTGTCGGCCCAGCTGCCGGAAGTGCAGCCGTTTGGGGTTGAGGCCAAAGGCCTGCAGTCTCTGGCGGCTGAACTCACGTCCCCCAAGTGTCACTGTGGGGCCCAGGAGACGTGCCTTCTTGCCCCTCTTCCGCCTCTGGGGGGCCAGCTTCTCCGTGGGTGTCACAGGGTCTGCCTCTTCCTCTGCTGGGGTGCTCTCAGGCTGGGACCGCTTGCCACAGGCCCCATCAAGTGCCACCAGCTGTCCTGATGAGCCAGCTCTGTCTCTCTGTGGCTTCCCTGTGGCTTCCGTGGGCATCTCTGCCCTGGAGGAAGAAAGTCATGGATCAGCCCAGGCCGGTCACAATTTCTATAGGCCCATTTTTACAGATGAGAAAAGCGGCAGCTCAGAGAAGTGGCCAGAACAATTTGGGGGCCTACCTGCACTCAAACATGGGTCTGATACCACACTGGGATTTTTCTACTCTGAAGCTAGAGTGGGTGATTGATGCTCTTGATCACTGAGCCTGTGCCTGCAGTAAGCTCTTCAAACAAACTAACTCATTTTAGCTTTATGTCAACTCTGTGAGCACTCCTGATTTATTGATCAGGAAATAACAGGCACAGTAACAGTAACAAGAGCTAATAGCTATCCAGCATTTATTGTTTTAAGCACTTTACATGAATTATTTCAAAAAAAAGAAAAACCCAGCAACAAGTGAGCCATCTGTATCTCCCTTTTGCAAATAAGGAAACAGGCCCAGAGAGGGAAAATGACTTGCCCGACATCATACAGCTATGGCCCAGCCAAGACCTGATGCCCAGGTATTGGAAAGGAAACCCTACCCTAAGGTCATGTGACAAACAGCTGACAAAGCATGACTCAAACCCTGGGCCTGACAGGGCTCCGAAGCCCACCCCCCCACCAGCCATACTCACTCCTCTGGGCAGAGTGACTTGAAGATCTGCTGCTTTTTCCATACGTTCCGGGCCTTCTGGCTGTACGCTCTCTTGTCCTGCAGTTCCTCCTGCTCCGACCTGCAGGCCCCCAATGGACACGTCCGTTGCTGGGTGGCCTGGATGGGGCCCATGCTTGCCTGCCAGCCTGCTTGCCCCTCCTCCCGGGGCACCCGGCCCGGCCCCACCCCATCACCTATACATGCAGGTCTTCTTCAGGGAGCACCACCGATTCAGCTCCTTGTCGTCGGCAGCGAGGATCTGCAAGGGAAGGGAGGGTGGGGTCCTGCTAGTGAGCCCTGGGGGGCCCTGACTTTCAACCTTAGTCACCTCATGGGTCAAAGCAAGGTAATGCTAGTTCCCCAAGCAGCAGTGTCATGATGGTGAGAAAGAACTGATTTCTGCAAAGGCCAATGGAGGTTTTTTTGTTGGGGGCATCAGATGGGGAAACTCAGAGAAGGAGATCCTTACCCCAAGTCACATGGCCAGGAAATGGCTAATGTCAGATTGCGATCTGGGCCCTGATCGATACACTGTGGTCCTAGCAGACTCAAACCAGGGGAGGGGTCTCCATGCCAATGACCAGCTTTGCTAATACAGATGAGACCCAGGTTCCCAACCTTAAGACCTTAAGTCTCCTCACTTATGAGTTGGGCACCCCCCCTCAGAACCTACTGGAAGGTTGTCAGGATGATGAAGTGGATACAGATGGTATAAGCTCAATCATCATTGGCCATCCACAGCCATGATCCACAGCCATCATGGCTAGGGCACAGTGACATTCAAAGCAAATTTGTTTCACATCCACAGTCATAAGGTGGGGCTGTTATAAGGCCCATTTTACAGATGGGGAAACCAAGTTACAAAGCCTTAAGTCATACGTCCAAGGTTATACAGCTGGTGAATGGCCCAGTCAAGATTTCAACTGGTGCCAAGTCTTAATGGCCATGCTGCTACCAATATACAGAATTAAAACTGATATTTACAGGGGCTTCATATGGACAGAGCACTGTTTGAGCCCCTGCCTCACAGAAAACCTTTGTGGCAGGCAATATTACTAGTATTATTAGCACTGTTGGTCCTGTTGTTTTGGAGATAAAGAAATAGGCTGTGTCACAGCATGGCCAGTTCTGGGCATCCCCACTTGCTTCTGGGGTACCCCAGGGTCCCACCTCCTCAGTGCTAAGTCCAAAGTCGCAGGGCACCACCGTGCGGTACTTGAAGCGACAAGGCAGATCATCAATGATGTCCTCGTAGTCCAGACGGTAATACTCGTCCAGGTACTCCTCGAATGTCTTGTCCCCTGAGTGGGGACAGAGCCAGGATGTTGGGGTATGCTGGGCCCCAGGGAGCCCTTGCCCACCCACCGGCACCCGCCTGGGCCTCACCAGGGTCGAACACAGGCTTCTCCTGTCCCACAGCCGCAGCGAAGGGTGACTTCCGCTTCTTCTTGCCCAACGAAGGGGCCTCTCGCTGCTTCTTCTGGGGCTGGCTGGGGTCATAGTCGGCGTCCATCTGCCAGGACACACAGGTCAGGCCTGCCGGGGGACCCTCTGAGGCACCCCCTGCAGGTTTCCATGCCCAGGGCACCTACATTGAAGTCGGGGTCCTCGCAGTGCGGCTCCTGTTGGCTCCAAGCTCCACCTTGCTCTGGCCCAGCCCACATGTCCCAGTTCCAGTCGTCTGGTTCAGGCCAGACAGGCAGGGGGTGAATAAGAGATCAGTAGGCCAAGCACCCCCACCCCCAGCCCCGTACTCCAAGTGACCTCACCTTCCAGCCCTTCTTCTTCCTCAAACTGCGGCTTCTCCTCCTCCGTGGCACCATAGTACTCGTCCCCGAAGCACTTCTACAGGGTCAGGGCCGGGAGGGTCAGCAGGGCCCATTCCCTGCCAGACACTGGTGCTCCTGCACCTTCTGTGGCTCCCCAGCACCGCCCCCCAGGACCCAGCTCCTGATGTGGGGAGAACCCTGTATGTCTAGGTCCCTCCACCCCCACTTCTTAGCTTGTCTTGCCCCGTCGACCCTCCTGCTCTCTGCCCCCGCTGTTCCACTGGCTAGGAAAGGCAAATATTGCTAACTGTGCCACTTATAAACACCTACTACATTTGCCCATCACTGGGCTGTGTCTCACTGCATTCTCACAAGCACCCCAGAAGACAGAAACTAAGAAACACAGAACCTGAAGCTCAGGATTAAGAAGCTCCTAGAAAGCGGAAGTTTAACTTCAACTACGCAGCACCTACCCACTCCACTTTTTACCTGGCCCATCTACTCATCCTTACTCTCCCTTCCATGAACCCCCAGGCTGGGTCTGGGTCCACTTTTTGGTGCCCAGAGTCCCCACTGCAGCTCCCATCCAGGCTTCATTGCCTGTTTCCATGGTCTGAACCTGTGTTCCCCTCCCAATACAACAATCAACACTAATGGCTCAGTAAATGTGTTTAAAGAAAATACAGCAGCCCATGGTTCCTTGAGTATTTACCACGCTAATTAGCATTTAGTGTTTGTCACAGCCCTGAGGTAAATGCTGCAGTTTGGACCCACTTTACAGACAAGAGACACAGNCATTGCCTGTTTCCATGGTCTGAACCTGTGTTCCCCTCCCAATACAACAATCAACACTAATGGCTCAGTAAATGTGTTTAAAGAAAATACAGCAGCCCATGGTTCCTTGAGTATTTACCACGCTAATTAGCATTTAGTGTTTGTCACAGCCCTGAGGTAAATGCTGCAGTTTGGACCCACTTTACAGACAAGAGACACAGGATTAGAGAGGTCAAGTCACTTGTCTGAGCCAGAAAGGGACTGCTCGCTCCAGAGCCACACTCGGAGCACTCAGCTGCACAGCCAGGCCGGGGCTCTGGGGCTGCACCTGCATGAGCTGGTCGTGCCGGGCAGGGTCGAAGTCATCCTCCAGGTCCTGCTCTTCAAAGCCCAGCGTCTCGTTGCCCGTGACCTGCCGCAGCTTCTCCAGCTTGGCCAGGATCTCCTTCCTCTTCAGGTTCTTCAGCTGCTTGAGTTCCTCCTGCTTCCTCGCTTTCTCCTGCAGGCGGCAGGTCAGAGGGTGTCAGCAACCCCCCAACCCCTGCAGGCTGCATGCCCCCCAGAGTCCACCCTGAGAGCCACTCACCCTCTTCTTCCGCTCCCGTTTCTCCTCCCTCTTCTCCTTCCTGCGCTCATCCTTTCGGCGCACGGAGGAGGCGATGCTCCGAGGGTAGGTCTTGACCTGTGGGCACCAGAGATGATTCTGGGTTCCTTCCCTGGCCTGTGACCCTCCGGCCAGGTCCTCCTCAGCCCCCAGCCCCCAGCCCGGCCACCCACCGAGGCAGAGTCTGGCTCCTCAAAGCGGAAGTTGTATTTGAGCTCAAAGTCCTCCTGCTTCTTCAGAAATAGTTCACCCTCGTCTGAGGAGTCATCCACAGCCAGCTGGACCGGGGGACCGAGGACCCTGAGGGATGAGATGGGGTGGGGCTGGGGGGGTCAGCAGAGCTCCTGCACGCTTATGTACCAGTGTGTTCACACACTTAATCCTCACAAGAACGCTCTGCTAGGGAGCCACTGTTACCTCATTTTACCGATGGGGAAACCGAGGCATGGAAATCCAGGAGCAGGGCCCTCTGGCTCCAGCCCACACTCTGGGTCTCTTCCTCAAGAAAGGCCGATTCTGGGGACTTCCCTGGTGGTCCAGTGGTTAAGGCCTGTGCTTCCAGTGCAGGGGGCACAGGTTCAACCCCTGGTCAGGAAACTAAGATCCTACATACCGTGTGGTGCAGCCCCCTCCCCCCCACAAAAAGGCTGACTCAGCTGCTGTTTTCAAGCGCTAAGTTGTGTCTGATTCTTTGCAACCTCATGGTCACAAAGCCAGGCTCCTCTGTCCTCCACTATCTCCTGGAGCTTGCTCAAACTCATGTCCATTGAGTTAGTGATGTCGTCCCCTTCTCCTCCTGCCTTCAATCTTTCCCACCATCAGGGTCTTTTCCAATGAGTCGGCTCCTCACATAAGGTGGGCAAAGTACTGGAGTTTCACCTTTAGCATCAGTCCTTCCAATGAATATTCAAGGTTGATTTCCTTTAGGATTGACTGGTTTGATCTCCTTGCAGTCCAGGAGACTCTCAAGAGTCTTCTCCAGCATCCCAGGCGATCTTCCCGACCCAAGGATCAAACCCATGTGTCCTGCATTGGCAGGTAGATTCTTTACCACTGAACCACCAGGGAAGTCCCTAATTCTGTTACCATCTGTGTGATAAAGTAAACACCCAGTGCCTTTTCCTTTCTGACCAGTGCTGTCACCAGGCCCCTGGAGGACAAGGGTGCTTACCTTTCCTCCTCTTCATCTTCCTCCTCCTCATCTTCCTCCTCCCCTTCTTCCTCATAGCGTTTGTTGAGGATGTAATCTCGCAGGAAGCGCTCCCCCTCGTCCAGCTCTGGGTTGTTCCAGAATTCTCTGAGGTGAGTCTAGGGGTGAAGGGTGTGTGATAAGACCCAGGTCAGGGACTTGAGGGTCAGCGAAGCAGGAGGGTGGGGACATGGATTGTAGGCAGCCAGGGGATAGAAGTGACTGCAACTTCACAGCCAGTCTATGAAGTAAGTGGGATAATCCCCATGTTATAGAAGCTGAGGCCCAGAGATGTGAGGCCCCCATCCTCAAAGGATGTGCTCCTGGGCACTCCTCTGGGGGTCCAGTTGTTAAGACTCCATGCTATAGATACAGAAGCTGAGGCCCAGAGATGTGGGGCCCCCATCCTCAAAGGATGTGCTCCTGGGGACTCTGGGGGTCCAGTGGTTAAGACTCCAAGCTTCCACTGTAGGGGGCTCGGGTTTGATCCCTGGTTGGGGAACTTAAGATCCCAAAGGCCGCATGGTGCAAGGGAAGAAAAAGAACAGACTATGTGCTCCTGGCTGGCCACTCAAGGGTGAGTTTCCAGGAAAAGGCTGGATGGAGGCAGACCAGGAAGTTTAGGGGGTCAGTAACCAGGGATGGGAACTCACCAGTTCTTTCAGGGTGTCGGGGTTCTGAATCTCCTTCTGTCCCTTCAGCCACTCAATGTAGTCAGCATCCTCCTGGGCCTGAGGGATGGCCAGCAATGAGGATCTGCCAGACACTCCTGGTGCCCCCTCTCCACCACCACCCCCCGTCCCACTGGGACCCAGCACCCACCTTCTCCTCTTTGCTTTTAGCACGTTTCTGCAGCAACCCGGAGCCACCTTCCTCAGCGCTATCTTCATCCTCACTGTCCTCCACAAATGCCCGGAAGCTGCCCAAGCAAGAAAACAAGCCTCAGGATGGCTGTGCTGGCTCTGCCCGCTGATCCAAAGATGAGCCCTACCTACTAATAAGCCCTGAGCTCCTCCTGACCAGCCCAGAGTGGTGCTGGTGACATACAGCCCATGATCGACCCCATTTCACAGATACAGAAACTGAGGCCCAGTGAACATAAAATGACAGGCCCAAGGAAACACAAGTGCCCATTAAGTGGGCACATTAAGTGACAGAGCTGTATTTGAACCTGGGCCCGCCAACCTCAGAGCCTCAACTCTTTTCCACTTGGCAGCTCAGCCGGCTCCAGGGCTCACCTTTCCTTCAGCTGTTTCTGTTCTTCCACATAACTCTTCGACAAGGTCTGCTGCAGAGAGATTGACAGGGGCCTCAGACCCTGCCATGGGCCCCTTAGCCCCCCAACCCTCCCACCCAGCCTCCATCCCACACACCTGGAGTCTCTGATCGGAGGTTTCCCCATCTGAATTCTCCTCATCGACATATTTGCTGGGCAAGGAAGGATGAAGGTTTCAGGACAGACTCTCCCTGGCCTGTCACCATGGGGTAGGGGGCTCTTAAGAACAACAGCTGGGGCCTCCCTGGTGGCTCCCCATCGGTAAAGAATCTGCCTTCCAATGCAGGAGGAGATGCAGGTTTGATCCCTGATCCAGGAAGACCCCACATGCCTTGGAGCAACTGAGCCCTTACGCCACAATTATTGAGCACGTGCTCTAGAGCCTGGGAACCACTGCTGAGCCCACATGTCGAAACTATGGAGCCCAGATGCCCTAGAGGCTGTGTTCCACAACAAGAGAAGCCACCGCAATAAGCCCACACACTACAACTAGAGAATAGCCAGCCCCTGCTTGCCGCAACTAAAGAAAAGCCCTGGCAGCAATGAAGACCCAACACAGCCAAAAATAAATAAATAAAAATTATTAAAAGAGACAAAAATTCAAAAACAGAGCACCAGCCGGAGGATGGAGGCAGTGGGATGCAGGCAGGTCACCAAGCCTCCTGCTCTCTGAAGTTCCCCCAACTCTGGTGGCTCATTGGCTTCTTCCCACCCCCACCCCTAAGTCCCCCATGTGTCCACCTGCCCTGGGAAGGTGGAAGCAGAGGAGTTAGGCTGTCTCCTCACCCTCCTTTCTCCAGGATAACCTTCCTCTCGTAGTCCTTCAGGTACATGGGTTGCACCTTCTTTCGCTTCTCAGCTGCTGGCTCCTCTTCACTGTCTGAGGACGATGCTGCAGGGCCACCACAAGACACCTGTCATCACCCACACCCACAACCCCCTTCCTACCCCAGGCAGAGAATAACTGTGCTGGGCCAGAGTCAGATGGAGGTTTCAAATCCCCGAGCCACCAGTTCCCAGCTATCAAATAGGCATCACACTTGCTACTACCTGGTAATAGCTGGTGGTGATCAGTCAGTGAGTAATTCACACTCATAACAGTGCCAGACACACAGCCATTATTAGTAACAACAGGTCATAACCCTGGACACTCTTAACTGATTAGTAATCAGTTTTTTTCCTTTTGGCTGTGCTACATGGCATGTGGGATCTTAGTTGCCCCACCAGGGATGGAAGTGCAGTCAGTCTTAACCTCTGGACGACCAAGGAAGTCCCTGCTAATCAGTTCTGACTTGTAGGTGAAAAAAAAGTGAAAGTGTTAGTTGCTCAGTTGTGTCCGACTCTTTGCACGCTATGGACTGTAGCTTGCCAGACTCCTCTGTCCATGGGATTTCCCAGGCAATAATATTGGAGTGGGTAGCCATTCCCTTTTCCAGGGGATCTTCCTGACCCAAGGATTGAACCCAGGTCTTTTGCATTGCAGGCAGACTCTTGACTGTCTGAGCCACCATGGAAAGATTCATTAAATAGCCACAACAACAAAAATAAAAGTTAAAATAAAATGAAAAAAGAAATAAAATAAATAGCCACAACAGCTTCTAAGGCAATGAGGACCCAGGGTCCCATGAGAAGCAGCCCCAGACCTGTTCGCTGATAGAAGGTGGCATCTTTCTGATAAATGCGAGGGTCCTTCTTCTTCAACAAGGAGAGAGTCCTGTAAAAGTCACGCTCTTGCTGGGGGTCAAATTCCTAGAGCAGAAAAAGGAGGTGAGGTCAGATTTCAGAAGGGGGCTGTGATGGGGGCAGTAAGCTACAGGGGCAGGAGGGCTGAGGGTGTGGGAACTAGGGTGTAGGGAGGGGTACAGGTTAGAAGATGGGAGAATCCAGCTGAGTAGAGGAAGGTGGGGGGAGGGCTGGAGGGCTGGATCTGAGTGGGAGGGAAGGTCAANTTTTCAAAAGCGACGGGCGGGCGGGAGCGGGCGGGAAAGAGGGCCCGTTTAACTGACCCAGGGGAGAAAGGTCAGGCTCAGGGTAGCGCGGGCTGCTCCGGGACCTTGGCACTTCCGAGGGAAAGGGAGGCAGGGCTGGGGCCGCCCAGTTTAGAGTTCTGCGGTGCGATAATGTTAGTTCTTACTGTGCAGAGTGCTTTATTTCACTCATTCACTGTGTGCCGGAGCGGTTCCTGGCGCTGGGGGGCCTGCATTCAAGCTATTGAGTAATTTTAGTGTTAAGCACCGTAAGGAAAATAAAGCATGGAAATGGGGTGAGTGAAATAGGAATCACGTTTGGCTCAGATTGCGCCAGCCCTGGCACAGCAAATGCAAGGGCGTGGAAGAAAGTTCATTCACCAGCTGCCACGTGGGTGAGACTAGGAGGCAAGAGTCGCGTCGGAGGCTCTTAACAGAGGCCTTCAACAGCGGGGCCTTCACACATTTACTGACCTGCTACTGTGTATTATGCACCCCAGTAGAAAGCAAGCCGGGTGCCTCCTGGCTGTTGGATACTTACCTTTTAGAGCTGGAGACGACAATAAATATTTTCAGAGTGCTATACACTGTGGAGCTGACAAAATGAGATAAATAATGGTGCCTTGGGAAAAGAAGGCTTTGAAATAGGTAGGGCATGGCCACCCTAAGAAGGTGACATTTGATTTGAGACTTGAAGGTGAGGGAAGGAGCCATGTGTCTCTCAGGAAAAACATACCAGGTGGAGGCGCTACAGATTCAAAGTCCCTGAGCTGTAAGAATGTCTAGTAAGTCCAGGAAGAGCGAGGTATAGAGAAGGAGAGAAGGGGGAGGAGGTGAGGGCTGAACAGGCTTGTGGGCTGTGGTGAGCACTTTTACTTTTTAAAAAGAATGGGGAATTTCCCTGGCGGTCCAGTGGTTAAGACTCCGCGCATCCACTGCAGGGGGTCCAGGTTCAATCCGTGGTCAGGGAACTACAGCCCGCAAGCTGCCCAGAACGACAGAAATCAATGGGTGGAACCCTGGGAAGCTTCTGTATTCAGGAGCCACGATCTGGTTTAGGAGTTAATAGGCGCCCTCTGGTGGCTATGATGGGAACTGGCTGTCATGGGAGAGGGAAGCCCAGAGCCTGGGAGACCAAGGTGGGAGCAATTGCGAGGGCCCAGCTGAGAGATGACCAGGGCTGAGAAATGGATATGTTGCCCACTCTTATACCAGCACCCAAGGGACACCTCTGTCATCCCCAGCACCCAGCCAAGAAGTACATAACAGCAGCTAGATTCATCTTTTTAATGCCGTCCTAAAACAGAAATGGGCCAGTGGGGCCTCTGGGCTCAGCAGCTCAGTGGAGGAGGGACTCCCCACACCTCCTAAGGCAGGTCACTGCAAAAAGGCACTCATGAGGGGGACTTCAAGCCCCTCTTCTATTTCTTCATATAAAATTGGGGGAGGGGGAGGGGTGAGAGTCTGAGAGCTGGAGACTATCACTCCCAGCCTACCGGTAAAGGAAAAGGGTAGGAGCAAGTCAAGTGCTGGGAGTAACAAACCAGTAATTCAAGGGCTGCCCTCACACACACACACACACACACACACACACACACACACACACACTCACTCACTCCATCTTCCCTCCTTCTCTAGTGGAAGCTGCAGTTTAGGCCTGGGAAGAAGACAGCCCAGGTTCAGGCCCCCACTTCTCCCTTCTAGCTGGTACGAAGTTGATAATCTGCAGGGAAACAATGAGCAGAGACCATCTCAGAACTGGGGGAAGGAGACAGGACAGCACCCCTACCTACAACCCATCCCCTTCCCCAGTGCTCATGATCAACCCCACAAGTATGTAACAGGGCTAAGGACGGGCTCAAACATGGTGACTGTAACCACAGCAACATGCCTGTCTCCAAGCAACAGATGGGGCTGCTGTGTGTTCAGTTGCTTATCCAACCCCACCACCACTACCCTGGAACTGGCAACTGTCCCCATTTTAAAGATAGGCAAACCGAGACTTGGGAGGGCACACTGACAAAGATAGGATAGACCTGGGGGCCACGCCTGTCGGTTTTGGAGCCCTCTGAGACAAGATGTTTCAAAGCCCCAAGACCATCCCCATTCATCTCCTCGTCCCTGTCATCTCAGGGAGCCAGGCCTCCTTACCGCCACTCTGGGTGATATAGCGGACCCAGGGCAGGGCCTGGTAACCACTCTTCTCAATGATCTTCATGTATCGGACCTGGAAAGGGGAGAAAGGAGGTGGCCCAGGGAAGGGGGAGAGAGCAGGCTGGGGCCAGGGGAACATAAATAACACAACTTCCGGGAATAAGAAAGCACAGCCTGGGAGGAATGAAGTAACAAATCTCAGGGCAAAGATGTGACCAGGACAGGGTATGTGTGTGGGGAGATCAGGTGGTCCAGGACAGTGGGAAAGATGGAACGGTCTAAGAGAATTGACACAATACAGTTTAGGTACAAGGCAAAGCTAGGGGGGAGGGGAAGGGGACCCAGGCTGAGAGCAGAAAAAGCAACACCATGGGACTTTCCTGATGGCTCAGTGGTTAAGAAAATGCCTGCCAACACAGGAGACACGGGTTCAGTCTCTGATCTGGGAGGATCCCACATGCCCTGGAGCAACTAAGCCCATGCGCCACAACTACTGAGCCTGTGCTCTAGAGCCCAGGAGCCTCAATTAGTGAGGCCACATGCTGCAACGACTCACCCTGTGCGCCCTAGAGCCCGTGCTCCACAAGAGAAGCCACCAGTGAGCAGCCCACACACCATGACTAGAGAAAAGTCTGTGCAGCAGTGAAGACCCAGCCCAGCCAAAAATAAATAAATAAAATCATTTTTGAAAAAAAGAATCTGCCTGCCAATGCAGGGGACATGGGTTTGTGGGATGTGGGACATCTGTGGGACCTCCTGGACCCAGGAAGATCCCACATGCCAAGGAACAAGTAAGCCTGTGCTCTGCAACTCCTGAGCCTGCATTCTGCAACTACTGAAACCCTCGGGCTCTGGAACCCATGCTCTGCAACAAGAGAAGCCACCGCAATTAAAAAAATAGCCCCTACTCACTGCAACTAGAGAAAGCTCATGCACAACAATGGAGACCCAGCGCACCCAAAGTTGAAATTAAAATGTTTGTTTAAAGAAAAAGCAACACTGTTCCAGGAAAACATAAGAATGATTGTAAAGGAGGAGATGAGACAAGCCTGGGAACAGAGGTGGTCCAAGTCAAGAGATGAGAGAAAGGGGGACCCACCAAGGTCAAGAAGAGGAACCACTCTGCCCCCTTCCCTCACCTGGATCCCAGAGACAGTGAAATAGGGGATCTCAAACTTCACCCCAATGGGGGGCCGGCCCTCTACTTCCTCCTTCTCCACGCTGGGGAGGCCAAAGTGGGCACGCATCAGGTACTCCTTGCCCCCCTGAGGGAACATGGGGATTATCAGACACATTGAGGGCTGCTATACCCCAGACCACTCCTCATGGCAGCCCCCTGGGGGCAGGCTTTGCTCTCAGCCCATTTGACAGACCAGAAAGTAAAGCCTCCTGGCCAAAACTCGCAGACGAAGCTTCTGATAGCAAAGCCTAGTTGGAGACCTTCTGGTGAACATCTCCCATTTTCCAGGGGCCAATGAACATCCCCCAACCAAGATCCCAAAGAGAGACCAAATCCTCCAGCAGCCCAAGGATGTGGGTAGTATGACCCTGTCTGTTTCACAGATGGACACACTGAGGCTTCATGAGGGGAAGGAGGGTCCCCAAGGCTGGGAAGCTCAGAGAAACAAGGGTGAGGAATCTGAACCCAGGGCTGGTTTCCTCAAGACCTAGGACAAGGAGAGCTTAACCATGCTGAGAGCTTAATATCCAATTTTATTATCTGCAAAGGACAGCCATGTGCATGCCTATGTGGCTCTGATTAATTCTCTACCTCGCCCTCAATCACCAAGGGCCCCTCCAGTTCCCCGGCCCATCCCCGAGGCTCACCGGGAAAGACTTGATGCTCCAAATAACCACGTTCTTCTCTGGAACATACTTGGCGCTGCCCACACTGGTCTTAAAGCGAGGGGAGTCGGCATCGCTGGGTACGGGCACAGATATCTCTACGCCGTTAGCCACCGACTGCTTTTTAAACTGCCCCTTGGCCTGTCGGTGGAGAGAATGTGGGGTGTGAAGAGTGCATTCATGCAAATGGAGACCAAGCCCTTTCTATGCATCATTTCATCCAGAGCCCAGAAGTAGGGACCACGATCCTGTCCATTTTCCAGATGAAGGAACAGAGGCACAGAGAAATTAAGGCATTTCTCTGGAGACACACAGCCAACAAGGGGCAGAGTCACACTCACAACAGACCCCAGCGGTTCTGCTTTTGGTGCCTTCCATTTGGAAAGTATCATATATCTTTTCCTGCTTCAAAATGTAATCCCTCATTTGAACAGCTCCTAGGGTAGGCTCACCTCAGCCCATTTTACAGACAAGATAATAAAGGCTCCTGGTCAAGATTCACACACTCACACCTGCAAAGCCAGGCTGGGACCCTCAGTCAATCAGAATTTTCTCTTTTTTTGGCAGTGCTGCAACGTGCAGAATCTTAGTTCCCCAGTCTGAGATCGAATCCATGTCTCCAGTAGTGGAAACTCAGAGTCCTAACCAATAGACCACCGGGGAATTTCCGAGTTTTCATTTGAAAGCTGGTATCTATGGAGCCCCTACCATGTGTGGGGTCCTGTGCCAAGTACTTAACCCTCTCACTAATTTTCTAAAGTAGGAACCATTCCAAAGGTCCATTTTACAGATGAAGAAACTGAGGCCCAGAGAGAAAGAGCACTTTGCCTGAGTTGTAGCTGGTAGCCGGCACAGCACAGATATTTGACTTGAGCCTGTGTTCTCAATCCTCACATGCTCTCCTTAAAGATAATAAGTTATTACATTATAGCTAGATCCAGACCCGTTTTGACATGGGCAAGCTTTTAACACAAGGACCCTAAGTGTCCACATGCAGTAGCTAGCACTATGATCATCTGGTGCCAGGGGGTGGGGATATATGAGAGGCAGGATTGGCCCAGAGGACCTGGAGGCAAACAGGGCAGGGGATGTTCTTTCTGAAAGGCACCAACTTTTTAGTATTTATTTGGCTGTGCTGGGGCTTAGTTGCAGGATGTGGGATCTAGCTCTCTGACCAGGGATCAAACCCTGGGCCTTCTACACTGGAATTTCAGAGTCTTAATTGCTGGGCCACCACGGAAGTCCCAGGAAGGCACCAGCTTTAGCAGCCCCTTCTCCTCTCCCTGACTATAGAGACAGGGACTTTGGGGAGCACCAACACCATCCCCCCCTCCACCAGTGACCGTCCACATCATGAACCAGTTCCCCTGAGACTCTAAGACTGGAGAGCGAAGTTAAATCTGAGAACACAGACTCTTGAGCCAGGCAGCCCCGAGTTCAACGTGACCCCTCCCTTCCTAGATGAACGACATCTTAGTTCTTCTGGGCCTCTTTCCCCATCTGTAAAGGGGGCTAAGGACTTCCCTGGTGGTCCAGTGGTTAAGACTTGGCACTCCCAGTGCACAGGGCACAAGTTAAATCCCTGGTCAGGGAACTAAAATCCCGCATGCAGTATAGCGTGCCCTCCCCTGTCCCCCCAACTTTTTTAATTGAAAAAGATTAGGGAAAAAAAATGTTTTAAGGGTGGGGAGGGACTAATTATATGTTCTGGAGAAGCTCTTGTTTGGGGGACTGGGGATATGCACAGGGCTATCCCTGGCAATGTGAACCAGAGAAGCCGAGAACTGAAAACAACACATGCAAAACACAGGACAGAAGATTCTCCTGGTGGAATATTCTACAGTCACTGAAATGGATGCCCTATGCTACAGGTCCTGGGATTCCTCTTAAAAGTCGACATTACATGAAGAAAGCAAATTATACAAAAAAGTCATACAGCAAGAGTTCACGGATATAAAGGTCAGAGACTGGCAGAATGAAGTATTTGCGGTTACAGATGACGGTGGCAAAATTACAAACAAAAGCAAAGAAATGATTTACATGAAATTCCAAACTGTGATCACCTGTGGGCAAGGGCAGGGGGAGTCATGATCGGGCAAGGGGCAGATGGGGGTTTAGAGGTGCTGGTTGAGCCAGGCACATTCAGTTAAGCCGTGTGGTATGATATGATGATATGGTATGACAATGATAACATTGACTTTAACACACTCTATGGTTTATATACATATATGAATATAAATGTAAATTCATAAAGTAAATTTCAATGTAAATGTAAATTTATAAAGTAGTGTGAATGTATATTTTTTAAGTGAATTAAATAAGTAAAACAGATCATGTGTCACACGGTGGTGGTTCAGTAATAAGGGAAAAAAAACAGAGCAAAGAAGGGAGGTGGAGAAATCAGGGAAGGCTCCTCTGAGGAGGTGACATTGAAGCAAAGAACTGAAGGAGGTGAGGAAAAGAGCCAGGGGAATATCTGGGTGGCTGGGGCAAAGTGCTCCAGGGAGAGGGAATAGTCAGGGACCATGCCTGGCATGTTTGAGAATCAGCCAGGAGACCTGCGTGGCTGGAAGGAAGTGATGATTGGGGAGGGAGGTGGGAGATATGGTTAGACTCCTGAGAGGGTAGGAGGGGTGATCTGAGCACTGTAATTATTACCCTGGGGGCCCACCTTGACCATGATCTCCACGCGGCTGTGTGAGAATTTCTCAATGACAGATTCAATCCAGATCAGTGGCTTGACCTGCAGACAGAGGAAGAGGGAGTTCTCCAAGGCTCTGGGGTCAACCCTTGCCCCCCCAGCCAGGGGCTCGACCCTGCCTCACCTGGGTGCTAAGGCGGTAGGACATGAGTTCAAAGTCACCGTCGGGCGGGATGAAGGAGATGGTGCGGTCATTATCAAAACGAGAGAGCCGCACGCACTGGTGGAATTTCACATCCTCCAGTTCCACAGACTTGTTCTTGCTCCCTGAAACTCAGAGCCGAGTTAGCGGGGTGACACTGGAGCCCAGGGCAGGGTCCTTATCGTTACCTTCCCTGTCTACTGCTACGATCACCCCCATATTACAGATGAAGAAACTGAGGCCCAGAGAGGATGACTAACTCACCCGGGGTCACCCAGCTGGCCAGGAACAGAGCTGGGATCCCCAGGGAATCAGGCCCTTGCTGTCAGGATGTTATCCTGTGAGTGTTAGTCGTTCAGTTGTGTCTGACTCTTTGTGATCCCACTGACTGTAGCCCACTAGGCTCCTCTCTCCATAGAATTCTCCAGGCAAGAATATTGGCGTGGGTAGCCATTCCCTTCTCCAGGGGATCTTCCCGACCCAAGGGTCGAACTCAGGTCTCCTGCATTGCAGGCAGAGTCTTTATTGTCTGAGTCACCAGGGAAGAAATGTAATGCTCTTCTGTCTCCTACTCCCACTAGAACGTCAGCTCCGTGAGGGCAGGGATTATTTTTTCTTTTCCGCCATGCCCTTGTGCCTGGCACTCAATAATGAAGCAGAGTTGTTTGCATAAGGCACGAGCAGCTGCAGTACTGGTCAAGACCAGTAGAGGGCAGGCGAGTACTATTTCAGAATTGACTGCCGGTCTCTGGGTACCACCCACCCCAGATGAGGGGAGGTCTCAGGCTCCCCCTCGCGCCCCCTTCCAGAAACTTACGGCCAGTGAGCTCGAAGAGTACACGGTCGTTGAGGCCCAGTCGCAGCTCTGGCATTCCCGACAGAAACACCTTGAGCTTGATAGTGCCCACGATCTCGCTCAGCAGGACACTGCCGTTGGCATTGACCTAACGATGCAAACACTGGTGATGTGGGAGGCGGTTAACAAGCATGGGGCTCCTTCTCCTGGCCCTTGGCTGTAGCGAGGGTGGGGCAGCGGTGTGGAGGCTCACCAGCAAGTTAACTGACTCTATGACATCGATGAAGACCTCATTCTTCTTGTACTTAATGCCCTCCGAGCGCCAGGACACAGCATTGGTGACAGTGGGTGGCACTCGTGACTTGCCCGTCTCCAGCTTGTTGCCCTGCTGTGTGATGTACCTGGCAGGGGGCGAAGGGGGGTGAGCAGACAGGCCCAAGGATACTTCCCTGACCCTCCCCGGGTTTCTTCCACCCATGGCCCACTCACTCCTGCAGGATTTTGCTGTCTGTGGTCTGTGGGAAGCCAAAGTCCATGAGCTCATCCAGCAGCTCGTAGACGATGACGAAGTTATCCCGGATACTCTCCTCCTCCAGCTCCTTGAAGTATTCGGAGAATACCTGGGGGTGCGAGGAGACCAACACCCACAGAGATGTGGCTGGTGTAACTCTCAGGCTGGGTTCCCACTCATCCAGCCAGCCACCCAATAAGCAACTATTGAGTACCTACAGTGTACCACTGTCAGGACATTAACAGTGAACAAAGCCAACAAGGTCTCTGCCCTCCTGGAACAGTCTTGAGGGGGAAGGGACAGGTAGTGGAACAAATATTATTCAACATGTAGAGTGTGATAATGAGGAAACAAGTGAAATAGGAACCCAGGGGCAGGGAGGTCCAAGAGGACTTCCTCGAAGAGGGATTGGAAGGACTCAGAATTTTGTGTGTGTGTGTGAATCATGAGATTGCCATGTATCTGGTGATGTTAATGGACCAACCTGAGAATAAAGTTTGTAAATGCATGAAATAAAAGATATATATACACACACACAACACAAAAGACACAATATGGGAATTCTCTGGCACTCCAGTGGGTAGGACTCCATGCTTCCACTGCTGAGGGCCCAGGTTCAATCCCTGGTTGGGGAACTAAGATCCGACAAGCCAAGCCATGCAGCATGGTCAAAACAAAAACAAACCAAAATAACCCCACAAGATGGCAAAGGAAAACTGTTACACTACACAGAAAGACATCTAGGTTCATGGATTCCTTGAATTCCATCCAGGGGCCCTTGGGACTTGGGGGACCCCTAGACGGGAGCCCCTGGGAGTTAGCAAGTATCTCCTTAGCAGAGAATCTGTCATGCACCCAACACTGGAAACCGCATCCCTCATCCTGCTCCAGCTGCTGTGGCCTCTTTCCTGTTCCCACCTCAGGGCCTTTGCACATGCTCTGCTCACTGCTCAGGACACTCTCCTCACACAGGCTCCTTGTGACAGGCCTGGCTCCTTGGTGAAGCCACCACTATCCCTTGACCCCTGTGAGTATCAGGGTGAGACTAGCACCTACCCGGCCCCTGGTTAAAACAACGTCCCCTTGAATATCCTTCATGCCTTTAACTCCTGAGCACAAGCCAGGACCACGCCTGCCTCATACACAGCTGTGCGTCCCTCCTCTGCCTGGCAGAGAGGAGGCAAATCAAGACAGATCTCTTCATTTGTTGAAAAGTGTCCCAAAAATCCCTCTGGGAATTCCCTGGCAGTGCAGTGGTTAGGACTCAACCCTTTCACTGCCAAGAGCATGATCAATCCCTGGTCAGGGAACTAACCTCCTGTAAGCCAGGAGGTGACCAAAAAAAAAAAGTACTTTCTCAGCCACCTCTTCAGGGTCAGCCTGCCCTCACACCTTGGGGGTGTACTATCCTTTGTTTACCAACTNGAGCATGATCAATCCCTGGTCAGGGAACTAACCTCCTGTAAGCCAGGAGGTGACCAAAAAAAAAAAGTACTTTCTCAGCCACCTCTTCAGGGTCAGCCTGCCCTCACACCTTGGGGGTGTACTATCCTTTGTTTACCAACTAAAATTCTGAGCAATTAAAAAAGTACTTTCTCAATCATTGAGAATGACATATAGCAAGTGCTCAAAAGATTACTATGGGATCATATGATATGACATTAGTGGTAATGCTAACAAGAATACCAAACCTTTATTAAGCACTTACTGTATACTAAGTACTGTTTTCAGTGCTCTAGAGGTATGAATTGGATTGAATTATTTTCTACAACAACTCTGAGGCAGAACTAAACCTGGCTCGTAGTATTTCTTTTTTTTTTTTTTTTCAGTTGTACCTTGCAGCATGTGGGATCCCAGTTTTCTGATCAGGGAATTCAAGCCCCTTGCAGTAGAAGCATGGGGTCTTAACCACTGGACCGTCTGGATTAAACCCAGGTTAGAGACACAGAGAGCAGTAACTTGTCAAAGGTCACACAGCCAGTAAGCAGCGGAGCTGGGTCTGGAACCCAGGATCCTCAGGTTCAGATTTGAGCAGTACACCCTCTCGGAGACTTCCTTGCTTCCTGGCCGATAGGGAGAGTTGATCCCACAACAGCTGATGAGAACAGAGTGATGGTGGCACCCCCTGGGAAGTCAGGGAAGGCTTTCTAGGTGGGATGGATCCCGAAAGAGGCGGGGCAAGACAGGTGGACAGACAGACGAGCCAGCCAATAGAAGGCCAGAACCTACCTCCACTATCTTGTAGAGGAAGGAATACACGAGGGAGGCGTTGGCATTCTTCAGTGTGGTGGCCACCACTGCAGGCAGCGAGGTTAAGGAAAGGCAGCATTTTGGAGCGTTCCAATGGAGCGTAGACCCGGAAACGCCACCCTGTCCGCTCCCACTCTCCAACCTGAGCCACTGCAATGTCGCGCACCTCTCGTCCCAGCCCATCATCTCTGGGCCTGAGATGCCACCACCCCAGGCCGCCAGGGACCCACCCGTGACTGGATACAGTAGAGGTTGCTGTATTTGATCCACAGGAAGTGGACCCGTCCGTGACTCAGCAGTGGGGTCAGGGCGCCTTCCTCCTCGCGCTGCATGAGCAGCGGCATGAAGTGATCGATCTCGCTCATAGCCACGTCACCCTTGTAGTTGCGGCTGATCAGGGGCTGAAGGTGAGCAGAGAAGGTCTGGTCATTGCTGGGATCCAGGGACCTTCCCCCCGGGGGCATCAGAGTGCCAGGTTGGTTCTGACCCTACTTGCTGGCTGCGGGACGTGGACAAGGCGCTGCCTCTCGGCACGTCGGTTTCCTCCTCTGCAGAATGGGCTCGTGACAGTGACAGCCAGAGCGTCTAGAGCCCTCCCTGACACCTCAGCCGTGCTCTGCTAAACCTGGATGTTTGCTTACTTATGTCGTCACCATAACCCTGTGAGGTAGGAGGTCTCACCATCTCCATTTTACACATGGAGAAACTGAGGTATGAACCCGGTCCATAGCCAGCAAGGAAGCTGGCAATTGAGCCAACACGCCCTGGCTCCAGAATTCCTGCTCTTGAGCAAGGTTTCATAGGCACCAAATCAGTGAGGCAGGGGTGATGAAAGAAAACAGAGAGGAAAAAAGAAAAGAAAGACGATTATATCCATTTATCACTCAGAGCTGATATAGCTCTGCCTGGCAGGTAGTGGTTAATTTTAATAATATTTACGTAAGGGGGTTGTTTCGTCCAGTGTTTAGAAGGAAGCGGGTACTCAGCAGGTGCTCACACATCTTAGCCCTTACTGTGTTTATTATCAGGAATGTTATTCTCATCACCACAGTTATTATTGCTGGGTTTCCCAGGTGGCAGTACTGGTAAAGAACCCACCTGGCAATGTAAGAGATGCAGGTTCGATCCCTGGGCCCTGAAGATCTCCCGGAGGTCAGGGCAACCCACCGCAGACAGAACAAGGTGAATGGGAGGGGGGCGCGAGAAAGAGACAAGACAGCCCCACAGGGGAAGTACGGTCTTCTGCCCCGGCTTTCTTCCCCAAATATCAGTATAGTGGATGATGACGGTAATAGAAATAATAATTTCAATTGCTTGAACGCCTAATGTTTGCAGCAGGGTCACTGTTCTAAGTGGTACACACTGCATACGGCTGTATTAATTCTTCTTGGGTGGGGACCTCTGTTATTCCCATTTGTACAGACAGGGAGACTGAGGCTCGGAGAGGCGAAGCCCATTCCCTCAGACACGCCGCTAGTAAAAAGTGGAGGTGGGGTTCGAGGCGGGAGTCCCAGGAATTGGGGGAGGGGTGTTCCCACCCCCCACCCCCAGAGCTTTCCGGGGCCTCGCTGCCTGCAAGGAGGGACCGCCCCTTTGGTCCGAGAGGGAGCAACCTTCACCTGTCGGCCTCCCACTCCCTGCACCCAGCCTCACCTTGCCCTTGACGTCGAGGATGAAGACAGCCGAAGCGGACATGGTGGCGGCCGGCGGACCTGGGGGGTGGGGAGGGAGCGCCGGGAGGCGACGGTGGCGCCGCTTCCTTCTTCCTGCGGAAGCACCCGCGCGCAGGTGAGGACCCAGGTGAGCACGTCTTAAAGGGGAGGGCCACCAGGTGAGCGGCGCAGTCGGCCGACGGGAAGACGCTGCAGGGGCGGGGCGGGGCGGAGCTTAAGATATAACAGCTNGGAGTCCCAGGAATTGGGGGAGGGGTGTTCCCACCCCCCACCCCCAGAGCTTTCCGGGGCCTCGCTGCCTGCAAGGAGGGACCGCCCCTTTGGTCCGAGAGGGAGCAACCTTCACCTGTCGGCCTCCCACTCCCTGCACCCAGCCTCACCTTGCCCTTGACGTCGAGGATGAAGACAGCCGAAGCGGACATGGTGGCGGCCGGCGGACCTGGGGGGTGGGGAGGGAGCGCCGGGAGGCGACGGTGGCGCCGCTTCCTTCTTCCTGCGGAAGCACCCGCGCGCAGGTGAGGACCCAGGTGAGCACGTCTTAAAGGGGAGGGCCACCAGGTGAGCGGCGCAGTCGGCCGACGGGAAGACGCTGCAGGGGCGGGGCGGGGCGGAGCTTAAGATATAACAGCTGCCCCGCCTCGCTTTTCCTTTGCGCCCTGGAGTGAGAATGGGTGGAGACCCCAGACCAACCGATTCTCCCTCCAAGGAACCGAATATCTATCCATCCATCTGTTCATCCATCCACCCACCCATCCATTCATCCACCCACCCATCCACTCATCTTGTTTCTCCTGTCTTTCCCACACTCACGTCCACCCCAAGAGAGCAGAGACTTAGTCCTTTTCATGTCTGTGTCCCCAGGGCCCAGTGCTGGGTGCTCAACGTGTGTGTAATTTATTAATTAATACATGCCATAGATGTTTGCTAATTAATTTCTTTCGTTCAGTGACAAGAACTATGAGTTACACTCTCAGCAAGAAAAACGTAGCTGCCTTTTTTTTTTTTTTTTTTTTTTTTTGTGGGCCAAGTGGGATCTTAGTTCCCTGATCAGGAATCAAACCCATTCCCCCTGCAGTGGAAGCACAGAGGTTTGACCACTGGACCAGCAGGGAATTCCCCAAGTAGTTCTTATTGTTATTCCTAATGCTACTCTTTCAAAACTTTTTTTTAACTTTAAAATTTTTATACAGTTTCTACAGTTTATACAGTTTTTATACAGTTTCACACTCCCTGGTGACTCAGACGGTAAAGAATCTGCCTGCAGGGTAAAAGACCTGGATTCAAATCCCTGGGTCGGGAAGATCCCCTGGAGAAAGGAGTGGCAACCCACTCCAGTATCTTGCCTGGAGGATCCCATGGACAGGGGAACCCGGTGAGCTACAGCCCATGGGGTTGCAAAGAGTCAGGACTGAGCAACTAACACTTTCACTCCATTTACAGTTATTACAAAATATTGGCTATATTTCCTGTGTTGTACAATACATCCTTGTGACTTCTCTTACACCTAATGGTTTGTGGCTCCCCTTTCACTCTATATTGCCTCTCCCTACCCACTGGTAACCACTAATTTGTTCTCTATATCTGTGAATCTGCTTCTTTTTTTTTGTTATATTCATTAGTTTGTTGTATTTTTCAGATTCTACATATAAGTGATATTATACAGTATTTGTCTTTCTCTGTCTGACTTCTTTCACTTAGCATAATGCCTTCCAAGTCTAAACATGTTGCTGCAAATGGCAACATTTCATTCTTTTTTTACTGCTAAATAGTATTCCACTGTGTGTATATCACATCTTCTGTATTTATTCATCTGTTGATGGACATTCTAATGTTATTCTTTTTAAAAAATTTTTATTTATTTATTTTGGCTGCATCGCAAAGCATGTGGGATCTTAGTTCCCTGATCAAAGACTGAACTCTCAGCCCCTGCACTGGAAGTGCAGGGTCATAACCACTGGACTGCCAGGGAAGTCCTTAATGTTTTTCTTTCTAAAAATTTTTATCTTATTGAAATAGAGTTGATTACAATGTTGTGTTAATTTCTGCTCCACAGCAAAGTGATTCAGTTTTATATGTTTTATATATATATATATATATTCAGACTATATATATTCTTTTCCATATACTTTCCATTATGGTTTATCATAGGATATTGAATATAGCTCTCTGCGCTACACAGTAGGAACTTGTTTATCCATTCTAAATATAATAGTTTGCTTCTAATCCCAAACTCCCACTATTTCCTCTCCCTCCCCTCCTTCCCTTTGGCAACCGCAACACCATTCTCTATGTGAGTCTGTTTCTGTTTCGTGTTTATTTATGTCATATTTTAGCTTCCAAATATAAGTGATATCTTACGCCATTTGTCTTTCACTATCTGACTTACTTCATTTAATATGATAATCTCTAGGTCAATCCATGTTGCCACAAATGGCACTGTTACATACTTTTTTATGGGTGAGCAGTAGTTGTTCAAGCTGGTTTTAGAAAAGGCAGAGGAACCAGAGATCAAATTGCCAACATCCACTGGATCATCGAAAAAGCAAGAGAGTTCCAGAAAAAACATCTATTTCTGCTTTATTGACTATGCCAAAGCCTTTGACTCTGTGGATCACAATAAACTGTGGAAAATTCNAGGGGGTGATGTCAGACTGGTAGAGGCTCAAATCCTGGTTGGTTCTGATACATACACGCTGTGTGACTGTAGGTGAGTTGGTGACCTCTCTGAGACTCGGTATTTTCATCAGTAGGGCTGGGCAGACTGTACTGGCAGGTGAAAAGTGCTTTGCACAGTGCCTGGTTATCTGGAGACACTCAGGAGGCCTCTGGGACTGGTGATCCTGAGGACATGGATTTTTCTAGGAGCTGATGTGGAAGCAGCCCTCTTTGTTAGGACACAGACAAGACTGGGCAGGACAGAAAGCTTCCTCCCTATTACACATCATACCTAGAGGAAGGCAGCATCTCTGAGGAAGCCAGGAAATGGCTCCTGGCCCTGACGGATGTCAGCAAGGCTCACTGCCATCCTTTCCAACCCACCCTTGGCATGAGCAGCATGGGAAAATATTCTAGAACCGAAAACAATAGATTCTGATGGGGGTGCGGGACTGAGAAAGAAGTCACAGTGCTTGTTTTTTTGTTTGTTTGTTTTGTTTGGCTGCGCTGCAAGGTAGGTGGGATTTTAGTTCCGTGACCAAGAATTGAACCTATTCCCCCTGCATTGGAAGCACAGAGTTTTGACCACTGGACTGCCAGGAAAGGCTGCCCATGGCACTTGTTTTAAAAGCAGATTCCAAGGCCCCATTCACTAAAGAGTTCAACTCAAACAGTAGGAGGGCTCTGGCATCTGAGCTTTTAAAAATATTGTTGCTAGGGGTTATTGTTAATTATACCTTTTTTGGAGGAAGTGATAATACATTCACATGGTTCAAAAGACAAAAGATGCAAGCTTTATTAAGAAAAATATTCTTCTTCTCCATCTCCCACATCACACTTCCTTCATGCATTTGTGTTACAAAATCTTGTGTTTTCTTCCAGACAGAGTCTAGGCTTAGGACTTTACTTGCAATTATATACAAATTCTTTATTTAGTGATTTTAAAAAAATGCCTTTTTACAAAAATGTCAGCTAGCTTCATGGATCAGGAAGACATATCTGTTTGGTTTGAAAGTATCCACGGTGTCTGGCACATAGCACATAGTAGGTGCTCAACAATTATTTGTTGAACGAAAGGTGTTTTACACTGTGGTCCTGTTCTACATCGTGTTCCTAGAAATCCTGCTTAATTTTTGTTGATGGTTGCAATAAGTTGTGTATTTGTGGGTGGACCCCTTATATTGAATAAATCAAGGGGACTCTTTAAAATTTTTTTTTAAGATGAAATTTTATTTTTATTTATTTATATTTGGGCCACGTTTACAGCTTGCAGGATCTCAGTTCCTGGACCATGGACTGAAATTGGGCCATGGCACTGATAGCACTGAATCCTAACCCCTAGGACATCAGGGCACTCCCTAAAATTTCATTGAAGTTGAAAATCCATACCTAATAGGGTACATATCCTAAATGTATGAGGCTCCAGGAGTCTTCACAGGTAAACAGCACCCAGATCAGGTGAAAAATATGACCTTCTCACAGAATCGCCTCACGCCCAAGGAAGGCTTATCATTATTAATTTAAAGTTTTTTGGGAAAATACATAGCATGAAATTTACAATCAAAACCATTTTTAAGGGTTCAGCTCAGTAGTGTTAAGTATTGTTATTTATGTTGTTGACTGTAACCTGTTTTTGTAAAGCCAGTGGACTAAGAAAGGTGGTGGTTTAGTCTCTAAGTTGTGTCCAGCTCTTGTGACCCCATAGACTGTAGCCTGCCAGGCTCCTCTGTCCTTTGGATTCTCCAGGCAAGAATACTAAAGTGGGGACTTTCCTGGTGACCCAGTGGCTGAGACTCCATGTTCCCAGTTTAGGAGGCCTGAGTTCAATCCCTGGTCAGGGAACTAGAGAGTTCATAAGCCCCACCTAAAGATCTTGCCTGTGGCAATGAAGATCAAAGATCCTGCAACTAAGAGCCAGCACAACCAAATAAATAAATAAATATTAAAAAAAAAAAAAAAAGAATACTGGAGTGGATTGCCATTTCCTTCTCCAGGGTATCTATCCAACCCAGGAATCAAACCCTGCCTTGCAGGCAGATTCTTTACCAACTGAGCTACAAGGGAAGCCTAAGGACTAAGAATGACTCATATTTTTAAGTGGTTTTTGAAAGAAGAATTTGTGAGAGAGGCAATATACTAACCAGAAAGACTTAAATCTTTAACACCTTGCCCTTAGGAAAAAATGTGCAGATCTCTGATAAGACTCTTTCCTGATAAGGAAGGTATCTCCTGCCCCTTCCCAGTCAGTCCCCAATGGGAGAATTTTCATTATTTTGACCATTCCGGGTGGCCTGTGGGATCTTAGTTCCCTGACCAGGGAATAGAACCTAGGCCCCAGCAGTGTAAGTGCCAAGTTCTAACCACTGGACTGCCAGGAAAGTCCCAAGGAAAATTATTTTAAAATAGGATTTAAAACTCATATAAGAAAATTAATGTACTCTCTCTGCTGGGGTGGGGAGGGCTGAAAATTAAAAATAAGCCCTCAACCGCACAGAAGATTTTAGGTTTCTAAGTGAAAGAACTCTTCATATGCTCTCAGCTCACCGTCCTTGCCCGGGAGGTAAGGCAGCCAGAAAGACTTTCCAGAGCTTAGACTGTTTATTTCTGTGGGTATGTGTGGCATCTGTATCTTTTTAAAGCTCCTCAGGCTGCTTTCATGAGAAAAGGCACTGTTCCTAGAATGGGCTACTATGTTGCCTTGTAAGATGAAGTAGGTCTAACCTTGCTGATGGGGAAACAGTGTCTAATTATGTTAGGCTGGGAAACAGCAAAGCAGGGAATGGGGTGTTTAAGGAAACAAGGGGAGTGAAGAATAAGGGATAAATATAGCTAGAAATCTGCTTGGGTATGTGACCTGTGGACAGTGTTCAGAAGGGAAACCAGTGAGAGGAACTGCCCTCTACCCACGGAGAGGAAGTAATGGCTCTAGGCCAGGAGTGAGAGGGAGGGAAAGTGGTTTTCCCTTTGTATTTTTTTAACGATTTATTTATTAAAAAAAAAAAAAAATTGTGCTAGGTCTTCACCGCTGCACACTGGCTTTCTCTAGTTGTAGTAGACGGGGGCTACACTTCGTTGGGGTGCATGGCCTTCCCAATGCAGTGGCTTCTGCTGCGGAGTGCAGGCTTCAGTAGCTGCAGCACGCGGGCTCAGTAGTTGTGGCACTGGGCCTAGTTGCTCCGAGGCATGTGGGATCTTCCCGGACCAGGGATCGAACCTGTGTCTACTGCATTGGCAGGCGGGTTCTAATCCACTGTACCACCAGGGAACAGTGATTTTTCTTAGTCTAAAGGCTCCCTGNTGGCTTCTGCTGCGGAGTGCAGGCTTCAGTAGCTGCAGCACGCGGGCTCAGTAGTTGTGGCACTGGGCCTAGTTGCTCCGAGGCATGTGGGATCTTCCCGGACCAGGGATCGAACCTGTGTCTACTGCATTGGCAGGCGGGTTCTAATCCACTGTACCACCAGGGAACAGTGATTTTTCTTAGTCTAAAGGCTCCCTGAAGTTTCTTTTTTTTTTTAAGTCTTGATAAGCATACAGGTTCCTAACTTCCTTCAGCAAACATTTATTGTGCAGGGACCATGGGCCAGGTTTTGTCCTAGACTCTGGAGACCCAGCCCATGTCCAGCTGACCTTGTCAAGGGACCCCCAGATAAGATACTGGAGAAAATTCTCCATTCAGAGAAAGGCTCTGGAGAAAAGTTTATCAGAAAGGAGGAAGGGCAGTGATCTATTGGGCCTGGAGGCAGGGTTTAATTTCAAATAGAAACAGGTCACTCTTCAGAGGTCACCAGAGGCATAGGAAAGGGAACCCTGTAGAACTTCTCAGGCTGTAGGCAAGGCTTGTGCAAAGGCCCAGGGGCAAGGTCATGTCTCATGTTTCTAGAAGGAGCAGTCAGGAGGGCCTGTGGCTGGAGTGGATAGATAAAAGGGTGGAATAGGAAGAGGTGAAGGAAGAGAGGGAGTGGGCAGAGTGTATAGGGCGTTGTGGACTGTGGGAGGAGTTGGGCCTCTGTGTTCATTTGTTGTTTTTATTTATTTATTTTTGGCTGTGCTGGGTCTTTGTTGCTGTGGGGGGTTTTCTCTAGTTGCTGTACAGGGGCTTCTCACTGAAATAGCTGCCTTTGTTGCAGAACACAGGCTCTCGGGCTCAGATTTCAGTAGTTGTGGCATATGGGCTCATTAGTTGGCATTTCTGGGCGGTAGAGCACAGGCTCGGTAGTTTTGGCTCTCGGGCTCAGTTGCTCTGCGGCATGTAGGATCCTCCTGAATCAGAGATTGAATTCGTGTCTCCTGCACTGGCAGGCGGACTCTTCACCACTGAGCCACCAGGGAGCCCTGTTTGTTTCTGTTGTTACTGTTGTTTTTGGCTGCCCAACATGACTTGAGGGCTCCCCTGGTGGCTGAATGGTAAAGAATCCACCTGCCAATGCAGAAGACGCAGGTTCAGTCCCTGGGCTGGGAAGATGCCCTGGAGAAGGAAATGCNGCCACCAGGGAGCCCTGTTTGTTTCTGTTGTTACTGTTGTTTTTGGCTGCCCAACATGACTTGAGGGCTCCCCTGGTGGCTGAATGGTAAAGAATCCACCTGCCAATGCAGAAGACGCAGGTTCAGTCCCTGAGCTGGGAAGATGCCCTGGAGAAGGAAATGCAACCCATTCCAGTATCCTTGCCTGGGAAACCCCATGGGCAGAGGAGCCTAGCGGGCTACAGTCCATGGGGTCGCAAAGAGTCAGACGTGACTTAGCCGACTAAACCATATATGTACAACTGAATCACTCTGCTGTACACCTAAAATTAACAGAACATTGTAAATCAACTATACTCCGATACAAAATAAAAATTGAGGGAATTGCTTGGTACTGTTGTGGATGGAGCACCGGCTCTAAGCGCACAGGCTTCAGTAGTTACAGCACGTAGGCTCAATAGTTAGGACTCCACATTTTTACTGCCAAGGGCCTGGTTTCCATTCCCTGGTCAGGGAACTAAGATCCCACCAGCCTCCAGGTGTGACTAAAAAAAAAAAAAATTTGAAAAAGGTTTGAAGGAAGAAAATGAAGAGCATGGTATCAGGAGAAGAGTTCAAAATTTCAGCTCCTGCTGGCTCTATGTCCCTCAGACAAGTCAGGAAGCATCATTGTGTCTCTGCTTCGTTGTGCAATATGCCTTCAGGTCAGGAAGATTCCCCAGAGGAAGGCATGGCAACCCATTCCAGTAGTCTTGCCTGGAGAATCCCGTGATCAGAGGAGCCTGGTCCATGGGACCGCAAAACAGTCAGAGACAGTTGAGCAACTAAGCACAGCATAGCACATGCCCTCAGAGCCTTGCTATAAGGATTTTTTTTTTTGACCACGAGGCATGTGGGATCCTAGTTCCCCTATCAGGGATCGAACCCACACCCCCTCCAGTGGAAGCACAAAGTCTTAACCAGTGAGCCACCAGGGAAATCCTTCATCATAAGGATTACATGACTTCCTAAGGCTTCGCTGGTGGCTCACTGGTAAAGAATTCACCTGTCAGTGCAGGAGACACAGGTTCAATCCCTGATCCAGAAAGACCCCACATACTGAGGAGCAACTCAACCCACGTGTCACAACTGTGGAGCCTGTGCTCTAGTCCCCAGGAGCCACAACTATTGAAGCCTGTGCTCCACAAGAGACGCCCCTGAAATGAGAAGCCCATAGCAGCTGGAGAGTAGCTCCCACTCACTGCAGCTAGAGAAAAGCCCATGCAGCAACGAAGACTCAGCACAGCTAAACATAAATAAATAAAATGATAAAGTGAGTTCCTAGAAGGAAATTTCTGTTTTGACGCCTGCCACACAGTAGGCGCTCAGTCTTTTGCTCCTAGCCTTGTGGTCAGTAGAATCACTTCTAGTTTTCCTACCCAGCTGCTGTCCTGAAATATTTGTCAAGGGGACTTGTCTGGGCAGCTGGGATGTCCATTACCCAGGCAGAGGTTTCTGGGAAGGCAGGGGAGGGCTGGCCTGGCTGTGTGGGGGAGGCCTTGGGGACTTGGCTTGTCTCCAGAAGCTACAAGGGTTGGGTGGCACTTGATGTCCTGACCACTACAATTGTGGCTGGGCAGCCTGTTCCCTTATCTCCTACACCCACTGAACTGGGTGGGCTGGCCCTCGTGCCCAGCAAGGGAGGGACCCAACAGCCGCCTCTCCTCCCAGGAGCCTGATCTAACGGTTTGACTTCCCATGCTGTCTCCCTGACCACAGTCGCATTTTTGCTCTGCCTCTCCCAGTACCTGCCCCTAAAAGGCCTGGGTTGGAGCCAGAGGAGCCTCAGTTTGATTCAGAGCTCCGTCTCATCAGCTATGTGGTCTGAGCATGTGGCCTCTGTTTGCCTCTGTCAAATGGTACCATGTTCCTGGTTAGCAACTTTTTTGGGCCATGTGGCGTGTGGGATTTTAGTCCCCTGACCAGAGATCGAATCTGTGCCCCGCCTGCATTGGAAGCTCAGAATCTTAACCACTGGACGACCAGGCAAGTTCCTAGTTAGCATTTCTTTTCTTTTTTTTTAATGTAAATTTTCAAAGTTATTTTTGGCTGTCCTGGGTCCTCATTACTGCGTGGGCCTTCTCTAGCTGTGGTGAGCGGGGTCCACTGTGTTGTGGTGCTGTCACTTCTTATTGCAGTGACTTTTCTTGCTGTGGAGCACAGGCCTGTAGCCAAGAGAGCTTCAGGAGCTGTGCTCCATGGACTTAGTTGCTCTGCAACTTGTGGGATCCTCCTGGATCAGAGATCAAACCTGCGTCTCCTGCACTGGCAGGTAGATTCTTTACCACTGAGCCACCAGGGAAGCCCCTGCTAAGTGCTTTCTGAGCATCAAGCCCTGGCAACACCTACCAGCAAATGCAAGTATGAGCCCCATTCTCCATACAGGAAAACAGTGGACAGCAAAGGGAAAGGGCTTGTCAGTTTCCCCACCTGTATTGCTGGGGAATGAATGGTGTGCCTTTACCACTGTTCACCATTACAAGCAGAGCACACACAACATGCTGGCAGACTTGGGCCCAACACCTGTTGGTTCACAGCCTAGAAATCAGGGGGCAGTGAACTTCTGTAAAGGTCCAGAGAGTGAATGTTTTCACATACAATCTATGACTGCTACTCCAGTCTGCCACAGATAGCAGACAACATGAAAGCAAGCAGCCACTGGCCATATGAAGAGTGAGAATGGCCGTGTGCCAAGCAAACTTGATTTGTAGTTGGTGACGTTTTAATTTTTAAAAATGTTCTTTCTTTCTTTACTTTTGGTTGCGCTGGGTCTCTGTAGCTGCACTCAGGCTTTCTCTAATGGTGACCGCTGGGGGCTGCTCTTCTGTGCAGTGTTCGGGCTTCTCATTGTGATGGCTCCTCTTGTTTCGGAGTCAGGGCTTTAGAGGTGGGGGGGCGTCAGTAGTTTCGGCTCCCAGGCTCTAGAGCACAGACTCGGTAGCTGTGGCGCTTGGGCTTGGGTGCTCTGAGGCATGTGAGATCTTCCCTGACCAGGGATCGCACTTGTGTTCCCTGCGTTGGCAGGTGGATTCTTATCTACCATACCACCAGGGAAGTCTGCTGATATTCAGATTTAATGTGACAAAGTGGTCTCCTTGTGATGTTGGTCAGCCACTTGAAAACAGAAAGATCGTTCTTAGCCCTGGACCATATGAAAACATGGTGGACAGATTTGCCCAATGGGGAGCGGATGGTTTGACAACTCCTGCCCTAAATGGTTAAAACATGAAGACTTCCCTGGCAGTCCAACAGTTAAGACTCCACGCTTCCATCACAGGGGGCTTGGGTTCAATCCTTGGTTGGAGAACTCAGATCCTGCATGTGGCATGGTGTGACCAGAAGATAGTAAAAATTATCCTTTTTAAAGTGTGAAAAAAAATGGTTAAGACACCACAGTAGACAGAATAATAGCACCCCCACCCCCCGGCCCCTGAAGATGTCCATGGGCTTCCCAGGTTGCGCTAGTGGTAAAGAACCCACCTACCAATGCCAGAACCCTGAGGTGGGGAAGATCCCCTGGAAAAGGAAGTGACAGCCCTCCCTAGTATTCTTGCCTGGAGGATCCCAAGGACAGTGGAGTCTGGTGGGCCATAGTCCATGGGGTCGCAAAGGGTTGGACATGTCTGAAGCAACCTAGCACACATGCAAAGATGTCCATGTCCTAGTTCCTGGAACCCTGTGGGCTTCCCTGGTGGCTCAGTGGTAAAGAATCTGCTTGCCAATGCAGGAGACTCTGGTTCGATCCCTGGGCCAGGAAGATTCCCCCTTGAGAACGGAATGGCAACCCACTCNCAACCTAGCACACATGCAAAGATGTCCATGTCCTAGTTCCTGGAACCCTGTGGGCTTCCCTGGTGGCTCAGTGGTAAAGAATCTGCTTGCCAATGCAGGAGACTCTGGTTCGATCCCTGGGCCAAGAAGATTCCCCCTTGAGAACGGAATGGCAACCCACTCTAGTATTCTTGCCTGAAGAATCGAATGCCCAGAGCAGTCTGGGCAGGCTACAGTACATAGGGTCACAAAGAGTCTGACATGACTGAGCAACTAAACAATATGAATGTATTATCTTTCACAGCAAAAGGGACTTTGCAGATGGGATTAAGTTTGGGATCTTGAGATGGGGAGATTATTCTCAGTTATCCAAATGGGCCCAAGGACAAGAGTCCTCATAAAGAAAAGATGGAGGTAGGGGAGTCAGAGGAGGAGCCGTGGCAGTGGAAGTAGATGTAGGCTTGACGGGAATGCTGGCTTTGAGGATGTAGGAGGAGGACATGAGCCAAAAAGCTGGAAAGAGGCAAGGAAACAGATTCTGAGAAACCGAAGAAGGAACATAGCCTGGCCAACACCCTGATTTTAGCTTAGTGAGATGCACTTTGAACATCTGGTCTCTAGAACTGTGATAATAAATTTGTGTGTGTTTTGTTTTCAAAACAAATGAAACAAACGATCCAAATAATGAAGAAACAAACAAATGATCCAAAAAATGTGGATCATTTTTAAAGTCTTTATTGAATTTGTTACAATATTGCTTCTATTTTATGTTTTGGTTTTTTGACTGTGAAGCCTGTGGGGTTCTAGCTCCCCAACCAGGGATCAAACCTGCACTCACTGCACTGGAAGGTGACGTCTTAACCAACAGACCACCAGGAAAGTCCCATAAATTTGTGTGTTGAGCCACCAAGTTAGTGGTAATTGCTTACAGCATCCAAAGGAAATACTAACTCAGTAGCTGGGTGGCCCAGCTCTGTTGCTCATCATTTTTGTGGCCACTGCCATGTTGTTTTTCTTTGGGCCTCAGTTTCTACATCTGTCAAATGGGAGTAGTGATGGACTCAACTTCACAGAATTGCTATAAGGGTGAACCAAGGTACATCATGTAACATTTTAGAAGACTGCCTGGCACGCAGTAATATGGAGGCACTGGGGCGTTCTACTGTTCTTATTATCTTGCATCATCATTGCAAAGATTCAGCAAGTTTTTGTCCTGCAGTGTTTGAACCAGGCTCAATTATCAAACCATTAGTATTCGCCTTGCCCCTCCCTCCATCCCACTTGGCTAATGTTAAAACAAGAGCTAATGGAAAGATCAGATGACAATACCAATTGTGCGTGCTGCATCGCTTATGTTATGTCTGAGTCTTTGTGACCTCATGGTCTGTGGCCCACCAGGCTCCTCTGTCCATGGAATTTTTCAGGCAAGAATACTGGAGTGGGTTGCCATTTCCTTCTCCAGAGGATCTTCCTGATCCAAGGACTGAACCCATGTCTCCTGCATTTCCTGCCTTGCAGCTTGATTCTTTCCTGCTGAGCCCTGGGAGAAGTCCCACAGTACCCATGTTCCTTCTTTTATTTCCTGAGCCACCCACAAGGCAAAGGCCCTGAGCCAAGGCTAAACCAGGTGCCTCTCTCTGCGTCTTTAATTTCATTTTATGGAAGGATAACTCTAGTTGACACTGCAAGGCCATAGCCCACCTGTCCCATCCATGGCTACCAATTTCCCTGAGAGCTGAGACTTGCCCGCCCATGTGTCTTCCCCTCCCTAGCTTGGCCTCATAATGCTCCTGCTCAAACACCCACAGTGGCTCCCACTCGCTCTTCAGAACTGGAGTAGGAACTGACCACTTGCTTCCTCCCCATAAAGTGGGTTATATATATATATATATATGAATGGCAATGAAGGAGATGCAAGAAATGTGGGTTCTATCCCTGAGTCAGGAAAATCCTATGGAGTAGGAAATGGCAACGTGATCTAGTATTCTTGGTTGGAAAATTTTATGGACAGAGGAACCTGGCAGGCTACCGTCCTTGGGGCCACAGACAGTCAGACATGACTGAGCCACTGAACAGCAACATATATATATATATATATATTTTTTTTTTTTTTTTTTGCTGCTTAGGGTCTTAATTGCAGCATGCAGGATCTTCTTTGTATCATGCTGGATCTATTCCTTGTAACTCATGGACTCTAGTTTTGGCTCTCAGACTTAGTTGCTGCACAGCATGTGGGATCTTAGTTCCCTGACCAGGGATGGAACCCATGTCCTTTGCATTGCAAAGCAGATTCTTAACCACTGGACCACCAGGGAAGTTATATATATATATATATATATATATATTTTTGGCTGCGCCAGGTGGCTTGTGGGATCTTAATTCCCTGACCAGGAATTGAACCTGTGCCCCCTGCAGTGGAAGTATGCAATCTTAGCCACTGGACTGCCAGGGAAGGCCCAGCACCAGCTGTTCTTATCTGACTGTTTCCACTCTGCCGATCAGGCTGCCATTTGGCTGACATGAGAAAATTCCAGTGCTCCTTTCTTTCTCCCCCACCCACCTTACCAGTTTCACCTGCTTTCAGATGGTAGAAGTATGCTCTTTCGTCTTCCCATCATACTTATTGAAGTTTTGAGTTTTATATATTTGTATGCATGATTAATCTGTGTGGAATTTGTTTTGCTGTGTGGCGGGAGTGGAATTAACTATTTTCTCCCTAACACATAGTCAAGGCAACTGACTGATTCATCCTTTCCCTGCCCACTGGATATTTATCATGTATTCAGTTCTTCTATGTGTAAAATTAATGCAAATTAATTTTAAAAAAATACATGCATCTGGAAAACTCTAAGCTGCATTTTTTATTTTCCGTCTTAGCTATATATACGTGAATAATATATTATGGTTATTCATTGAACAAATCCTGACTGAGTGCCTGTTCTGTGCCAGCTGCAATGCTGAGTGCTGGGGACAGTGTTACGAAGAAAACAGAAATCCTTGCCCTTGTGCAGCCAACAGACATGGGGAGAGACAGTGAACTGTCAATGTGTAAATAAGTGATGTGGCAGGTGGTAAGACACAGAATAGGATAACAGGAGCGGGGGAAAGGGTGCTGTTTTAGATAGGATCATCAGAGAAAGCCTCTCTAAGGAGGTGATGTTTGAGGTTGAAAGAGGTGGAGCAGGACTTTCCCTGTGGTCCAGTGGCTAAGACTCCACACTCCCAATGCGGGGATCCTGGGTTTGATCCCTGGTCAGGGAACTAGGTCCCACATGCTGCAACTAAGAGGTCACATGCCTCAACCAAGACCTGGCACAGCCAAGTAAATAAATATAAAAAAAGAAATGTGGAGCCAAGTGGCTTTCTCAGAGAAGAGATCTCTAGGGAAAATGAACAGACCATGCAAAGGTCCTAATGTAAGAACTGTGCCTGGTGTGTTTACAATATAACCAGGGTGACGAGGGCTCATGGTGGCAAGTCCACCATCCTCGGTAGCAGATGCCCAGCCCAACTGCCCTTGGTTTTTGTTGTTGTTGTTGTTGTTATTGTTGTTTTGCTGGAATATTTTGGGGGTTGACATTCAAAAAGGGAACAAATATATATATGTCAATCTTTTCTCAAAAAAATTTAACTTTGCACATAAAAGCAATTCCTGTACCAGTGTCTGTCTCCTATTTAGAAGTAGACAGTTCAATAGCAAATAGAGTTTTGTGACATTTTATGAATCCTTCATAGTCACAACCGTTGATAAAAGTGAGAAAGTTTTTAAAAAACAGTGTATAGTATAACAGAGTATAGTATGGTATCATGCTCAGTCTTTCTGCTGCTGCTGCTGCTAAGTCGCTTCAGTCGTGTCCGACTCTGTGCGACCCCATAGACGGCAGCCCACCAGGCTCCCCCGTCCCTGGGGTTCTCCAGGCAAGAACACTGGTGTGGGTTGCCATTTCCTTCTCCAATGCATGAAATGAAAAGTGAAAGTGAAGCTGC
>SJYA01001094.1:66354-82611 GCA_006410615.1 Neotragus moschatus
GGTGTGGGTTGCCATTTCCTTCTCCAATGCATGAAATGAAAAGTGAAAGTGAAGCTGCTCAGTCGTATCCGACTCTTAGCGACCCCATGGACTGCAGCCTACCAAGCTCCTCCGTCCATAGCGTTTTCCAGGCTCAGTCACTCAGTCATGTCCAACTTGTGACCCTGTGGACTGTAGCCCACCAGGCTCTTCTGTCCATGGGATTTTCCAGGCAAGAATATTGGAGTGGGTTGCCATTTGCCATTTCCTCCTCCAGGGGATCTTCCTGACCCAGGAATTGAACCTGTGTCTCCTGCATTGGCAGGCGGCTTCTTTACCACTGAGCCACCTGGGAAGCTATAACCAGTATAACCTACAGTATAACCAGGAGGCCAGTGAATGGAATGGAGAAGGAGAGGGGAGCATGGGAGGGGCTGAGGGCAGGAAGGGGACAGGCCAGAGTGGGCACAGCTTGTGGGCCATGGGGAGGACTTGGGCTTTGGCTCAGAGTGAGGTGGGAGCCCTAGAGGTTTCAGGGCAGAGGAGGGATATACCCTGAATCGGGTGATCACTGCCTCCACTGGGCCCTACCAGGGAAACAGACAGTGGTGTACAAGTGTGAGAACTCAGAAACCAGGGTGGAGACACCTGCACTCTTCAGGCAGGAAATGACAGCCACGTGACAAGATGGGGGGCCGAGGAGGGGGTGAGAAGCTGTTGGATCCTGGAAGAGAATGGCAAGGTTTCTGGCCTGAGCACCAGGAGGGCAAAGCAGCCTGAGGGACCATGGTGTTTTGATATAGCCGTGCTAATAGCCTCGCTGAATGGGAGGGGCGCCATGAGGCCCCTATGTGGGGTGCTGAGGGGTGCACGTGCCACAGGGCCCTGCCACTCAGAGGTGAGGCTTTCCCCAGAGACCCACATTTGAGCATCATCAGGGCGGAGCTGAAGTCTGCAGGAGTGTCCCCAGGGGACCTAGCACATCTGAAAGAGAAGAAGCTTTAGCCTGGGCACCGCTTGCCCTGGGCAGGGTGGGACCAGTTTGCCTTTGAGTTGGCAGGGACCACAGGAACCACAAGGCTCCTTTGAGAGGCCTGGTCACCCAAGGGCATGGCTTGGAGCCTTGGGCCTCGCCTGTTTGCTGAAGGTTGTGGGCCAGGGGGCGAGTGGGGCCTTGACAGCTAGAAGCCACTGGGGAGGAGGTGACATTTCTTTCTTTTGTGTGTGTGTGTGTTTATTTTTGGCTCTGCTGGATCTTTGTTGCTGTGCAGGGTTTTCTCTAGTTGTGGCAGGTGGGGGCTACTCTCCAGTTGCATTGCGTGGGCTTCTCATTGTGGTGACTCCTCTTGTTCTAGAGCATGGACTCTAGGGTGCACGGTAGTTGCGGCTCCAGTAGTTGCGGCTCCTGGGCTCTGGAGCACAGGCTCAGAAGTTGTGGCGCTTGGCTTAGTTGCTTCGAGGGGTGATCTTCCCAGACCAGGAATCCAACCTGCATCTCTCTCATCGGCAGGGGGATTCTTTACCTCTGAGCCACCTGAGAGTTCCAGGAGGTGATGTTTCTCTAGGGACAAGCTGAGCTGGTGACCAGACTCCCACCAGTGGGTACCTGACTTGGAGCAACAGTTATTAACACCAACTGTATAGGACCACATTGATAACCCCGTGCTGATTGTGTGCCCCACCCTGGATATCTCTTCCTGTTGCCTACACTCCGATCCCAATTGTATCAGGCCATGTCACCTGTAGAGTTGAATGTGGTGTGACGTATGCAACTGGCCTAAGGGCTGTTGGGAGAAGCAGCTTGAACAGGAGCATGATCAAAGGAGCATACTGCTGATGTGGGGGTGGATAGCTGGGGCAGGGGGGTGTACCCTACCAGCTTTACAACTCCACGCTGGCCCTATACCCCCCCAATTGTATAGCTCTTTTTTTTTTTTTAATTGTATAGCTCTTGATGGGCTATATACCCCATACCACCAGTACCCCATACCTACTGTATACCTCCACATCAGTTGAATACCCCTGTACTGACAATACNCTCCCACATCCCAGAGGTCTGGTCTCGTAGCCTGCTTCTCCAGATCCCGTTTTTGGGTCCTCCCCCTTCCACCGGACTCCCGGGCAGCCCCTTTTTTAGCCCCGCTCCCAGTCCTTCCAGTGAGTGGTAGCCAGGTGATAAATCGGGCACTTCACGGAAAATCCAGTTATCTCTGAATCTTACTCCTCTGTGGCTAGAGACATCCCTGGGGACATCTTGGGGAAGGGTGGTCTGCCAGCTTCATCTTGGACCACCCGGTTCAATCTTTCTGATTTTCAGGAACACCGCAGAAGTATGACCCCGCCTTCAGAGGACCCATTTACAACAGGTAAGGGGTCTGGGTTCCTGGGAGGGGCAGAGCGTCAGCTAACTTTGCTTCCACCCGTTTCTTTACACCCACACCCACATCTGTTCTCCAACAAACTGGTGATACATATTTGCAACTTAGAGATAAAAGAGTAGAAATAGAATGATAAAGGAATTTTCTTCATCTATAGAGAGTCTTTACAAATGCATTTTTTTCAATTCAGGCAAAAGACGAACAGACCATTGAATAGAACCAGAAATACTATAGACAGTGGAGTTACGGAGAAATGTTCAAACTTACTGGAAAGTAAAGGAATGTAATGTAAAACAGGAACCAAATAGAGTTTCCCCCTCACAGGTTAGCAGAGGTTAAAAATAGACACACTAAAAAAAAAAGACACACTAGGGTATACACAAGTAGGAATATAATATTGTACACATGAAAATTACATAATGTTATAAAACAATGTTACTTCAATTAAAAAAAATTGATNAAATAGAGTTTCCCCCTCACAGGTTAGCAGAGGTTAAAAATAGACACACTAAAAAAAAAAGACACACTAGGGTATACACAAGTAGGAATATAATATTGTACACATGAAAATTACATAATGTTATAAAACAATGTTACTTCAATTAAAAAAAATTGATACATATTCTGCTCTGAAACTAATTGATACAGTCTTGGAGGGAATTAGGAAGTATGACATTAAAAAAAAATGTACAGCTCTTCGTTCCAGAAATTAAAATTAGTGAAAAAAATTCTCTCAGTAAACCTTGCCTGTGCTGTGTTGTGCTTAGTCGCTCAGTTGTGTCTGACTCTTTCCACCCCATGGAGTATAGCCTGCCAGGCTCCTCTATCCATGGGGATTCTCTGGGCCAGAAGACTGGAGTGGATTGCCATGCCTTCCTCCAGGGCATCTTTAGAACCCAGGGATCAAACCCAGGTCTTCTGAATTGCAGGCAGATTCTTTACCAGCTGAGCTACCAGGGAAGCCCAAACCTTACCTGTGTGTGTTAGTCTCTCAGTAGTGTCCAACTTTTTGCCATCCCGTGGACTGGGTCTCACCAGGCTCTTCTGTCTATGGGATTCTCCAGGTAAGAATCCTGGAGTGAGTTGCCATTTTCTTCTCCACAAACATTGCCTAGATGGGCAAAAACCAACAATCTGAGTTACATGTCTGGGAACTAGTTAGATATATTACAGTGCATCCTGAGGTTTTTTTTATTACACAGCTGCTAAAATGTACAAGCCTGGAGAAGGAAATGGCAATCCACTCCAGTGTTCTTGCCTGGAGAATCCCATGGCCAGAGGAGCCTGGCCGGCTACTGTCCATGGGGTTGCAAGAGTCGGACACGACTGAGCGACTAAACCACCACAACCAAAATGTACAGGAGCCCTTCTGAATCCTCACATGGATCCCTCTCAATATAATAGTGAAAAAAGCAAGACACAAACTGTGGGTGTATCATAATCATACCTGGGTTAACCAAAAAACTTTTTTGGGGAAACATTTGTACCAGTAAATTAAAAACTTACAAGAAATCATTAACAGAGGTTTCTCATGGAGAGGAAGATTATGTGGAAGGTAGTTCTTAATTAAGCAAATCCCTGTATGGCTTACATTTTATCATAGTCATATTTAATCTTATGATATTAAAAAATAGTTTAAGGTCTATTCTCTTAACAATTTTCATAATTTATCATGCAACATTTTATTTACTGTGTTGTACATTATATCACTAGTACTTATTTATCTTACAAATAGAAGCTTGTACCTTTTGAATACCTTCTTCCAATGCCCTCTTCCACTTCCCAAACCCTACCTCTGGTAACGACATGTCTGATCTCTCTTTCTATGAATTAGTTTCTTTGTTTTTGAAGTATAACTGACCTACATCACTTAATTAATTCTGGGTGCATAACATAGTGATTCAGTATTTCTGTACATTGCAAAATGATTACCACAAAATAGCTTACATTTTAAAAAACATTAATCCATAATGCTGGTTAAGGATGTAGCGAAATGGGCACTTAATCAAAAGGGAGCTAAACAACACTGCAACCTGCATTAAGGATAGTGTAGCATTAGGTATTAAAATTATTTTTTATTTTTTGCTTTTTAAAATTGTTATAATTAATAGACAATATTATCTTAGTTTCAAGAGGACTGTGTAGTAATTCAATATTTTTTATATGTTATGAAATGATTACTGCAATACGACCAGTTACCATCCATTACCATACAGTGTTATTAGAATGTTTTTGACTGCATTCCCTATGTGTATTACATTCCCATGACTTATTTATTTTGTAGCTGGGAGTTTGTACCTCTTCAGAAGTTTGTAACTTTTAATCCCCTTTACCTGTTTTGTCCATTCCCCCACCCGCCTCCACTCTTGACAACTGCCAGTTTGTGTTCTGCATCTGTGACTCTGTTTCTGTTTTGTTTTTTTTGTTCATCTGTTTTGTTTTGTAGATTTTACCTGTAAGTGAAAGCATACATTGTTTGTTTTTCTCTGTCTGATTTATTTCACTTAGCAGAATATCCTCCAGGTCTGTTGCATGCTGTGCAAATGGCAAGATTTCATTCTTTATGGAGGGCTGAGTAATATTCCAGGGCTACCAGGTGGCTCAGCAGTAAAGAACGCACATGCAAAAATAACAGATATAAAAAACAAAAGATAAAATTTTAAAAAAGAGAGAAAGTATCCACCTACAATGTAGGAGATGTGGGTTCAATCCCTGGGTTGGGAAGACCCCCTAGAGAAGGNATTTCATTCTTTATGGAGGGCTGAGTAATATTCCAGGGCTACCAGGTGGCTCAGCAGTAAAGAACGCACATGCAAAAATAACAGATATAAAAAACAAAAGATAAAATTTTAAAAAAGAGAGAAAGTATCCACCTACAATGTAGGAGATGTGGGTTCAATCCCTGGGTTGGGAAGACCCCCTAGAGAAGGGAATGACAATCTTCTCCAGTATTCTTGCCTGGAAAATTCCATGGACAGAGGAGCCTGGCAGGCTACAGTCCATGGGGTCGCCAAGTGTTGGACACAACTGAGTGACTGAGTGCGCGCACACACAGACCCACACACAAGTAATATTCCATTGTATACACATATCCCACACCTTAGTCCGCTCAGCTATGGATGGGCACTTGGTTGCTTCCATATCTTGGCTATTGGCAATAGGGCTGCAATGAAAGGCATTAATAGTTAAAATTCATAGCATTGGTACCACTCAGAACACGTGTCCAACTAACACATGGATGTGGTACATTTACAAGGCAGGACAGGGCTTCCTAGGTGGCTCAGAGGTAAAGATTCCACCTGCCAATGCAGGAGACTCGGATTCAATCCCTGGGTTGGAAAGAGCCTGTGGAGGAAGAAATGGCAAACTATTCCAGTATTTTTGCCTGAAAACTCCCATGGACAGAGGAGCCTGGCAGGCTACAGCCCACGGGGTACCAAAGGGTCGGACACAACTGATGACTGAGCATGGACGCGTGCACAAGGCAAGTTGGGTCCATGATATCCAGGGCACCAGTACTCCCACGCTGATACAGTCTCTTCCTACACAGAGGCTGTACAGATATCATTTGCTGTGTCTTCCTCTTCCTGGCTATCGTGGGTTATGTAGCTGTAGGCATCATAGGTAAGCGAAGGAGGGGATGGGGTGGCGGTTCCTGGGTCTGCGGGCAGCCCACAGCCTCTGGGGCAGAAGGGGAGCTGGTGGTGGAGTCCCATCACCTCAACATTCCTGGATCCCTCCACAGCTTGGACCCATGGAGACCCTCGGAAGGTGATTTACCCCACTGACAGCCGAGGGCAATTCTGCGGGCAGAAGGGCACGAAAAATGAGTGAGTGTGGCTCCTTGGGGCCTACTGGGTCTGGAGAGACTTCCTCAGTACTGGGGAGAAGGTTCTAGGCTTCCCTCACCTCCATCCATCCACCAGTCCAGTCAATAAGTATTTTATAAAACTCCCACCATCCCCAGCCTCTGTTCTAGGCCTTGAGGACAGGGCTCTAAATGAGACATTCAAAGTCTTGTCCTCTGGTGGCCCACATATTAGGGGAGAGAACAGAGAAGAGACAGTCCTAGATCTGCTGTCAGGTGAAGCAAATGGGCAAGTTCAAAATGAGCTGTGCCATTCCCTGGCTGTGTGACCTACAGCAAGTGTCTTGGACTCTCTGGGCCTCATCTCTGAAATGGGGATCCTGACATTCCCACTCTTGTGGGACTCTTCTGATGGTTAGATGAGCCAGGACATGTCCAGTGCTTAAACAGTACCTGGCATGAAGCTGCTGCTATGGTTATTATGGTTATTTCTATTTTCATTAAGAAATTCTATATAGGCGATAGAGAAGTCTTGACAGTTTCTGTCTCCCTTCCCCAATCCCAGGAACAAACCCTTCCTGTTTTATTTCAACATCGTGAAGTGTGCTAGCCCCCTGGTCCTGCTGGAATTCCAGTGTCCCACCCCCCAGGTAACTTCTCCCCTCTCCTCCTGTTTCCTCTCTCCCGCTTTCATCAATCAGGTCCTTTTTCCTCCTCAAGTAGTAGCTTCTCTCCCAGCCCTCTTTCTCCCCTTGATGAATAAGGGGGAGGGGGGTGGGACCTCTGTCCTAAGAGGGGATCAGGTGCCTGTTCTGACCCCACCCAACCCCTGCCTCCTGCCCCTCCCAAGATTTGTGTGGAGAAATGTCCCAGCCGTTACCTCACCTACCTGAATGCTCATGCATCTGAGGACTTTGAGTACTACAAGCAGTACTGTTTACCTGGCTTCCAGAAAAACAAGGTAAGTGGATAACTGCCCAGGGAGCCCGGGAAAAGGTAGATCCAGAGTACTGGCCCGCAGGATCGACCACGTGCTGTCTCTTGGCAGGGTGTGGCTGAAGTCCTTCGAGATGGAGACTGCCCCGCTGTCCTCATTCCCAGCAAACCCTGTGAGTCTGGGGTCCCATGAGCTCGGGAGGGGCCTGAGGAGATTTCAGGGGCTCCACCTGACTGGTCCCATCTCCAACTCCGTATAGTTGCCCAGCGATGTTTCCCGGCTGTCCATGCCCACAAGGGGGTCCTCATGGTGGGCAACGAGACGACCTATGAGGATGGGCTTGGCTCTCGGAAAAACATCACGGAGCTGGTGGAAGGCGCCAAGTGAGGACCTCGACCCACCATGCCAGCACTGTGCTTTCCTGGGGGGTGGGGGGGGGTAGGGAACAGGACATCCCTTGGAGATGGCCTAGTCATGGATTGGGATCCTACCTAAGCCTTGTCTGCCCTCCCCCAGGAAGGCCAGTGGAGTCCTGGAGGCCCGGCAGCTGGCCATGAGGATATTTGAAGATTACACAGTCTCCTGGTACTGGATTATCATGTAAGTTGAGAGGGAAGGTAAGCTACCCTATCTGAGATTGGTGAGGGGATCAGGATCCACTTATGTCCCGGTTTTATCTCTCAGAGGCCTGATTATCGCCATGGTGCTGAGCCTCCTGTTCATCATCCTGCTCCGATTCTTGGCTGGCATTATGGTCTGGGTGATGATCGTCATGGTGATCCTGGTCCTAGGCTACGGTAAGTCTCTCCCTCCCTGTGTCCTCCCCTCCCCACTGTCTGCAAAGTGCTTGTGCCCTTGGAGCTGTCGTTGACCCATCAAGAATCTTCTCTTGGGACTTCCCTGGTGGTCCAATGGTTAAGACTTCATGTGTCCAATGCAGGGGGCGTGGGTTCAATCTCTGGTCAGGGAACTAAGATCGCACATGCAGTGCTAAGTTGCTTCTGTCGTGCCTGACTCTTTGTGATGCTATGGACCATAGCCCGCCAGGCTCCTCTGTCCATGGGATTCTTCAGGCAAGAATACTAGAGTGGGTTGCTGTGCCCTCCTTCAAGGGATCTTCCCAACCTGGGGATCGAACCTGCGTCTCTTATGTCTCCTGCATCGGCAGGTGGGTTCTTTACCACTAATGCCACTTGGGAAGCCCAAGATCCCACATATCCCACAGCCAAAAAAACCCAGAATCTTCTCCTGAGGAAATTCCCTGGTAGTCCAGTGGCTAGGACTTACACTTTCACTGCTGGGCCGTGGGTTTGATCCCCGATCACAAAACTAAGATTCTGAAGGCTGTAAGGCATGACAAAAAAAAAGAAAAAAAAATTCTCCTGAGCCATCAGACATTCTCTGTCTTTCACTGGGAATATTTGTGAAGATGTTCATCTCGACATTGTTTATGAGAGCAGACACTTGGAAACAACTTCCATGCTCATTTATGTGCGATGGGTTAGATCATAATGTCCCCAAACAGGGCTGGATCTGTATTTTGTTGACAGCAAAGTCATCATCAAGAAGACCATCTAGCACAGTGGTTAAGGCCACATGCTCTGGCACCAGAGAGCCCAGGGTCTGAATACAGCCTCTTCCAGTTCCTTGCTATATGACCTTGGGCAAGTGACTCAACCTTCCCATGCCTCAGAGTCCTCCTCCATAAAATGGGAATAATTAGTATTTACTGGTTTAGAGACTTGATGAGAAGAAGATAGGATATGAATGAGATGGGGAGGGGCCCTGTGACTCTGAACACAGTGCTTCATGTTCTGTTTATTCATTTAAACTTTGCCAGATATGCAACCTAAACTGGGGACACAGATATTAAAATATTCATGTGGTTTTTTTTTTGGCCGGACTGTGCAGCATGTAGGATCTTAGTTCCCCAACCAGAGATCAAACCCATGCCCCCTGAAGTGGATTCACTGGGCTGCCACGGAATTCCTAAAATATTTATGTTAATAGTGGTTTCTAGCTAAGTGCTGGCAGTGTAGGTGGTTAGCTTTTTAGTTTTGTTTTTTAAATTGTTAATTTTATTTTTTTTTAATTTTATTATTTTTTAAATGTTTATTTATTTGACTGTGCCAGGTCTTAGTCACAGCATGTGGGATCTAATTTCCTGACCAAGGATTGATCCCAGGCCCCTCTGCATTGGGAGCTCTGAGTCTTAGCCACTGGACCACCAGGGAAGTCCCCTAAATAGTTAGTTTTATTGCCTTTGTTACTTGGTGACTCCACGGTAAAGAATCTACCTGCAATGCAGGAGACCTGAGTTTGATCCCTGGGTTGGAAAGATCCCCCAATGGCTACCCATTCCAGCATTCTTGTCTGGGAAATCCCATGGATGGAGGAGCCTGGTGGGTTACAGTCCATGAGGTTGCAAGAGCTGGACATGACTTAGCTACTAAATCACCACCATTACCGTCTTGCTACTACTGTTGGCTGTGCTGGGTCTTAGTTGTGGCACAAGGGATGTTTTAGCTGTGACATGTGATCTCTTACTTGTGGTATGTGGGATCTAGTTTCCTGACGAGGAACTGAACCTGATCCCCCTGTTTTGGGAGCTTGGAGTCTTAACTGTTGGACCACCAGGGAAATCCTTGGTGACTAGCTTTTTGTACGTTATCTGTACTTTATAATTTTCTTCTGCAGAGAGCTAGGGAATGCTGAAAATCCCTAATGCTGCCCCACTGGATGTTAGCACCCACGTCCTCCCTCCCCACCCGTGAATCATCATTACAGGGTGGCAGAGGGGTCAGGGTGGAAGAGGAAATGGCAACCTACACCAGTATTCTTGCCTGGAGAATCCCATGGATAGAGGAGCCTCACGGGCTCCAGTCCCTAGGGTCTCAAAGAATCGGACACGACTGAAGCAACTGAGCATGCAGAGGGGTCAGGAAAGCCTCAGGTCACACAACACCTTGATACCTGTTCACTCATTCATTCATCCATCTTGTATTGAATGACTATGTCCTGGGCAGTCTTCTAGGTCCTGGGCTTACAGCAATGAATACACCAGGACAAATCTTACTCTTGTGGAGTTTATATTCCAGGGGGGTATGGGCAAGATGGACAAGAAACAAACCAGGTAACCTCTGGGATGTCAAAACAGTGAAGGGGGATAAGAATTTGGAGTGTAAGAGGGTATTATTCTAAAGTGGGGAAGGGATCCTAGAAGGTTGCCTGAGAAGGTGACTTAACCCGGAGGCCTGGCGTGCTGCAATTCATGGGGTCGCAAAGAGTCGGACACGACTGAGCGACTGAACTGAAAACTGAACTGAGACGATGTAAGGGATCCAGTTGGGGAGAGACTGAACCAGGCAGCAGGAACAGCCAGTGCAAAGGCCCTGAGGCAACAGCAGCCCCCTCTCAGCCTTGGTTTTTGTTTTCTGTTAAATGGGTATCATTGCACCTGCTTTGCAGTGTTGGGGGAGCAGTGGTTGGGCTGAGGTCAGTAGTAGCACAGTGGTTCCCCTGTGCAGGAATACTGCATTGCTACATGGAATATGCTCGGCTGCGTGGTGAGGCCGGCTCTGATGTCTCCCTGGTGGACCTTGGCTTCCAGACAGACTTCCGTGTATACCTGCACTTGCGACAGACCTGGGTGGCCTTCAGTGAGTCCCAGCTCCCCACTTGGTGAGGCCTGGGTGGGAGCGGGGAGCCGAGGCAGGTGGCAGACTTGAATTCACCCTCTGCCCCTGACAGTGATCATTCTGAGCATCATTGAGGTTATTATCATCTTGCTGCTCATCTTTCTACGGAAGAGAATTCTCATTGCCATCGCACTCATCAAAGAAGCCAGCAGGTGGGTGCTGGGGTGCCAGAGGGTCGGGCTGGGGCAGTCGTGGGGGCTGCTTGGGCTTTGATGTCTGTGTCTCTGCTCCTTCCAGGGCTGTGGGATACGTGATGTGCTCCTTGCTGTACCCATTGGTCACCTTCTTCCTGCTGTGCCTTTGCATTGCCTACTGGGCTAGCACTGCTATGTATCCACCATCAGATCCTGGTCTCTGACCCCAGGGATGGCTAAAAGTGCCCAACTTGCCTGGAGATGACCTGCAGCCTGGGAGCAAGGCCAGAACCTGGTGTGGGAATGGATCCTTTTTCTATGCGCCCCTGTGGTCCCTAAGCCCTGAACTTAGATTCCTTAACAAGCTTCTAGCTTCCTGTCCACTTCCAACGAAGCTGTCTATAAGATCTTCAATGACACCAGCTGCCCAGTTGCTGGGAAAACCTGCAACCCCGAGGTGAGTGTCCCCAAATAGAGGGATGGCTGTTTCTCTGATAGCTCACAGATGATCTGAAATCTCTTGGTCCCACTTGGGGACCATTGGAGCAAACATTTGATGCCTGCTGTATGTCCTGTGCCAGATGCAGGGGTCATGAGGGGGAAGAGATCCAGCCTGGCCCCCACTCTCCTCTGCTCCCTAAGTGCTGATCCACTCACCTTCCCCCAACCCTTGACTTCGTCTCCTGCTACTGCACCCCTCTCTTCACCCAATGGTGGCCAGTTCTTGCTTCCAGAACCCTGTCCTTGCTTTTCACAAGCCCCTCGCCTGCCCTCTGTGGTCTTCATAGTGATCTCTGCCACTTGTGATCTGTCCACATGGCCACTCCATTGATCCTCATGATAGTTTATCCTGCCTCCCTGATGCCCATTGAGACAATGGTCTCTGATCCTGCTTTTAGAACCCCTTTTGCAAGCCCTTCTTGTAAACTCCCCGTTCCTTGACTTAACTCAATTCCTCATGACTCCTGTCCCACCCCATGGTCCACCTGACCTGGACCTGATGCCCAGAGCCCACTCTGAACCACAAGGCCCTATGATATGACCAGGCTCTGCATCCCTCCCACAGACCTTCCCCTCCTCCAATGAATCCCGCCTGTGTCCTGGAGCCCACTGCCAGTTCGCCTTCTATGGTGGTGAATCGACCTACCACCGGGCCCTGTTGGGCCTGCAGATCTTCAACGTCTTCATGTTCTTCTGGCTGGCCAACTTCGTGCTGGCACTGGGCCAAGTCACACTAGCCGGGGCATTTGCCTCCTACTACTGGGCCATGAACAAGCCAGATGATTTGCCTGCCTTCCCGCTCTTCTCTGCCTTTGGCCGGGCGCTCAGGTGGGGACCCAGGTGGACTGGGGGTTGGGGGTGAGATGGAGTGGAAGAGGCCTGGCCCGGCCACTGACCACCCCCTCGGCTCACAGGTATCACACAGGTTCCCTGGCCTTTGGCTCCCTCCTTCTGGCCATCGTGCAGGTCATCCGAGTGATACTGGAGTACTTGGATCAGCGCTTGAAAGGTATGGCCCACAGGTGGTTGACGTGATTCCCACGGGGGGGGCGGGGCTACGGGGGTAAATTGGGATTGATTCTTGGAGGGAGGTGGGGCTAAATTGCTGGGACAGAGTTTGGTTGCTGCCTATGGGGCTTTCGTGATTCGTTCCTGTGACGAGGAATGGCTGGGAAGAGCCCATTGAAAGTTCTTTCTGTTGAAGGGGCGGGAACAAGAGGCGGGGCCGCCATTGGTTCCTGAAGAGAGGGTCAGGCTGGGATTGGTTGCACTTTGGGGTGGAGCCAAGGAGGTCTCAAGGATTGGCTTCTGCCTGGGAGGCAGGGCCAGGGTAGCCGTGTGGGTTGTCACTTATTCCTATCTTCGAGGGTGGGCTGAATGCTTGTTTTGGGGGACTGGGCTGAGAGTCACTGTTGGTTCCTACCAGCTTGCGGGACAGGACCCCGGGGGTCCTGAATCAAGTCTCCCTTTCCTTGTCTATTCGAGAAGGGGGCTTTAAGAGTACTGGACTCTGCTAAGTGTGTGAAACAAGGAAGTAGGGGCTCCTACCAGGCCGAGTGGGGTTTCCTCTCACCTCTGCATGTCTCTCATCTACCAGCGGCAGAGAACAAGTTTGCAAAGTTCCTCATGAGCTGTCTCAAATGCTGCTTTTGGTGTCTGGAGAAATTCATCAAATTCCTCAACAGAAATGCCTACATCATGGTGAGTAGGTCTGGGACCAGGAACTAACCCGCCAGCTGCTGCTAGCTGGAGGAGCCCTCATTCCCCGGCCCGGTGGGGCTGATCCATCGCTCCCACCTCCCTCCAGATTGCCATTTACGGCACCAACTTCTGCACCTCGGCCAGAAACGCCTTCTTCCTGCTCATGAGAAACATCATCAGGTCAGGGAAAAACACCCTTCTCTGGCTACCGCCCTCCTCCTCCCAGGCCCTGAGCCAGCATTCACGTCTGCTTCTTACTGTCCCCTGTAGGGTGGCTGTCCTGGATAAAGTCACCGACTTCCTCTTCCTGTTGGGCAAACTTCTGATAGTCGGTAGCGTGGGTGAGTGCTGTCTGGCTGCAGAGAGACTGTTGGAGGCCATTTGTGAGCTGCTATCGGCCCCCATGTCTTCTTTAATAACCGTCTTCTCTGGGGTCTTCTTGGTGGTGGGGGAGGCATTTCCTTTATCCAGAACCCTCAACCATCTCCATTTCCTTCTGCTCTCCAGGGATCCTGGCTTTCTTCTTCTTCACTCACCGAATTAGGATCGTGCAGGACACAGCACCACCCCTCCATTATTACTGGGTCCCTATAGTGGTATGAACCTTTGGGGGTGGGGAGGGATTGGGGAGAAGGAGATGGCGGGACTCGCCTGGCCTCCTCTGACTGGACAGATATGAATGGAAGCAGAGGTGGGGAATGTTTGTTTAACTCAGGCCACAAATGTTTATTAAGTACCAACCATGTTCCAGGGCCTCCCTGGTGACTCAGTGGTAAAGAATCCGCCTGAAGTGCAGGAGTTAAAGGAGGTGCAGTTTCAATCCCTGGGTCAGGAAGATCCCCTGGTAGAGGGCATGGCAACCCATTCCAGTCTTCTTGCCTGGAGAATCCCATGGACAGAGGAGTCTGGTGGGCTACAGTCCACAGGGTCACAAAAAGAGTCAGACACGACTAAAGCGACCTAGCACAACCATGTTCCAGGCATGACCTGGGAAAGCTTCCCTTCAAAGACCTTACAGTTTAGGAGTAAATAGACATGGCACCTCCCTGGTGGTCCAGTGATCAAGACTCTATGCTGCCGATGCAGGAGGCATGGGTTCGATCTCTGCTCAGGGAAGGAAGACCCCACATATTCCACATGCCCATGATGATGCAAATTAGATGTATGCTTGAAAAGTTTTACGTTCCAGAAGAAGAATTACAGGGAACCAAGTGTTAGAGCCTGCAGTGGAGGATGTGGGCAGGTGTGGGTGTCTAGAGGGCCTCCCCATGGAAGTGATGTCATGTCTAAGATCTGAAAGAGATGCGGGAAATATTGTGGCAGAGGGGACAAACACCTGAGGCAGGTCTGTGCCAGGAACAGTGAGCAAATGAGTGTGGTTGGTGTGGAGGGAGTGAAGGGATGAGCAGGTGGAAATCGGGCAGGCAGAGGATGGGGCCGTGGCTTGGGGTTTAGGTCATCCCCCTAAGAGCAGTACAGTATCTGAGTGCAGGTCTTGGAGCCCAGTGACCTCGATTTTTATTTTCGTTCTTTGCTAGTTCAGAGTGACTCTGGGCAAGTTATTTAATGTGTTCCCTTTAGTCAGTCAATGTTTATCAAGTACCTACCAAGGCCCTCTGAGTTTCCAGGTTGCTGGGGGATATAAATGGGACAGACACAGTCTAGTAGGGATGTGGGCATTACAGCTGTCATGCACAAGGGGCTTCCCTGGCAGTCCAGAGGTTAAGACTCTGTGCTTCCAATTCAGGGAGCATGAGTCCGATCCCTGCTGGGGAACTAAGATCCCACACCCCTTGTAGTGCCGCCAAAAAAACTAAAAAGAAAAAAGAATACTGGCAAAACCTATCATTCCCTAAAAAATGGAGCCAAAGGCCTTAAATGAGGGTCTGGCTTATCAGCAGGGAAATGGCATGCTGCTAGCTGGAAGGGATGAGGTGGTGGGTAGAGGTTGCCCTGGGTGGAAGGGTGGAAAGAGCTTGTCTGTCCTCTGCCCAGACGGTGGTCATCGGCTCCTACCTGATCGCCCATGGCTTCTTCAGTGTCTATGGCATGTGTGTGGACACACTTTTCCTCTGTTTCTGTGAGTAACCCCTCACCTCTGACCCTTGCTGGGCCCTGACTCGCTTCTCCCCTTTGGGCAGAACATCTCCCTGCAGTGGGGCTACACATCTGCCCACCTGGTGCCCGCGGCCTCCCCAGAGCCTGGCTGTCCCTAGGGCCCCAGGTTGCCCCATCTCCCACCCCACCCCCAGCTTCTCCCCGGCATTCAGAGCTGCTCCATCCTCTTGTCCTTTGGTCAGGCTGCAGCTGGAACACTGTCCCTTGGGCCCTCGGCTTTGGAGTTTCTGGCTCTGTGGGGGGCATCTGTGGCTGCCACTAACTCTGGTCTCTCCGTCTATTTTTTGGTTTTTTGTTTTCTCTTTTCTCATCCTCTCCTCCATGCCTGCTGGCTTTCCTGAAACCCGCCCCCCCCCACCCCGCCTCCCTCATCTCCTCCCTTCCTGACCACCCCATTTTCCCCATATGCTGGTTCCTGGGGGAGCCCAGGTGAGGACCTGGAAAGAAATGACGGCTCTCAGGAGCGACCCTACTTCATGTCGCCCGAGCTGAGAGACATCCTGTTGAAGGGGAGTGCGGAGGAGGGGAAGNCCCCCCCCCACCCCGCCTCCCTCATCTCCTCCCTTCCTGACCACCCCATTTTCCCCATATGCTGGTTCCTGGGGGAGCCCAGGTGAGGACCTGGAAAGAAATGACGGCTCTCAGGAGCGACCCTACTTCATGTCGCCCGAGCTGAGAGACATCCTGTTGAAGGGGAGTGCGGAGGAGGGGAAGCGGGCGGAAGTTGAGGAGTAGAGAGGGAGGCTGGCTTGTAGATCAGGGCGGGTGCATGCGGGGCTTTTGGGCCTGGGTGTGGGGATCAGCGTGTGTGTTTGCACCCCACCCCGTTCCCACCCTGCTCCAGTCCCAGCGCCTCTTGCTTCCTAACCCTCTGAGGCTTCTCTGTGGCCCACCCCCCTCCCCATCTACCCACCCAATCCCCCGGTGCCCCTCCCCACCCCCCTGGGCTTCCCTCCTGCCGCCTGCTCTGGGGCCTCTCTCCGCAGTGGAGGACCTGGAGAGG
>SJYA01001095.1:6050-48186 GCA_006410615.1 Neotragus moschatus
CGCCCTGGATGTGCGTTTTGAAATGCTTCCTTTGGTTGCTGTATAAACAGATTGGGGTGGTTAAGTGGGAGTCAGCAAGACCTGGAGAGGGACTTGTGGGGTTCTCCTCGTCCTCACCATGGGGGCTTTCCCAGTGACATTGGTTCTGTCTCTCCAGGCTCGGACATCATTATGCAGCTGGATGATGTGGTCAGCAGTACTGTGACAGGGCCCCGTGTGGAAGAGGCCATGTACAGGTGTGTGTGTGTGTGTGTGTAGGGGGAGGGGCTCCTGGTCTTGCAGCCGAGTCTCCCTGCCCCTCACCAGGTCCTTAGGGCTCATGACCAGGGTCCTCTTGCAGATCAATCCGCTGGTTGGATCGGTGCATAGCTGCCCATCGGCGGCCGGACAAGCAGAACCTCTTTGCCATCATCCAGGGGGGCCTGGACGCGGATCTCCGAGCCACTTGCCTTGAAGGTAAAGCTGTGTGCCAACAGGACCAGGGCTTTTCTATCACAGAGAGCCCCACATGGGCCTGGCATGCTTAGAGAGTATTGTTTTTGTTTTCGTTTTAATTTTGATCACACCCTGGGGCTTGTGGGATCTTAGTTCCCTGACCAGGGGTCGAACCGTGGTCCTTGGCAGTGAGAGCTTAGAGTTCTAACCAATGGACTGCCAGGGAATTCCTGAGAGTGGTTGTTACTAGGCGAAAGAGCATTCTAGGTGGAAGGAATGGCTAAAGCAAAGGCCCTGAGCATCATGGAATAGAGAGCGTTAGGAGAATAATAATAGCTATCAATCTCCCAGGTGGCGCTAGTGGTAAAGAACTTGCCTGCCAATGCAGGAGACATAAGACAGATTCAATCCCTGGGTTGGGAAGATCCCCTGGAAGAGCACATGGCAACCCACTCCAGTATTCTTTCCTGGAGAATCCCATGGACAGAGAAGCCTGGTGGGCTACAGTCCATAGGGTCACAAGGATTCAGACACGACTGAAGCGACTTAGCACACAGAACACATCAGTTTCCAGGTGTTCACCAGGCGTTCTGCCAAATGCTCTTCATGACTGTCCGATGGCGTTTTATGTTCATAAAGATCCTGTAATGTGGGAACTTGCAGATTCCCAAGATTACAGAAGGGGAAACTGAGGTACAGAGCTATTAAGTTCTCTTACTCTCAGTCACACAGCTTGGACGTTTCAGAGCTGGGGATTTTACCCAGACTGGGGACTGCACCCTATAGAATTGACTCCTACATTGTGCTGCTCTGTCCCTGGGGAGTATGTCAGGAGCAAAGGGTTGGGCCCGAGGCATTGTGCTGACAATGGAGGGCCTGAGACACTACACTGAGGTGTTGGGGAGCCGTGGAGGGCTGAGTGGGAGAAAAACCCCAGTGGGATGGGAAGCATAAGGTCCAGAGAGGCAGCTGGAGTAGTTTCGGGGGGTGGGGGGGTGTGGGTGACAGAGGGCCTGAACCACGGCTGTGGCCATGGAGACAAGGGGGTACAGAGATGGGAGCTCAAAGGCAGTGAGGTGTCATAGACAGGACCCTGCATTCTGGAGTCCACGGAACTGGATCCAACCCCTTGATCTGTTGCCTCATGGCTATGCACCCTTGGGCTAGGGGCTTGGCCTCTCTGAGCCTCACTTTCTTCCTCTATAAAAATGGAAGCCCATTCCCAGTGGCAAGGGGTCAAAGTGAGGAATAAAGGGGAAAATTTGTTCAAGGTGTCCTGCCTGAACCTGGCATCACTATGTACTCTTGTGAAGATTGTGTGGTTTTTTGTGTTTTTTTTTTTTTTTTAATTTAATTTTTTGGCCGCGCCATGTGGTATGTGGGATCTTAGTTCTGCAACCAGGGATCAAACCTGTGCTCCCTGCATAGGAAGCACAGTCTTAACCACTGGACCTCTAGGGAAATCCTAGTTTGCCCACCTCTCATATCTAAAACCTGCAGGGATTTGCAATTCATTTGGTGGAGGCAAGACCAGACCTCTTGACCCCAGTTGTTAGGAGTCTGTACACATTTTGCTGTCGAAACGTTACAGCATTCGATGGTAGGCAGTTATCCCTCATGTAGGATGTGCGCGGCTGTAAAATCTGGAAAATTCTGAAACGCCTTGGGTTTTGGCTGAGGCAGCGTGGGCCCTGGGCCTCTCCTGAGGACTGAAGGAGAGATGTTGCAGGCATTCTGTAGACAGTAACTGACGTCACCAGCAGCCCCAGGACACACAGACACATACACACACCCATTCTCTCCTGGGGGTGAAGAGGAGCAGGCTGAGGCCCATTTCTTTCTGCCTGATCACCCCTGCCCTTGGCCCTCCACGCCCAGAGATGACCAAGCGAGATGTGCCAGGCTTCGCCATCGGGGGTCTGAGCGGGGGCGAGAGCAAGGGCGAGTTCTGGAGGATGGTGGCGCTGAGCACGTCGCGGCTGCCTAAGGACAAGCCCCGCTACCTGATGGGGGTCGGGTACGTGGAGGAGGGGGGAGATGCCGCCCACCCCCCACCCCTGCCTATGGGGAGTGGATTCCTCAGAAACCCTGCCCTGGGGTGTTGGGACCGGGGAAAGACACAGCCCTGCCTGGGAGGGGACTTAGCCCTCTGCTGGGGGTGAGGGTGCCCATGTTGGGACTAGGGGGTCCCTGGGTGTGTGATCAGGGCTTGAGGTTCTCTGCTACCCTCCCCTACCATGTGTGTGCCCCCCGGCCTCCCAGCTATGCCACTGATCTGGTGGTCTGCGTGGCTCTCGGATGCGATATGTTTGACTGTGTCTTCCCTACACGGACAGCGGTGAGCTGGGGTAGAGGGAGAATGGGGGAGGGATTCTGGGGCGGGGCTGAGGTAGAAGGGAGGCTAGGCAGGGGAAAACCGGCTTGACGCCCCCTCCTTCTCTCCCTCCCTCGCTCCCCCCAGCGCTTCGGCTCTGCCCTAGTGCCCACTGGGAACCTGCAGCTGAAGAAGAAGCAGTACGAGAAGGACTTCCGCCCCATAGACCCAGAGTGTGACTGTCCCACCTGCCGGAAGTAGGCGAGGAGGGAGCCTGGGGCAGGAGTGGGGGCAAGGCAGGGGTGGGTAGGACCTGGCTCCACCGAGCATCCCCCCCTCACCCCCCACCTCCGTCCCCAGGCACAGCCGGGCCTTCCTGCACACCCTGCTCCATAGTGACAACACTGCGGCCCTGCACCACCTCACCATTCACAACATCGCCTATCAGGTGGGCCTGTGGCTGGGAGAAGCAAGGCCAGCGGGGTGGGGGCATCTCCTGGTGGCTGACGGCTGACCTGCCTCCCGCCTTGCTCCCACCCTGCAGCTGCGGCTGATGAGCGCCGTGCGAGCCAGCATTGTGGAGAAACGCTTTCCTGCCTTCGTGAGGGACTTTATGAGCACCATGTATGGGGACCCCACCCTCTGTCCCACCTGGGCCACTGAAGCCCTGGCCTCTGTGGGGATCACACTGGGTTGACCTTGCTTGGGGCGAGGGAGGGAAAAGGAGGGGGTGGAATATATTGAAGGACTTTTTTTTTTTTTTTTTTTAATTATAACATAGAGTGTGTCTGTGTCTTCTTGGGGAAATGGCTTGTCTAGGTCCCCTTTTTGGTCTGAGTGTCACTGGGGCCCATCAACTAAAAAAAGGATGCACAAGGCGAGAGTTTCGAGTTAACCTTTCTTTGGGTCAAAATGAGGACTGCAGCCCAGGAGACAGAGCCTCAGATAGCGCTGAGAGACTGCTCCGAAGAGGCAGTGTAGGGGGAGGTCAGTATATATGATTTTGGTGAAGGAGGAGTTCAAGGCATGCAGGCACTGATTTTACGAAAGGTTTTCTGCAAGCAATGAGGAGCTTGTGTCACCATGAAGGGGTTTAGTGCTTTTCCAGATCTGAAGAGATACAAGGATTGGGATCATGCAATCAGTTCTTGAAAATATCTGACTAGCCAAAGACCTGTCCCATGTTTCCCTGGAGCGCAGAGTGCCTTGTTCTCCTCCCTGAACTCCCTTCAGGGGAAGTCAAAGGTCAGCAGCTGCACCAGCACAGGATCCAGTCTCCACAGAGGCAGATGGCAAATGTCCTTGGCAAGTGACAATTACAGGGCCCCATCATGGTAATAGATTCAACCATATTTGGGGAGGCGTTTCATGACCATTTTGTCTCATGCTACTAGGAATGCTCTCTGGAGAAGATTTATTGATAAGCCACTCAGCGTGCTATTACTGGACTAGGTCCTAATAGTCAAAGATCTCTGTACACCTGTCTTCCAGTCCAGGAAAATATTCCTTCTTACTGCATCTTCCCATAACTAGAGTTACACTATTCTAAAAGTTGAAGGTATACAGAACTGTATGTTTCATCAACTGCTGCAAGTCATCTAGTCATCATTATTTTCATTGGAGGCTCAGTTACATACTTGATAGTTGTAAGAAAAAACAATTTTGTAAAACTGGCAGACACAAATAACAGAGCTAGGAGCACTGGGCTTCCCTGGTGGCTCAGTTGGTAAAGAATCCGCCTGCAATGTGGGAGACCTGGGTTTGATCCCTGGGTTGGGAAGATCCCCTTGTGGAGGGCATGGCAACCCATTCCAGTGTTCTCGCCTGGAGAATTCCATGGACAGAGGAGCCTGGCAGGCTGCAGTCCATGGGGTCACAAAGAGTCACGACTGAGCTACTAAGCACAGTTAGCAGTATCATCAAAGTCATAAAAGAATTAAAGCCTGACTTCCTGCACACCCTGAACTTCCGTTAGGTGCAACCCAGTATATTCTTGGGCTTTCGAAGTGGCTCAGCAGGTAAAGAATACACCTGCAGCGCAAGAGACATGGGAGACCCAGGTTCGATCCTTGGGTCGGGAAGATCCCCTGGAGAAGGAAATGGCAAGCCGTTCCAGTATTTTTGCCTGAAAAATCCCACGGATGGAAGAGCCTGGTGGTTTACAGTCCATGGGGTCAGACACAACTTAGCACACAGTATATTCTCAGGTCATTAGTTTGTTCTGTACCCATCCTTATTATTTCTAGGTAAATGACATATTTGCACCGTCCTTAAGATTCTCAGCCCAATTTCCTAGTGTTGCTAGGCTGATTAGCCTAAATTTAAGGATATAATTTAATTGTTCCTAAGATAAAGGGGGGCCTTGATACTTGAATGACCCCATTCCATTATGGGAGTTTTCGTGTAATAGATGTTACAGTTTTTGATTGAGACTCTGGTTTTCATTCTGATAGATTTTGAGTGTGCCTAAAAGAAAATTTAGATCTATGGCCAGGGTCAAAGCAAGTGTTAATTGGCCAGGTGAGAGGATCCCATTTAGTAGTAATATGAGTAGAAAGAAGAGGACTGAACTCTCCTAAAATAAATTTCCTAAGGTCTATCTACTCAGAGGCGTGGGGGGGAGAAATCCACCAAGGTAATCCAGAACTACTAGACACAGGTAATTGGCCACAAACCCAACAATTCAATTGATTTTTAAAACTAGCACAGGATCCTGTCCATGAGAGAAAACATTTGATTTCTATGCAAAAGTCCAAGAAGTCAAGAAAACACTATAAATGGCCATACAAATTAGGTCTAGCATCTTGGGCAAGCTGTCTGCTTCTGATGTCTTCTCATCCTGGTGGAGTGGACCAAAGGACCTTTTTATCCTCTGATAAAAGGTCCTTCCACCCAGGTTGGAGACAGTCCCTTAAATGATGTCTTTTTCCAGTCTTGGTTACAGGTCATGAGGCATCTGATCTTAATCCAAAGATTACTGAAATCAGCTTCAGAAACAAACTTCAGACTGTCCTTTAACAATTCAGTTATTTTACATTAATATGGCATAACAGCAAAGAACTATCCAGTAGACGAGTCTTAGTAGATACAGACCTCCAGTAACAAAACTAGGATTTAACATTCATTGAACCATCTTTTTCTCCCTAAAAATACCCTTATTTTTACCAAATATAACCAAATTAAGACTAGTTTGCTTGTGAAACAACTCTGATTTCAATAAACTTTGCCTGATGATTTATATAAACATAATTAGTTATAGACTTTTTGTTTTTTCCTTGCTGAAAATGAAATGAGTCTCGGACTGAACTTAAAACCTCTCAGGGCTAGGAAAGTCATGCCAAAGGCTTATCACAGATTTCACCTAACAGGTTTAAGTGATATCCTCCCTTCTCAAAGTCTCCAAAATTCCTTGAGATTTCTATACCTGTCAGTGATGTAGCCATTCTAACTTACCTGATAAAGCTAACTGGAAACCTAAGAGTTTCCAATCTCTGGAGGGGTCAGATAGAAAAGTAAATGTTTCAATTTTGCTTACAAAAGTATAATTTTACCAAATTACTGTAAGGCATAATTAGTTTGAGGGGGAGATTTTCCTTACACCTGGAAAACACAGATTCAAAGCAGTAACTTTTCAGATAGAAACCATAAAAGTTACAAGCATATTCATGAGTTTATTCAGTCCTTTTGTTAATCTTTGTGAAGCCATCAGGTTTCCCATTAGAATCCTTTTATTTATTACCCAGTTTAGCATTATGGTTTGAAAGTCAGAAACTTGTATTTATCCAAAAGTCCTTTCTGTAAATCTCAAAAGAGGATGCATTTTTGCAAAAAAAAAAAAAAAGTCAGAATAAAACCGTAACTGTCTATAATGGTGAAAGACTTAATAAGACATGCTTAAAATCTAATTACAATGCAGTTGACAAACTTGGTTATGGCTGTGACAACACTGCAAGATTGTAACTAGAATTATGACTGATCACATTTTACCAGGACATATCAGAATTTTATATACTCCATATAATTTGTAGGCTATATTAATATAGATAATGTAGCATTTACCATACTGTATACCCTGAGGAGATTGATTACTCAATTGCTCACTTCCCATGCACTTCAGCATACCAAATGAGCCTGCTGCTGTTAAGTCGCCTCAGTCGTGTCTGACTCTGCGACCCCATAGACGGCAGCCCACCAGGCTCCGCCGTCCCTGGGATTCTCCAGCCAAGAACACTGGAGTGGGTTGCCATTTCCTTCTCCAGTGAGCCTAATTACTTTAACATCTTTCTTTGGAATGTTTCAGGGGGCCCTGTGAAACATACCAAAGTTAGCTAGAAATCAAAATAATGTTAATAAAATTTTATATTTGGGAAGCTAGTCAAAAAGTTTTAAAACACTTGGTTAAATGTCACCATGAGGCAATACTTATTCCTTTACCAAAGTAACCAGAGATCTTAAAAGCAAATAAAAATCACTTGAAGGCAAAGAAATTCATAGAATCTGTTATCAAAAATGTCACTCCAAGAAAACTTTTCTCTGAACAGAAAGAAAAAGTTAAATCCAAGTCTTTAGCATACTCCCAACAAGAGTCATTTACCCAACTAAATTCAATCCAGTCTTAGGAAATCCTGATCATGTATAACTCTTTTCAGTATTTTTTTTTTATTCCTCACACTTTCTTTTACTGAAAACAAATAGCTTAGTTTCCTTAAAGTTTTTTTTTCCACACTGAGTTACTTTTCTTGTGGACAAATTTGTAACAGGTAGAATAAGGTATTATTTGACCTCCCATAAACCTAGGCAAGATGATAGGATACTGAAAAGGGAACTCCCCTGGTCGGTAGGTGCCCAATATGCTACTGGAGATCAATGGAGAAATAACTCCAGAAAGAAATGGAGCCAAAGCAAAAACAATACCCAGTTGTGGATATGACAGGTGATGGAAGCAAGGTCTGATGCTGTAAAAAGCAATATTGCATAGGAACCTGGAATGTCATGTCCACGAATCAAGGCAGATTGGAAGTGGTCAAACAGGAGATGGAAAGAGTGAACGTCAACATTCTAGAAATCAGCAAACTAAAATGGACTAGAATGGGTGAATTTAACTCAGATGACCATTATATCTACTACTGTGAGCAGGAATCCTTTAGAAGAAATGGAGTAGCCATCATAGTCAACAACAGAGTCTGAAATGCAGTACTTGGATGCAATCTCAAAAACAACAGAATGATCTCTGTTCGTTTCCAAGGCCAACCATTCAATATCACAGTAATCCAAGTCTATGCCGCAACCAGTAATGCTGAAGAAGTTGAAGCTGAACAGTTCTATGAAGACCTAGAAGGCCTTTTAGAACTAACACACAAAAAAGATGTCCTTTTCCTTATAGGGGACTGGAATGCAAAAGTATGAAGTCAAGAAACACCTGGAATAACAGGCAAGTTTGGCCTTGGAGTACAGAATGAAGCAGGCAAAGGCTAATAGANGCAACCAGTAATGCTGAAGAAGTTGAAGCTGAACAGTTCTATGAAGACCTAGAAGGCCTTTTAGAACTAACACACAAAAAAGATGTCCTTTTCCTTATAGGGGACTGGAATGCAAAAGTATGAAGTCAAGAAACACCTGGAATAACAGGCAAGTTTGGCCTTGGAGTACAGAATGAAGCAGGCAAAGGCTAATAGAGTTTTGCCAAGAGAATGCACTGGTCATAACAAATACTCTCTTCCAACAACACAAGAGAAGACTCTACACATGGACATCACCAGATGGTCAACACCAAAATCAGATTGATTATAATCTTTGCAGCCAAAGATGGAGAAGCTCTATACAGTCAGCAAAAACAAGACTGGGAGCTGACTGTGGCTNAAAACCCTCTTTGCCTGCTGCCTGAGAACATCAGGGGTGGCCCGGGAGATAGGGGCGTGGGGATGTGACTGTGACCTTGGGGACTCAGTCTAAGGATGTTGCGACTGAGCAGAGAGAAGGGGCGCATCTGTGTATGTCGAAGTCAGGATTCGCTGAGAGGCGGGCTTTAGGGAGTGGGAAAGAGACCACCCGGGGAAGGGTGGGAAGGCCTTCCTGTTGTGTGTGATACTGTGCTCCTGCTCTGCCTTGGCCGGTTCCTCACGCTGGGAGGTGAGGGAGCATACTCATCCCCAGAGGCCAATCGTCTACCCTCTACCCTCTTGCTCTTTTATTTTGTTGTTAAATAATTTTATTTATTTACTTGGCTATGCTGGGTCTTCCTCACTGCACGGGCTTTTCTCTAGCTATAGTCAGCGGGGCGTTGCTTTCTAGTTGTGGTGTGCAGGCTTCTCATTGCAGTGAGAAGCTTCTCATGGCTCCTGCTGTTGCAGAGCACAGGCTCTGGGGCTCAGTAGTTGTGGCACATGGGCTCAGTTGCTCTGCAGCATGGGAGATCTCGGACCAGGGATCGGACCCCTGTCCTCTGCACTGGGAGGCGGATTCTCCACCACTGAGCCACCGGGGAAGCCTCACCTTCCTGCTTGAAGGAAGCCTGCTTGCTTGAAGGAAGCCTGCTTGCTTGAAGGAAGCCTGCTTGCTTGAAGGAATGCCGGGAATGGGGTAGGGCGTTGCCCTGCCTTCCTTTCCATGTATTTACCAACACCCTGCCCTTTGGCCCTGCCTTCCTTTCCATGTATTTACCAACACCCTGCCCTTGGGGTCGATTGGGCCCCTCTGCGTGGTAGACCTCTGCAGAGCTAGAAATCCCCGCCCAGGGGCTGCAGTTTCGCGGGAGCACCCAGTACCTCTGTCGCACCTGCGCTGTCTCCTCCCACCCCCGCCACATCCCATTTTGCAGATGGCACAAGGCCTAGAAAGTGAGTGACCTTGCTGGCGAGGTCATACAGGTCAGGCTCCCCTGCTGCAGTGTAGAGTGGCCAGGAGGTATCAGAGGGCCCCCTAGGAGGTGGAGTTGAGAGCTCGGTTACCCGTGGTTTCCTCATCACCCTTAACAATGCGGCTTGGCTGACTAGTGGCTTTGGAACCTCACTACAACTGAAAAGTTACATAGAATTCTCTGGCCATCCAGCAGTTAGGACTTGGCACCTTTACTGCTGTGGCCCAGGTTCAGTGCATGGTTGGGGAACTAAGATTCCGCAAGCCTCATGGTGTGGCCAAAAAAACCTTACAAATTCGTATTTGCTTGTTATAATGTTGTTGTTCGTTGTTCAGTCACTAAGTTGTAGCTCTTTGCAACCCCATGGACTGCAGCACACCAGGCCCCCCTGTTATTCACCATCTCCTGGAGATGCCATCCAACCATTTCATCTTCTGTTGCCCCCTTCTCCTCCTGCTTTCAATATTTCCCAGCATCAGNATAATGTTGTTGTTCGTTGTTCAGTCACTAAGTTGTAGCTCTTTGCAACCCCATGGACTGCAGCACACCAGGCCCCCCTGTTATTCACCATCTCCTGGAGATGCCATCCAACCATTTCATCTTCTGTTGCCCCCTTCTCCTCCTGCTTTCAATATTTCCCAGCATCAGGATCTTTTCCATTGAGTCGGCTCTTTGCATCAGATGGCCGAAGTATTGGAGCTTCAGCGTCAGTCCTTCCAATGAATATTCAGGAGTGATTTCCTTTAGGATTGACTGGTTGGATCTCTTTGCAGTTCAAGGGACTCTCAAGAGTCTTCTCCAGCACTAGCACAATTCAAAAAATTATAAAATGGGGTTTCCTGGTGATTCAGTGGTTAAGACTCCATGCTCCCAATGCACGTGGCACAGGTTCGATCCTCGGTTGGGGAACTAAGATCCTGTATGCCTCAAAGCACAGCCAAAAATAAAAAGTTACAAAACACCAAAATCCAGACAGCATCAGAGATTATAAAAAAGATGGTCTTCTGTTCTCACTCTCTCAGCGACCTCCATTAAGACCTCAGGGTGTCACCTTCATGCTTACTCTCCGTACACAGGCAGAAAGAAAAAATTGGAGCACACAAACTGTTCTGCCTGTCGCACTTTGCTTTCAGTGATGTGGCCTGGATTGCTCCCTGGGACCGTTCCAAGGCTGATTTAGCCAATTCCCTGCTGATGGACCTCTAGGTGGTTAATGGGCTTCACTCCAGAAAGCACTGCCGCAGGGAGTAGCCGTTCTTGCAAACCCGCTCAGGGAAACCCGAGGGCCAGGACAGGGGCCGTCGGAAGAGGACAGTCAGGCCTCTCGGGGAGGTGACATCTGAGTTGAGTCCTGAGTGACCAGAGGAAGCCAGGATTGTGGAAAAACTGGAGGGGGGAGTTGGGAGTCATTCCAGGTGGAGAATGAGCATGTGCAAAGGTCCCGAGGCAGGAATTGCTTTGGCCTGCTTGCTCTACTTGACCACCAGTGTGGCCAGAAGGAGTGAGCAAGGTGAAGGTGGGGGTGAGGGCAGAGAAGGATGGGATGATTGTTCAGGGCTTGGAGGCTACAGCAGGCCGGGGGCTGTGCTTTGAGCAAAGGTGGGATGTGATCTGACTCATACTGTGTTGAGTTTTTCTTTTTCTTGTTGTTGTTCAGTCGCTAAGTTGTGCCCAACTCTTTTTGAGACCCTGTGGACTGCAGCACACCAGGCCTCCCTGTCCTTCCCTATCTCCTGGAGTTTGCTTAAACTCATGTCCATTGAGTTGGTGATGCCACCCAACTCTCTTGTCTTCGGTCGCCCCCTTCTCCTGCCTTCAGTCTTTCCCAGCATCAGGGTCTTTTCCAATGAGTGGGCTCTTCAAATCAGGTGGCCAAAGTATTGGATGTTCAGCTTCAGCATCAGTCCTTCCAGTGAATATTCAGGATTGATTTCCTAGTAAGAACTCTTGTAGACCTTTCAGTCTACCTTACCTCACTTGACAGATGAAGAAACTGAGGTACACAGGTGTGACCTGACCTGCACAGGTTGTCTAGAGTGGAAGTGGCCCTATCTGGATGCTAAGCAGGGGCTGCAAGGCCCAGTGCCAGGGCCACTCGGTCCCGTGGGCTGCTTCCTGCCTTTGCCCCTGGCCTGGCCATGTGGGCACAGAGCAGGTGACCTGATGGCTGAGTGCCAGGGGTGGGGCCGGCCCTGGAGCCTGCAGGATTCCTGAACAGGGAGGAGCCTGCTGGGAATATTGTGAAGGGTGGCACCTGGGAATGGGATTGTGAAAGCCAGTGAGGGTGTCTGCGACCTGTCCCATTGTCCCATTGCCATCTGAACTCAGCCTCCTTACCTGTACGATGGCAGGTTTGGACCTTCATGCTGTAAACACCGGTCCCCTGCCTCATGCTGGGCTCTGTGCCTGGGAGCTGGGGAGAGACTAGGGAATGTGCCAGATGGAGGACCTTTGCCCCACGAAGCTGCCACTCTTCTGAAGGGCAGTGGGTGGGAAGGGACAGACCACAACCATGTGAGCAAATCAACAAGCTGGAAGGAGGCAGTTATGAGTAGAAATAAGAATTGAGCAGGATGGTGGGTGATGGCAGGGGAGCTGCTTCATATCAGTGGTGGAGCAGGGAGGAGAGAGGCCAGGAGTTGCCAGCTGACTGTGTGAAGGCTGCAGGGAAAGGATTCCAGGTCCATGGAGCGGCCAGTGCAAAGGCCCTAAGATACACTGTGCCTGGTGGGCTTGGTGAACATGGAGGAGGCCAGTGTGGCAGGGACCAAGTGAGCGAGGGGATGATAGGAGGAGGTGAGGGCAGCAAGGTGACTGGGAAGATGATGCCAGGAAAGCCCCATGGGCTGTAAGAAGGACTTGGACTTTTTTTCCCCCTTGGCCATGGTCTGTGGCAGACGGGGTCTTCATTCCCCAACTAGGGATCAAACCCAAGCTCCTTACAGTGGAAGCACGGAGTCTTAACCACTGGACCATTAGGGAAGTCCCCAGGACCTGGACTTATAACCTGAGTGAGGTAGGAGTACTGGGAGGGCTCTGAACAGAGCGGGGGGGTCATGCCTAACTTGGTGTCCACAGGTGGCCTGTGGCTGCTCTGGGAAGAACAGAGTGTAGGGGTGAGGGTGGGCAGGTGAGGGGCAGCCACTGGTGGGCCAGGCAGAAGGCCTCAGATTTGGAGGGAAGAGGGCCCACTCAGGCTCCATTTGGAGGTGGAGCCAACAGGACTTGCCTCTGGGCAGGGTGGGAGACCAGAGGCAGGAAGGGTCCTGTGGTCTGAGTCAGGGGTGTAACCACACTGCCTGCCCCTTGGGTTGACCAGAACACACAGTGGCACCTGCCTTGGGACACTGAGGGCAGGTGGGTGACCGATGGTCACTGCTGGCTGGTATCGGGAGGGGTCGTGGGTGAGTCGGGGAGCAGGGCTGGGCCCGGTGAGGTGCACAGGCTGGATGCTGCAGCGTCGGAGACTGAGCCATGATGGCCTCTGCTGCTGTTCTAGTAATACCACAAAGAGGCCCCTGGGTGGTTGAAGGGGCAACTAGGGGCTCTGCTTCATTGGTGTCCCACCCAGGTTCCCCTCCTGATTCTGCTGCTTCCTTTCTGAGTGCCCTGAGCAGGTCCTGAAACAGAGCCTTAGTCTACCTACCTGTGAAATGGGAGTGTTGGCCCTGACATCATTCCTTTGGCATTGCCAGAAGGTTTGTTGTTGTTTAGTCGCTCAGTCTAGTCTGACTCTTTGGACCCTATGGACTGTAGCCCTCCAGGCTCTTCTGTCCTTGGGATTTCCCAGGCAAGAAGACGGAGTGGGTTGCCATTTTCTCCTCCAGGGAATCTTCCCAACCCAGGGATCAAACCCATTGCAGTCAGATTCTTTTCTGTATGAGCCACCAGGGAATCCCAGAGGGTTTACTGAGATGTTGCTCAGAATGGATTAGAGCTGGGCTGGGTGGGCAGCCCAGGGTTCCCTGTATGAGAGCCTGAGAGAGGGGGTTGGTATTACTCTGGCACATGGGGCTCCAAGCCAGGAGCTCTTCCTGTGTCTGGCATTGGGCTGATGTCTCCCAGCCACACTGAGGCTTAGGGTGACCCCATGAGGCTTTTTTTTTTTTGGCTATACCTTGCAGCATGCAGAACTTCTCAGACCAGGGATCAGACCCACGTCCCCTGCAGTGGAAGCGTGGAGTCTTAACACCTGAACCAGCAGGGAAATCCAGCCTGGGGAGGATTTGATTATGAGGGAGGGATGGATCCCAGTCTGGGCCCTTGCCTGGGCCCTCACAGGCTCTGGATTTGGGCTGGTTCATCCGCTGCTAGCTTCTGTGTTTGCCCTCTCTGGGGGTCCTCTTGGTTTCCATTGTTCCGTGTCTCCACCCTTCTGGGGGTGGGGAGAGGGATGGAAGTCAAAGGGCTGCAGGAGAGGCCTTGCGTTCCCCTCAGAAGTGAACACACAGCCGGGCTTCTGAGTGGCCCACAGCTCCTCCTGCTGCTGTGCCTTTCCCTCTCAGCCCCCACTGCCTTTCCAAGAGCCCGCGGCACCTTCCAGGGAGAGGCGGCCCGTCTCCGAGCCTGGAGACCGAGGCTCCAAGAGGGTGTCGTGACTCGCCCCAGGTCATGCATCCTGGTGATGGGTGGTGTCCTTCCATCCCATAGACAGCAGGACCCGTGCCCAGGGAGGACAGAGTCTTGCCCAGGGTGGGAGCAAATCTGGGCGTTGAACCCAGGTTGTCTGGCTCCAGAGTCCATTCAGTGTCGCGTGAGCACCTGCTTTATGACAGGGCTTCCCAAGTGGCTCCGTGGTAAAGAATCCGCCTGTCAAACAGGAGATGCTGGTTTGATTGCTGCATCGGGAAGATCCCCTGGAGAAGGAAATGGCAACCCACTCCAGTATTCTTGCCTGGAGAATCCCATGGACAGAGGAGCCCAGTGGGGCTACAGTCCACGGCATCTGGAAGAGTCAGACACCGCTGAGTGACTAAACGACAGCAGCTGTGTGACAGGCACTGTTCTGGGTGCTGTGGGTCCCGGGGTGACCAGTCTAGGTGAAGTCTTGTCCCAGCACAGTCCTGGCCCTTCGCTGGAGGCCCTGTGGGTGGGAGTGGAAAGCGGAGGGTGTGCATTTGGGAGAGAGAGGTGCAATCCGCTGCACCTCCAGAGCCTGAGCAGAAGGGTGTCTGGCAGAGGGAACAGCCTTTGCAAAGGCTTGGAGGCCAGAAGCACAGGGGAGAATCCAACGGCTGAGGGGAGAGGGGCTCAGCTGAAAGGGGGCGGTCCTGGGGGGATAGGCAGGTGAGGGACCCTGTCAAACCTGGGATCAGTCATGTGACCTCTGCAGGAGGAAGGCTTGCAGGTCCAGGCCTCTGTTTTAGGAGGATAACCACCTATTACCTGGAAGGAGTAGGGGTCGGACGCCTGGGGCCAGGGCTGGGCCCAGTGGATTAGAGGACAGGGATGGTGCTGAAACTATCAGAGTTAACGTTTATTGGAGGGCTCCCCTGGTGGCTCAGTAGTAAAGAATCTACCTGCAGTGTAGGAGATTCAGGTTTGATCCCTAAAGCAGGAAGATTCCCCTGGAGAAGGAAATGGCAACCCACTCCAGTATTCTTACCTGGAGGATCCCATGGACAAAGGAGCCTGGTGAGCTACTGTCCATGGGGTCGCCAAAGNAAAAAAAAAAAAAAAAACAACAACCCTGGCTGTCCCTAAACTCCATCAGGTAGCTTTGCTCTAAGAATGATGACCTCTCATTGTGGCCTCCAGCATCACCTCATGTACCCCTCTCGGGCCTGTCCATTCATCCTACTCCAGCACCCTACTCTGCTGCTTGCCAGTAGCACCCCCATAGGATCTCCAGAGCCAACCTGCCCATGCAGGGTCCCTCACCTCGAAGGCCCCATGCCATGTGGTCGGTCACTGCCAGATCCCTGTGTCCAGCCAGAGGAGGCCCTGCCTGAGTGTGGTGACCCTACCCACCGTCTGATGGGGCTCAGACCTCACAGTGTATGGCGTGTGACAAGGGTACGCTTCCTCCCTTCCTCCACCCACTGGGTGAACAGGTTCTGAGCCTGTGCTGAGAACCAACGCCCTCCTCTGGGGCTCTGTCCGGACAGAGGTGCTGGGGTGCTTCTGAGATACCATCTGTCACAGTACTGGGAAGCCGGGTGGCACCAAGGATGTTTGCCTAGAGTTCTGCACAAATTTCAGATAATCCAAATGTATCGCTTCAGTTCAGTCGCTCAGTCGTGTCCAACTCTTTGCGACCCCATGAGTCGCAGCACGCCAGGCCTCCCTGTCCGTCACCAACTCCCGGAGTTCATGCAAACTCATGTCCATCAAGTCGGTAATGCCATCCAGCCATCTCATCCTCTGTCATCCCCTTCTCCTCCTGTCCCCAATCCCTCTCAGCATCGGGGTCTTTTCCAATGAGTCAGCTCTTTGCATGAGGTGGCCAAAGTACTGGAGTTTCAGCTTCAGCATCATTCCTTCCAAAGAACACCCAGGACTGATCTCCTTTAGAATCCAAATGTTTACCTGGGTGCAAACTTGTTTAAAATTCCCTGAGCCTAGAGCCTTTCTCCATTTTACAGAAAACAGAATCCTTTGCATGCCCTTAGTGACCTCTGAAAATGTTGCTTCTACTCCTTTGCCCACCTGGATCTCCTGCTCTTTCCATTGCCTTTGTTTAAAAAATGCATATATATATTTACTTGGCCACGCCAGGTCTTAGTTGTAACACCCAGGCTCTTTAGTTGTGGTGTGCACTCTCTCACTTGCAACATGTGGGATCTAGTTCCCTGACCAGGGATCAAACCCAAGCCCCTTGCATGGAGTCTTAGCCACTGGGCCACCAGGGAAGTCTCAGTTGCCTTTCTCAATGGTCCAGGGTGGTCTCCAGTCTTCCCACCCTATATGAAACCAGGTGTAAGTCAGTGCAGGTAATGCCTGAATTTTTCCATAGTAAAATCCATAGCATATTTTTTAAAAAATAAATTACTCTATTGAGGGATCATTTACATGAGAAGAGATTCACCCATTTTAAATGCAGTGACTTTTTAAGAAACTTATAGTAAGTATTAGTATACTAACAGTACCACAGTCCAGTTTTAGAACATTTCCATCCCCCAGAAAGCTCACCACTCTGTTTCTCATCCCCAAGACAACCAGTGATCCACTTCCCACCTCTTTCAATTTGTCTTTTGGGGACATGAAACACATTGTAATTTTTTTTTAAGTCTTTTTTTTTTTAATTTGTTAAAAATATTCTGGTGTTTAAAATTTTTTTTGTTGGAGTATAGTTGATTTACAGTGTTGTGTTTCAGGTGTGCAGTAAAGGCAATATTCTGTTTTATGTTTTGGTTTTTTGGCTGTGAGGCAGGCGGGGATCTTAGCTGGCTGAACAGGGATCACACTCGCACCTCCTTTCTTGGAAGGCAAGGTCTTAACCCCTGGATCACCAGGGAAGTCCCGAAACACGTTGTATTTTGTCATTAAATAACTTTCCTTTTATTTTAGTCTTTATATTGTATGTGTGACATTATATTACTTTAAAACATGTAGGTCAGAAATGTTGATACATGGCAGAAACCAACACAATTTTGTAATTATCCTTCAATTATAAATAAATAGAGGAGAAAAGCTGGAGAAAAAAAAATGTACCGATCTCTTTTGAGTCTGGGGGAGATGGTCCAAACATTTGTCAGGACAAGGGGCCTCTGAGCGTGCTGGGGCTGGCACATAGCCAGCCGAAGGGAAAGGGTTCCCTTTGTCACCAGCCTTCAATCCAGTCCCTCCCCTGTCCCTCCATGGCCTCAGGACCCTCCAAGGCCAGAGCATTCCCTGCTAGGGTTGATGACTTGGCTGAAGTCACGCAGATTGCGAGAGGAGATTGCTCCACCATGTGTGATCATACTTCCTGCCCCCTGCTAGCCGGCCTCGTGAGTAATTTCTGTCCATTTCCCCTCCCACAGGGACTTCCTTCCCCGAGGTTCAGGAATCGTCACTCGGCGGCCTCTCATCCTGCAGCTCATCTTCTCAAAAACAGGTACGGTGGGGCGGCTGGCAGCCCAAACAGGAAACAAGCGTGGTGGCTGTGCCTTGTCCAGGGAGGCCATTTGGGTCTGCATTCCCTGTTTCCCAGTGTACAGGGAAGTTGAAGCACCTTCATGGAACACCTCCACCCACCCCGAGCATCAGCTGTGACTAGGCTGCCAAGTACCACATTATCGTTCTTGCTGGACACTTTCAAAATCAATAGCAGACACTGTGACACGTCAGCCTGAAAGGCTTTGGTGCACTCCCTTTGCAATAAGAACACCCTCTTGCACTCACAGAACCACACCCAGGAAAAGTCATTTCTACATGTTCCCTTACCCCAGTCCATACTCAGGTTGTCAGTTGTGCTCCGGATATCTTCCCTGGCTAGTTCTGCAACTGCTGGGATCAGTGCCATGCTGCCTTTCATTGTCCTGTCTACTCTTCATGAGAGCAGCATTCTCACCACTTCTTGTTTTTAATCTTGTTTTCCCAGTACTTCTTTTTGAATTACAGCACTGACTTTAGGGAGAGACCTGGCCTAACTGTTGCATATAGAATGGCCCATATGTAGACTTTTTTCCTATCCCTTACCTCTGTTCTTCCTACTACACAAGTCTGATATGACGTGGGCATGTCTCCCAGCATGAAACCCACCTAGCTTTCTTGTAAAAGCGTCTCAGGTCAGAGGCTGGAAGGGGTGAAAAGGGCCATTGGAAGTGGGACCTCTCTTCTTCCCTGAGAGGTCTTCCCCGGAGTCTTCCCTACTGACTTGGAATGTCAGCCACAGCTGGTTCAGCACTTGGGGTGCCAGCGTCACCACAGGCTGTGTTAAACACCCCCACTCTGGGGAGGCAGCTGATATATCCCCATTTTCCAGATGGGGAAACTGAGGTTTAACCACCTGCCTTTCTGGTGGGTGCCAGACCTGAGATGGGCACCCAGGCAGGTTCAGACCTCAGGCTCCACAACTCAGCTGACCCTAGTCCCGCCCTCTCATCTTCATTCACCCAATCCACCTGCAGGAGGGTGTGACATTAGTGAGAGATGGCAACAGATTGGTCCAGTGGCAAGCCAGTTGGCTGCCTCCTCTGGGTTCAAGTGTCCAATCAGCTGTGCCAGGAAGGCCAGTGGCAGAGGCTGGATTGTTGAGATGTCGGTGGGATCCGAGTCACATAGGGCTTGGCACATTGGTTTTCTGTTGCACGTTCACTGGGTTGGTGGACAAGGGTGGTGAGAATCTGCGTTTTCAATGAGTTTCCAGGTCATGCTGAAGCTTTTGGCCTCTGCCTACTCTGGGAAAACCTCTGCCTTGGTTTTGGGGGGCTGAGAGCTAATACTGACCAGGTTCAAACCCTGGCACTATAGCTTACTGGCTGGCTGGCCCCTGGGGAGGGAGTGCTGCTCACAGCTGTGCTTCCTGTCTGGACAGTGAAGATAATAATAGTACTGCTTTTGTCAGTTGCTGTGAAGACTGTGCTATTCAATACACGTATAGCCCATAGAACAGTGCCAGGCACATTGCAGGCCCTTGCCATGTGGTGCCAACCCAATGGCTTCAGCATAGCTTGTTGGGAGAACAAGTTGGCTGGCTTCTGCACTGGAAGGTCACAGGCTTTGTCATGGCAGGAGGGCTCTCCCACCACCTCCCCAGTGACTGTCACCGAACAGTGGTCCAGGGAGCACTGGGCTGCCTGCCACAAGCGGTCCAAGGCTGGGGCACAGTGGTGAGTAGGACCAGGGCTGCTGCCACCACCTGTCGCCTTTCCTCTGTTTTTTAATGTAATTAAATTAATTATTAATTTTTGGCTGTGCTGAGTCTTCACTGCTGAGAGAGCGTTTCTCTAGCTGCAGCAAGCAAGGGCTGCTCTCTAGTTGTGGTGCCCCGGCTTCTCATTGTGGCCTCTCTTGTGTAGCATGAGCTCTAGGGTGTGTGGGCTTCAGTAGTTGCCTCACTCAGGCTTCAGCAGTTGTGACTTGCAGTTTCTGGAGCACAGGCTCAATAGTTGTGGTGCACGGGCTTAGCTGCCCCGCAGCATGTGAGATCTTCCTGCACCAGGGATCGAACCCCTGTCCCCTGCATTGACAGGCGAGTTCTTCACCACTGAGCCACCAGGAAAGCCCTGCCACGTTCCCTCCTGATGCTCCTGTTAGTGCTGGTGGTCAGTGCAGGGGGACCCTTGGGTGGGGACCAAGAGGAAGATACATAGGCATGACCCTCCCCAGATGGAAGTGTGTGTGTGGTGACGGTGAAGGGAGTCTAGCAGGTCTTCTCTGACAGGAGGTGATGTGTGAGCTCAAGCTGACAGGTGCTTGGGTGTGTGTTGGGGAATGGGAACTCTGCTTCACAGCAGAGAGGGGTTGCTTGTGCAGACCCTGAGGCAGCGATGCCCACTGTAGCCGGCTGGAGGAACTGAAAATTCCTTCTAGAGATGGGGAGGAAAGAGAAGCATGTGACAAGTGACAGTCCGGGGAGAGCACACATCTGCCTACAGCCTGACCCGGGATGATGCTGAAATCGCCATTCCTGTCGCCTCACTTCACAGAGGAGGGGACTGAGGCCCCTTGCCTGAGGACACACAGGGAGGCCGTCTTGAAAGCCAAGTCGCGACCTCATTCTTAGGGCTGGTTTGACCAGATCCTGAGGCCACAGGTAGAGAAGAGACCACACAGGGACCACCAGCTCTGGGGCAGGGGTCCCAAGAAGGGATGCGTGGGAGCCGTGGAGATGAAGCCACCTGTGGACCTTGTCGGGCTCCGGGAGAGAGATCTGGGCTGTCCCACCTGGCACGCTCCTTTCTGTGTCCCAGCTTGCATACTCCCCCCCACCCCCATCTGACCGTGGCATTCAAAGTCTCTTAATGCAGATGTGAGCTAGGCCTCGGCCAGATGCCAGGGAGGCAGTGTGAGCGCTCTAGGGGCCCGGCTGACCCTGAGCTCAGCCTGTTGGGTACAACAGACATGGGGCTGCTATGGCCAGGCTGAGAGGGGAGAGCGCAGGGGATTGTGGGAGGGTATATCAGGCATTGGACTTCCTTGGTGGCTCAGTGGTAAAGAATCCATTTGTCAACGCAGGAGACAACGAGTTCCATCCCTGGGTTGGGAAGATCCCCTAGAGAAGAAGATGGCAACCNGGGATTGTGGGAGGGTATATCAGGCATTGGACTTCCTTGGTGGCTCAGTGGTAAAGAATCCATTTGTCAACGCAGGAGACAACGAGTTCCATCCCTGGGTTGGGAAGATCCCCTAGAGAAGAAGATGGCAACCCACTCCAGTATTCTTGCCTGAGAAATCCTGCGGACAGAGGAGCCTGGTGGACTCTAGTCCGTGGGGCCACAAAGAATCGGACACAACTGAGTGACTGAACAACACAGCAATATCAGGCGCTGGATCTGCTCTGAGCCAGGGCCTGCGGAGAGCCTTCCAGGCAGGGCAGCAGCTGTGTTGTGGAGCTGTGAGAGGCCTGGAGGCAGGTGTGATGAGAGATCCAGACACTGGGAACCTGAGTGGTGTTCAGGTTGTGGAGAGACGGGCTCAGCCCACTGCCCGACTTGTGGAGGAGGGCCAGGCAGAGGCAGGAGGGCAGGTGGGGAGGCCGAGGGGGGCGGCAAGCCTGCTGCCAGGGAGAGGTATTGGGGCCCAGGGCAGGGTGTTGCTGTCAGGGCAAGGGCAGAGTCTAGCGAGACCTTGAGGCAGGGAGCCCAGGTCCCTGGACTGGGGGAGACACCCTACCACTAGGGAGGAGGCTGAGTGCAGTGCAGGACATGTTTGTGGCTTAGAGATTCCTGGGGGCCACACTCGGCTGCGTGGCTCCCCAAGATGAAAGTTTTGTTCAGCTGGTTCTCAGAGACAGGACTCTAGAGCCAGGCTGCCACCCCTTCTTGTCTGGGCCCTTCAGGCACATGACTTCCCTCTCTGTGCCTCAGCCTTCTTATCTGTAAAATGGGGGTGATAGTGGTGACTGCCTCGGGGCCCTGGCACCGCATGAGACTGATGTGGCCATTGCCTCTTCTGGGGTCTGAAGTTCCTGGTACTATAAGGTTCTAATCCTCTGACTCCTGGGACTCCCCTGGTGGTCCAGTGGTTAAGACTCCACATTTCCGTTGCTTCTGGGCCTTTTGGCTAAGATCAAGTGAAGTCTCCTTGCTTCTACTGCCGGGGGCACGGGTTTGGTCCTTAGTCTGGAAACTGAGATTCCACATGCCATGTGGCCTGGCCAAGGATAAGAAAACGAAAAACTAATTCTCTGACTCTTGCAGCGCACAGAGGTGCCTTATTTCTCCTGGTCCACACCGGTCTCAGTGAGCCATTATTTTAATGGGCTTAGTTTAAAAATTACCTCAGACCATAGCCACCAGGAAGTTCAGTGGCTCGTGGGTGAACCCTGCTCCTCCTTGTGAACCGCCCCTGGACCTCGTAAACCCTGAGCGCTGGGGACTGTTCTTGTGTGGAATGTGCCCAATCAGGGCCTCCAGAGCCTTCCGTCCCAGCTCTGACCTTGGTTGCTGCTCACCGGAGCCAGAGAGATGTCAGGGCTTGGCTCTTGGCTTCCTTCTTGAGGCTTCGTGGCCCCCTTGGGACCAGGCTGGCCTCTGAAACCTCACTTCCTCCTGGTGCCACAATCTTGCTCTTCTTCCTCCAGACCAGCTCAATTGTTTCTGATTCTGGACCTTCCCGGTCATTGCCCTTGCCTGGAACACCCTGCCTCCTCCCTCTCCTCCTCGGGGTGAGCCTCACCCCCAGGCCCCACCCCAGTTATGCTGCCTTAGTTATTGTGCAGCGTATGTTGTGAGGCAGCATCCTGTTCGCCCAGTTTCTTTTTTGGTGGTGGTTTTAAAAGATTTGGGTTTTTATTTGTTATATTTTGGCTGTGCTGTGTACAGGCTTTCTCTTGTTGCTGAGCACGGGCTCTAGAGCACGCAGGCTTCAGGAGCTCCGGCTCTCAGCCCCTAGAGCATAGGCTCAGTAGCTGCGGCACCCAGGCTTAGTTGTCCCATGGCATGTGAAATCTTCCTGGACCAGGGATTGAACCCCTGTTCCCTGCATTGGCAAGCAGATTCTTAACCTCTGGCCCACCAGAGAAGTCCTCGTATTTTCTTGGCGGTCTTTCTCTCCACCTCAACATCAGTTCTGCCAGAACAGGGATGCCAACCTGCTTTGTCCATCACCCTTCCCCCCACCCAGCGTAGGGTCTGGCACCCAGGAGGTGCTCCATCAGCCCGGGGCTGGTGCCTAACCGTGCCCTAAGGGCTGTTGCTGTGCTTTTTCTCAGGTGGGAGAGCATCCATAACAGTGTGTGCAGCACCTTTCCCGACCTACCCTGGCTGCAGCAGGGCCCTTTCTATAAAGCCTGCAGACCCTACAGCAGTCAGGGCGTGACCTTGTGTCTTCAGGTGGAAAACAAGCTGGGAGCTGACGAGGGTCAGGATGGTAGCCTGGGGCTGTCACNTGTGCAGCACCTTTCCCGACCTACCCTGGCTGCAGCAGGGCCCTTTCTATAAAGCCTGCAGACCCTACAGCAGTCAGGGCGTGACCTTGTGTCTTCAGGTGGAAAACAAGCTGGGAGCTGACGAGGGTCAGGATGGTAGCCTGGGGCTGTCACCTTGTGCTGCTGCTAAGTTGCTTCAGTGTCCGACCCTTTGTGACCCCGTGGACTGAAGCATGCCAGGCTCCTCTGTCCATGGAATTCTCCAGGCACAAATACTGGAGTTGGTTGCTATGTCCTTCTCCAGAGGATCTTCCCGACCCAGGGATCGAACTTGCGTCTCCTGTGTCTCCTGCATTGGCAGGCAGGTTCTTTACCACTAGCTCCACCTAGGAAGCTCGAAGGGCTTCTCCAGGTGTATTTGTTTCCCCCCCCACACACATCAACAAGCAGTTTTCCAGTTCTTAGTAGACTCTTATCGGGTGTCCTCCGGCTTAACTCAGTTCTTTTTTTCTTTTCTAAGTCCTTATTGAATTTGTTACAACAGTGCTTCTGTTTTTATGTTTTGTTTTTTTTTTCTAATGGGGAGGCATGTAGGATCTTAGCTCCTTGACTAGGAATTGAACCCGCCCCCCCACCCCACCTCACCCTCGGCCCCCCTGCATTGAAAGGTGAGATCTTATCCACTGGACCTTCAGGGAAATCCGCAATTTAACTCAGCTCTGACACTCCCTCCCTGGAAGTAGCATCACACCCCCAGGTTAAGGGCTCAGTCCCACCAGACTGTCCCCTTNCCCGCCCCCCCCCCACCTCACCCTCGGCCCCCCTGCATTGAAAGGTGAGATCTTATCCACTGGACCTTCAGGGAAATCCGCAATTTAACTCAGCTCTGACACTCCCTCCCTGGAAGTAGCATCACACCCCCAGGTTAAGGGCTCAGTCCCACCAGACTGTCCCCTTGCCCCCGCTTCCAGTGCCAACCCCAAATCCAGGCTATCACCTGTGTTTCTGACCCACTGACTATAGACCAGAGGTTCCAGCGTGCCCCTCCTTGGGTTTGATCAATTTCATGTAGAACTCAAAACATTTTACTCCCAGAAGGGACAGAGGGAATTGCTGCATGAGACAAGGTGTGGGGAAGGGGCAGAGATTCTGAGCCTGCCCCTGTCTGAGCCCATACTCTCTCTCCCTGCGCCTGCTCCCCAACCTGGAAGCTCTCTGAATGCCATCCTTTTGGGGTTTTACGGAAGACATCGGAATGGTTGATGAAATCGATCCCATTAGTGCTTCCACCTCCAGCCCCCGTCCTCTTCCTAGAGGTCAAAGGATGGGACTAAAGATTACGACCTTGTTTTTTTTAATTTTTATTTATTGACTGTACCACGTGGCTTCTAGGATCTTAGTTTCCTGACCAGGCATTGAACCCTTGCCCCCTGCATTGGAAACTTGGATTCATAACTCCTGGACCACCAGGGAAGTCCTTGTCCTGTGACACTGTGGGGAAAGTGAAATGCTTTCCACCTGGCTCTCATCTTCCTGTCGCTTCCCCAGGTAATGTGATGATGCCTGGTTTGCCCTGTCCAGGCCTGAGGGGCTTTGGCTGTTTTGTTTGTTTTTTAAATATTTTATGAAGTTTTAGCATACCACATTCTTAAGATATACAGTAAATTCTTTTTTCTTATCATACATCTCTCAAATTTTTCTCCTTTCATTTTCTTTCTATATCCTTGATTTTTTTTTTTTTTGCCACAGCACTTGGCTTGTGAGATCTTAGTTCCCAGACCAGGGAACAAACCCACGTCCCCTGCCAGGGAAGTGCAGAGTCTTAACCACTGGACCACCAGGGAAGTCCCTGTCCTGTTTCACTGTGGGAAAATTGCGGTGTTAAATTTATCTGATAGATAGAGTGCCTGATGAACTATGGAATGAGGTTCGTGAGATTGTATAGGAGACAGGGATCAAGACCATCCCCATGGAAAAGAAATGCGAAAAGGCAAAATGGCTATCTGGGGAGGCCTTACAAATAGCTGTGAAAAGAAGAGAAGCAAAAGGCAAAGGAGAAAAGGAAAGATATAAGCATCTGAATGCAGAGTTCCAAAGAATAGCAAGAAGAGATAAGAAAGCCTTCTTCAGCAATCAATGCAANTTGGTGATGGACAGGGAGGCCTGGAGTGCTGCGATTCATGGAGTTGCAAAGAGTCGGACACAACTGAGCGACTGAACTGAACTGAAATTTATTTTTGAAATGTTTTATCAAATTTTAGCATCCCATAGTCTAAAGACATAAACTGAGTGCTTTTTTCTTTATCACACATCTCTCCTGTCTTTTTCATCTTCTCTCTATACCCTTGACCTTCCCATACCACTTGGCTTGTGGGATCTTAGTTCCTAGACCAAGGATGAAACCCAAGCCCCCTGCAGTGGAAGCTCAGAGTCTTAACTACTGGACCACCAGGGAAGTCCCCACTTCATGATTCTTAAGCATTGCCAATCCTTCGAGGGCACCATCTCAAGGAGTGTGCCTGGGGGATGCCCAAGGTGGGGGATTGGCTGTGGAACACAGTGGGGACCCACGTGGGAGTCATGGAGAAGGGAATGCTGTCTTAGGCTCTGGCACTTAATGCTTTGCAGCAGGCTGCTCAGTAATTAAGTTTAAGCCGTTACTATGCACTGGGTGCCAGGGAGAGCAGAGACCGGAACTGAGTCGCTCGCAGTCCCCTCTTGCAGCTCAGTCCCCTCCCGCAGCTCTGGCTTTAGGAGGGGACACAGAGCAGGCGGTGTGTCCCCATGAGGGGCACCTTGAAGGGCTGGGTGCTGGTGCTGGTGCTGCTGGAGCCCAGGTGATCCAAGTGGGCCTCCCTGAGCAGCTTGACCTGAAGGAGACAGCAAACAAGTCCTGAGCAGAGGGCTGGACCTCCTCCTCGGAGAAGAACTGCAAGTGCATTCACAGACCCCACAGGACGCAGGAGGCTGGCCCCTCAGAGTTCGAAGCTCAACAGCTGGATTAGGGGTCTTCCTGCGGTATTCCAGGCCCGGTACCTGATCCCACGTGCCTGGCCCACCTGCCAGGGAAGCGCTGCAGGGCTGCAGTGAATGGGTGACCGTTGGGGCTGTCAAAATGTTATGGCAGAGGCCAGGGACCCAATGGACTGGCGGTCTTATCTGAGCATGAGGAAGGGAAGGTTTGAAAAGGCTGCAGTCGCTGAGGGGACAGAAGGATCACCTCTGTAGGAAGGACTGGGGATCAAGGCAGGCAGAGCCTTGGCAGTGGCCAGGGTGGCAAAAATTTTCTCCAGCATCCAACCATTTACAGAGCTGTGGAGCCGCAGGCTGAGCACTCTGCCAGTTTGTTCTTTTTAAAAAATTGTTTGGCCCCGTCACTCTGCATGTAGGACCTTGGTTCCCTGGACAGGGACTGAACCCATGTCCCCTGCATTGGAAGTGCAGTGTCTTAACTACTGGGCTGCCAGGGACATCCCTACCTGCATCATATCTTAACTATCCTCATAGGAAAACTGAGGCACAGAGGGGTAGCCTGGCTAGTGGAGACACCCCCATGCTTTCTCCCCCTTCCCCCTAGACCCTGCTGGGTCCAGAGCCTCCTCAGGGCATGGGGGAAGGTCTTCATTTCAGAGAGATGAGGTGGACACCATCTCTGCCCACCCCCTCTAGGAGGCCCCTCCTGGTATGTTGGGACTCTTGGCTGAGCTCCCTAAGCACCTGCTATGACTTGCTTGTGCCAAGCCTATCTCTCCCATCAGACCAGGCTCCTGGCTCTGGGTTGGGCCTGTGTTGATAAGAAGTGCATTGGGAAGACGGCAGGTGACCCCACCAGACCCTGTTCCTGCCCAGCCTCCTGGGTGTCCCACTTGGTGGCCATGGGGGGCTGGGCCAGCTCCCGGAAGCTGAGGCAGGGGCCATGTTGCCCTTCCAGCAGCCATTGGTTGTGCATGTAGTTGCAGAGCGCCTCCTGCATGCCCAGAGTCCTGTACCCCGGGACCCAGAGCCACAGATTCCGACCCCTGCCCTGTAGGTGGACCTTCTCCTGGGGATCAGAGGAAATGCACAGGCTGACGAGGTCCACCATATTAGAAGGTGGTGGGCGCTTGGAGGGTCCTAAGGAAGGGAAAGGGGAAAGAAACTGAGGAGGTTTGTCGTCTTACTTTCGGAGTGGGAGAAGATGAACACCTGAGCAGAAACCTGAAGGAGAGGAAGGGACCCATACGGATGTCCGCAGGCAGAGAGAAGAGCCAGTGCAAAGGCCCTGAGGCAGGAATTCAAGGGCTTGAAGTGAGAAACCAAACTGGCCCATGTGGCTGGAGGGGCATGAGCTGAGATTAGAAGTTGGGGTAGGAACCTTAGTAGGGCTCTGTGGTGTTGGTGAAGACTGGGTTTTATTGGGGTGAGGTGGGAGCTCGGGAAGATTGCAGGGAGAGGTGGCCGGGGTCTGGCTTTAAGAGGGTCAGTGCTCGGGCTGGGTGGGGAAGCATGATTGTAGGAGCTTTCTTACCTTGGTCTGATGCTAGAGTCTGGCACATGGTCCTCAAGTGACGAGAAACCCTAGAGAGAGGAGGCAGGTAGGGAGGGGTGGGCCTGGCTGACTCCTGGACCTTCCCCTTGGGCACAGAGGGTATGATTTCTGCTGTCCACTGACCTTGTGGGGAAGATGTCCTGGCTTTCCAGTACATCTCCTGTTCATCTTTGACGCGCACAAAGGGGCTGGCAGAGGGGAAGGCTGCCAGCACCTACTGGGTCCCCTAAACAGAACCCAGGACGACCTGGCTCTGACAGGAGAGGAGGTCCAAAATTCAGGATGCTGTGCCCAGTGGCGTGGAGTCAGGAAAGGCTCCCTGGACGAGGCACCAGGCAGGCAGGCCTTGGAGGAGGAGGAAGTGAGCCGCAGCAGGCCTGGCAGGGCAGAGGTTTTGCAAGGGACAGTGCCCATGTCCTAGTCTCCAACCCTGTTCCCATCCTCCATCCCCCTGCACTCCTGAAAGAGGGAGGGGTATCTTGCAAATGCTGAGCCCTCGGCCTTGGGCTGGAAGAGAACCGAGGTTTGCTGTGGGGGTTGGAGGACCGTTCCATTTTTGGAGGTGGCTGCAGGAAGAGCAGCCGAGAGCAGCCGAGTATTTCCTCCTGTTCCTGTGGAGGGCTGTCCTTGGGAACTGGGTCAGCTGATGGGGGTGGGGTGGTTGCTGCCGCACCCTCCAACCACTGTCCTCCGTGTCTGCTCCCTGGTGACCAGTGTCCATATTGGTCTGAGCCCAGAGTCCCCTGACCCCTGCAACGGAGGTTAGACAGGCGAAGAGTCTGCCTGTGGCCTCACGATGCCCACGTGACGTGAGAGCCACTGCCTGAAGACAGATTATCCAGGCTTCAAATCCCAGCTCCACTGGTGAACGTGAGCCAGCTTGCTTCACCCTCCTGTGGCCTCAGTTTTCCCATCTGTGATATGGGCATCATGGAGATGCCTACCTGCTAAGCTGCTGATTTGTGAAGAGCAAATGGGACCACAGACGGGGCCTGGCCAGAGCAAGCAAGCATTCGTTAGGTGACAAATCAAATGACAGGCTTTGTACTCCTGACTTCCTGCTGTGTTATGCCTCTGGGCAGAGATTCTCCACCTGCCTGGCCTTTCTCTGTTGCGGGGCTATTTCTCCATCCTTTGTTCTGATGCAGCTGTAGCTGTGTCTGTGCTGAGATTTGTGTAGCCAGGTCTCCTCCTGGTGGACATGGAGGCTATTTCCAATTTTTCACGCTGAGAGGCAGTGCACATCTTTGCATCTCTGTCATGAACTAGCTCTTTAGGCTGTTTACCAGCGCTTACTTCCTTCTTTGTACCATCACTCACAGGAGCCATGATCTCTGGGCCTAGAAAGTTCCCCTGCTCCACATTTACTATGAAATTCAGACACATGGAAAAGTCAAGAATTGTACAGTGAACACCCATCAACTCAGCACATATGTCCTGTGATAAAAAAGTTTTTTTTTCTTCCTCCTTTACTTACATCTCTGCTTTGGATTTCTCTACCTTGATGACAGGACATTATCATTAGTCAGTTTTTTTTTTTATATATATATATATTTTTTATTTATTTATTTGGCTGCATCAGGTCTTAGCTACAGCACGTGGGATCTTCATTTGGGGCGTGTGGGCTCAGTTGTCCCGAGGCATGTGGGATCTTGGTTCCCCAACCAGGGACTGTACCCAAGTTCTCTGCTCTGGAAGGCGGGTTCTTAACCACTGGACCACCAAGGAAACTCCTCTAGTTACTTCTTTATTTCCATTCATCTCAGTGTCAATAATGGCTTTCAGTCACCTCGGGCTTAGAAGGCCTGAGGAGTCCAGAAAGCATTTCTTCTGAGAGGGTCATGTCTAAGGGCCCCATGAACAGCCAGGAAAGAAGGCAGGACAGCGAGAAGGGCTTTGGTGAGGCCAGCTGTGGTGGGGGTGCCTTGGGGAAGGAGAGTGGTGAGTCCTAGGGACACGCGCCAGGGATCTCGCTGCCCTGGAGGACACTGGCGGCTTACATCCCACCAGGGCAGCGGCTTTAAACTGTGACCCACACGAGGGAGGTATAACACCGGAACAAAAGCTTCATCAGTCATCCATCCCTGCATTCCAAGGGATGCAGGTTGATAAAGAATAAGGAATAATGGCTGGTCACAGCCAGCTGTTGGATGCTGGGTTTTGTGGGGCTTTTTATTTTTGTTTTACTTGTAATATGTCATGACTTAAACTGTGTAGTTCTGCAAAATGATTTATGAGAATGTGCATTCCACAGTCAGCATTTTTGCCACTTTTGCACCTTGTGGAGTACCCAAGGTCTGGAAGGGAGCGTGATCTGTAGGAGGGCCCCCCTCTTAATACCTGTCAAGAGAATGAATCCCTTGCTCCCAGTTTCCTGGAGGGACTGTGACTGAGTCTTCACTTTCTCTGCTTGACAAAGCTCTTTTCCCAGGAGGCCATCTGGTTCCCCCCAGCCACTCACAGCAAGACTGCTTCTCTTTCTCACTTGGAGTATCTTTCTTCCCTTTTCAGAGTATGCCGAGTTTTTGCACTGCAAGTCCAGAAAGTTTACAGACTTTGAGGAAGTCCGACAGGAGATCGAAGCAGAGACTGACAGGGTCACGGGCACCAACAAAGGCATCTCCCCAGTGCCCATTAACCTGCGGGTTTACTCGCCACACGGTAGGAAGCAAAGACCCCTCACTTGGGCCAGGGGAAAGCTGACAGTGGGCCAGTCATGGGTTGGGGCGGCCTCACTCTCATGAAGAATACGCCCCTTCCTGGTTTTCCTCACAGATACACCGAGCCCTCTTGATCCACATCTGATAGGAATGTGGTACAGAGAAATCTACCTCGGCTCCAAGAAAAACAGCACACCAGGAAGACTGTCGGGAGTGATGGGGGGCCTGGGGCAAGTTAATTGCAGCACGTATATTCCTTTTAAGGGAGTAACCACAGCTTGGCTCCCCGGTAAATCTAGTCCACCCAGTGATGCCAGCCCAAGGCAGGCAGGTTTTCTGGTTCCTCAAGAGGAGGCAGAAAGCCAGATTTTTCTGCATAAGGTCCAGATTTTAAAACTGAACAGGCAACCTGTAGCCACACACAGCCTTTGACTCAGCAGCATGGACTGCTGACTTAAATGGCGTTTGATGAATATTGCAGCCGACTCTTAACACCTCAGTATGGGTTCTTTGGTTGATTGATTTATTTATTTGTATATGAACTTTTATTTATCTTATTTTAAAATTTTTGGCCACACCCCATAGCATGTGGGACCTTAGTTCCCCAGCCAGGGATCAAACCCATGCCCCCTGCATTGGAGGGGTGGAGTCTTAACCACTGGACTCTCAGGGAAGTCCCTGTGATGTTTTTTTAATATATTTATTTTCAAATAAATGATCCCTGTACAGGATGCATATTCAGAAGTTAAAAAAAAAAGGTATATCCAGCAAGAATCTACCCTACTTTCAAAATGACAGATGCATTTCATGTTCTTCAAATGATACACAGTGCATATGTAGGCAGTTATGAATATGTGGTACATCATATATGTGTGTTTTGCTGCTTTTACTCAAATCATAGCCTGATAGAAAAGTCACTGAGGTCTCTCTTCTTGTATGAGTGCATCTCAGAGTGCGTTTTTATTTTTTTGGCCTTACCACCTAGTATGTGGGCATGTGGCATCTTAATCATCTACTAGGGAGCGAACCCATACCCCCTGCATTGGGAGCACAGAGTCTTGACCCCCACGCCACCAGGATAGTCCCTCAGAGTGTGTTTCTTACCAGGGAATCTTCTCTTTTGGTTTTAATAATTCCTTGATATTGACCAAGTCGATGTGCTCATGATGCACGTGGAAACTTACTCAGCCTTTGAGAGCAGTTCCAGTCTGCACAGGCAAGTGTCCAGATTTAAAACTGTGTCACTGAGAATAATTATAAATGGAGCGTAACCTTTAAAGATTGTGAATCACTGTATTATATGCCTGAAACTCATACAGTATTGTACTTTATACTTCAGTAAGACAAAAATAGTGACTTCATTAAAATAAAAACAAACTGAGATTTCCGTAATGGTCCAGTGGCTAAGACTCCGAGCTCCCAGTGCAGGGGTCCCAGGTTCGATCCCTGGTCAGGGAACTAGATCCCACATAGTGCAACTGAGACCCAACACAGTCAAATAAATATTTAAAAACAAAACAAAACTGTCTCACTGAAATAGAGTACAGAGAGAGTGTCCATAGGATGGGACCCTAGGAGGGAGTTATCAGGTCGAAAGGTGGGATCCAGTTGAAACACAGGAATAATCCTGAGGGGAGCAAGCCAGATCTCTCCAGGGCTGTGCATGCTTCCCCTGCTCCCAGCTCTTGACAGCCTCTCTCTCTGATTTCCCCTGTAGTGTTGAACCTGACCCTCATCGACCTCCCAGGCATCACCAAGGTGCCCGTGGGGGACCAGCCCCAGGATATCGAGTACCAGATCAAGGACATGATCTTGCAGTTCATCAGCCGGGAAAGCAGCCTCATCCTTGCCGTCACCCCTGCCAACATGGACCTGGCCAACTCGGACGCCCTCAAGCTGGCCAAGGAGGTTGATCCTCAAGGTACCTGCCAAGCCCCGTGGTAGCAGCTCCCTCTTCCCCACACTTCTTAGTATCTCGACTTGCCCCACATTCTCAACTCTGCATCACTGGCGATCTCTTTGACTCACAGTTTCCCCCAGAAAAGGCCTGGGACACCGCATGTCCCATGAGGGCCAGCTGTTCTAGAAGGGTGTGTCCACTGGGAGGCCAGTGTGTGGCGGTCAGCATTACCCCTTGGCAAGTTGGTCCTTGCTTTGCCTGCGCAGAGAGCTAGTGTGGGGAGTTGGGTGTAGGAAGAATGCAGGCCTTTTGGGGCAGCATTCCCAAGATGGGAGTCCCGATCCCACTTCGAGAAGTTATTCTTCCTCCTTGAGGCTTGGTCCCTCCTGTTGAGATAAGAACTGCAGTCCTGACTTAGAGAGCTGCTGAGAGGACCAAGGGTTGCCGCATCAGTGCTCAGGGGCCAGCGGGAAAGGTGAAAGGACGAGTTAGTGAAGCCAGTGGGGCAGTAGGGAGTGTTGGAGACTTGGGCATCTCTGGGTCATCTCTGGCTCCGAGCATTCGTTCAGGAAATGTCAGTTAAGCCCTGGCTGTGTGCCAGGATCTGTTCCGGCCTTGGGGACCCTGCAGGGGACAGTTGACAGGGAGCCCTGCCACCAGTGGGAGCGACAGACTCCAACAAGGAAATATGTGTGTGGGATGACTTCAGGCAGCGGCAAGCATGGGGAGCAAACGGAGCCCATTCAGAGAGACCAGGGTGCCCAGGACACAGTGGGAAGGCTGGTGTGGCCGGAGCAGAGTGAGCTAAAGGACAAGGTGGGGAGGCTGCTGGGAGCAGCTGGGCCAGTCTTTGGGCTTTGGGTCTTTGGGCTGGGGTGGGGAGTTGGGTGTATTCTGACAGTGGTGAGGGGTTGGCTGAGTCTGACACACACACAAGGACATTTTACAAATTGTCTGCCAACTGCTTGAATCCTGCAGCATTCTGGAAGCAGTTAGGGACCAGTGAGGAGCTGGGGAAGACAGGCTCTGTGGCCTCACACTCCCCAGTTCACAGGCCTGGGAGGCAGTCAGTGAAGGTGGCTCCTTTCTTGCCCTGGACTGTGAGCTCCTCGAAGCTCAGGGCTCTGCCAGCTCCACCCCCAAGGTCATCGTCGAGCTTCACTTTCCTGGGAGGGCACCCCCTGCCCATAGCCCCCCAGGCCTTCCTGTCCCCCGAGTCCAATACCAGGACATGAATGTGACTGTGTCCTGATCAGAGGACAGAGGCTGATCAGGCAAGCAAGGAAGTAGGGGTGAAAATGGTTAAGCATTGTTTGTGAACTTGTTGCTGACCTTCTTCTGGGAAAAAAGTAGCTGTCTAACTTTGAAAGTATTCATGATGGTTACCCCTAAATGTCACCATTGTGACACATCAGACCCTAAACTGTGACAGCTCCTCTCCCCCTGCAGATGCTGGTGGCCCCACTTGGCAAACATTCTTTCAGAGTTCGTTCTTCCACGTCAAAGTGTTAGTCACTCAGTCATGTCCAACTCTTTGCCACCCAATGGACTGTAGCCCGCCAGAGTCCTCTGTCCATGGGATTACCCAGGCAAGAATACTGGAGTGGGTTGCCATTCCCTTCTCCAGGGTATATTCCCTACCCAGGAATTGAAGCTGGGTCTCCTGCATTGCAGGCGGATTCTTTACTGTGTGAGTCACTAGGGAAGCCTTATAAACTCACGTGTTAAAAAATGGGATGAAAAAAAAGGGATGACCTTCCTTTGTTTTCCTGTTGTATGAGTGTGTTTGCCTCTTACCATAGGGACACAGGTTGATAGCCATCCATTGGGCAGCCTGTTGCTTCCTTTCTTTTGTTCTTGAACATTTGGGTGTCTGATCTTTGACCTCCCCTCCCCCAATCACATTCTCTACCTAGGGCTGCGTCTCCCCTCCCCACCCCACACAAGCTTTGTGCGTGTTTGCAGTGGTGCTTCCTTTGACCTCCGAAAAGGTGATGCCAGCTCATGATCTCATAGCAGAATGTGGGCAGGTAGGCACACCAGGGCACCTGCTTAATGCTTACTTTAGCATCCCCTGCCAGAGATCTCCCTGGGGTTCCCTCTGTCCCCTGCATGTGTCTCTCTCTCTCTCTCTCTCTCTCTCTCACACACACACACACATACACACACACACACACACACACACACGGATAACACAGAGGTGGCCCTCGGCACCAGTGGGGGACAGTTGATTGGCAGGGTTCCCTCGATTCAGGGCAGTTTGGGACAGTTTGAGATGAGGAGGAATTCCATAGGATGGTGTCCACAGTGTCATTCTGGCCATTCAGATGAGAGATAACCCTGGAAACAGTTGTCTCAGGTTGGCGTGTTATGTTGGAACTCTGCATGCCACTCAGAAAGTATAGCAAGGAGATACTCACCCGGGGTTCATGTTTGGTAAGGTTACCCCAGATTCTGCAGCAGCAAGACTGGTCGTACCCATGACTGACGATGGCCAGCATTGATTGATTGAACACTCGCCCTGTGCCAGGTTTATCGTCTGGACACGCCCCTGAGATTGGTGTGTTACTGCCTTCATTTGACATGAGGGAAACTAGAGTCTAGGCAGGTCACACAATCTGGGAGTGGGGACCCAGCTGGACTCCAGGTGGCCCAGGTCGCCTGAGCTCCTTCCTCATGGTGCCCTCTGACCTCTGTGCTCTTTCAGGCCTGCGGACCATCGGCGTTATCACCAAACTCGACCTGATGGACGAAGGCACGGATGCCAGGGACGTCCTGGAGAACAAGCTACTCCCCTTGAGGAGAGGTGCGGGGGCAGGGGGTTGACCAGGATGCGTGGGCTTGAGCCACAGGAGAGCTGGAGCGCCTCTGCTTTGGGAAAATGACTCGCTTTGGTTATTGTCTTTCCTGAAACCTCAGCAAATGCTCACAAATGCATTCACCATCCCACTTTCCCCTGCCCAGAAGAAACTGCTTCTCATTCCCATTGTAGACCTTTCTTTCTCTTTGCCCAAGTGAACACACGTGTATTTTTCTTTTATTTTTTGGCCGTGCTGGGTCTTCACTGCTGCATGTGGGATTTCTCTAATTGTAGCGACAAGTGGCGGTACTTTTCATTGCAGCGCGCAGCCTTCTCATTGCAGTGGCTTTTCTTGTCCTGGAGCACAGGCGCTGGCGTGCACAGGCTTCAGTAGTTGTGTGACGTGGGCTTAGTTGCTCCATGGCCTGTGGGGTCTTCCTGGACCAGGGGGTCGAGGCCAAGTCACCTGCATTGGCAGGCGGATTCTTAACCACTGCACCGCCGGGGAAGCCCTAGCTTTTTCTTCTGATGTATGTACATTATTTTTTCATTTATATGGTGAACAACTACTCACCATTCAGAGAGGAACAAAAAGAAGTGTCCAGGAGAAGAAAACTGAAATCACCCATCATTTAGCTTCTCCCTGTAGTTACTACTCTTGCTCTCCTTCCTAAGAGTTCCTGAGGATTTGTAATTTATCTTTTTTTAGTGTTTTTTTTTTTTTGCACAGGGACCGTTTTTTAAGGCTTTACTGAATTTGTTACAATATTTCTTCTTCCTCTTCTTTTTTTTTCTGTTTTGGAATTTTGGCCGGAAGGCATGTGGAATCTTAGCTTCCTGACCAGGGATCAAACCTACGTCCCCTTTGTTGGAACGCAGAATCTTAACCACTGGACGGTGGGGAAGTCCCTGTACCTTTTAATGCTCAGTACTTGCTGTCAAGCATTTTCTCACGTGGAGAGAAAAATGTGAGGTGTTCCCCCAGACCAGCCTCGTTGCTCATCACACACAGCTAATCGTCACTCTCTCAAATATCCTCTCCTGTTGTTCCTCCCTTCCTGGAGGATTATGAAGCAAATCCAGGCACCTTGTCATTTGACACATAAACACCTACGTTTTTGTTCCAACGACTCCCCCTCCAGCCACTTGATCTGTGCCCCTCACTCGGGATCTGGCCAATTATAGTTCCTTGCAAACCAGTAATTAGATCTAGACAGGCTGATCAGTCTCGTGTTTAGTGGAGTTTCAGATTTTTTAAAAAATTTTATTTATTTATTCTGTTTCACTTATTTTGGGCAATGATGTCTTCCTTGCTGCACAGGCTTTTCTCTAGTGGAGGCAAGCGGGCCTACTCTCCAGCTGGGATGCTCGGCCTTCTCATTGCTTCTCAGTGGCTTCTCTTGTTACGGAGCATAGGCTGTAGGCCGCAGGCTTCAGTAGTCATGGCCTAGTGGCCCCGAGGCATGTGGAATCCTCCTAGACCAGGGATCGATCCCGTGTCCCCTGCTTTGCAAGGTGGATTCTTAACCACGAGACCACCAGGGAAGTCCCTGGATCCTTCTTTTTTAAGCTAACCAAAGGAACCACAAAACAAGCCAGACACCATCTCTGCCCATTGCTCTTTGCCCTTCACAGTAATCTGGGCTCGCACCTTGCTGCTGCTGATCCTCCACGTGACCATGTGGGCAAGGGGCCCCTCCTTGGCCTACCTCGCTTCCCTCATCTGTAAGATGGACTTCATGATAGCTCCAGAGAGGACAAGAAACTGTCAGGTCTGCGCAAGACTTGGCAGGATAGCTGGCCAAGGATAGCTTGGAGGATAGCTGCGCCCCTCCTCTCCAAAGAAACATCGGTCCTCGCTAAGCGAAGGGGATACAGATACGTGTGTTTATCACTTCTGACCTTTCGCCACCCAGGCCCAGTTCACCTTCCCAACTTTCATTATATGGACAACAATACGCACATCTGCTGACTGAGCGCCTCCCACGTGTTGGCCACCAGGCTAAGTTTCCTTCTTCCCACGACACCCATTTGTGCACCCATGCAGCGGGGTGCCTTGCGTCCATACTTGGGGCTCCTGGCTGTTTGAATCCCCCTTCCGTCGTCCTCTTCCAATTCCTTTACGTCCAAATATTGTAGATCCTCTTTTCAAAGTAGTTTTCTTATGCTAATGGTTTTTTGTGTTTAAAAAAAATTGCCGAGTGGTACCTTAAACTGCCGTTTTGAAAGCTGGCTCCCAACCCCCTCCTGTATAAGCCCCACTTCTCTTACAATTAACTGTTGCTTATGTTCTATTCAGTTTTAAGACAGATACAGTAATTTTGAAAAAACACCCATTCACGTACTTCCAGTTGCGTTTTATGTGGAAATCTATGAATCCCTAGCGAGTTCATTCTGGTGGCCACCAGACTTTGTTTCTTTGCCAACCGTTGTTGTTGCTGTTCAGTCACTAAGTTGTGTTCGACTCTTTGTGACCCCATGGACTGTAGCACACCAGGCTCCCCTGTTCTCCACTGTTTCCCAGAGCTTGCTCAGATTCACGTCCATAAAGTCGATGATGCCATCCAGCCATCTCATCCTCCGTCACCCTGTTCTCCTGCCCTCAGTCTTTCCCAGCATCAGAGTCTTTTCCAGTGAGTCGGCTCCTCACATCAGGTGGCCAAAGTATTGGAGCCTGAGCTTCACCTTCAGCATTAGTCCTATTCAGAGTTGATTTCCTTTAGGATGGACTGTTTGATCTCCCTGTGGATCTTAGTTCCCTGACCAGGAGTCTAACCTGTGCCCTCAACATTGGAAGCACAGGGTCTTAACCACTGGACTGTCGGGAAAGTCCCCAGATGTAATAGCTTTAGAATAGGTATTAATGTCTGGCACGATTAGCTTTTCCCAGTGGCCTTCTTTGTCTCATACTGTTTTCTGTCTTTAAAGCTCAGATTTTGGACTTCATCTCCCGAGCTGTTCTTTGTCCAGTCCCTCTCACCAGGCTGAATGTAACCTCTCCTTCCTCCGAACACTTAGGTTGCTCTGTGTTTCCATTCTCAGTGTTGCCTCTGAGTAACTCATAAGGCTTGTCACCTCATCTGTGAGTGACTTGGAGGGCAGGATCCATGTCTACAGCTGCATATTGCCCAGCCCCATGGCTGGCCTGTAGTGGGTGTCTGGGTTCCTAGGCTTGCCTGGCACTGCCATGACCTGACCTTCTCTCTCCACAGGCTACATTGGAGTGGTCAACCGCAGCCAGAAGGATATCGAGGGCAAGAAGGACATCCGCACAGCACTGGCGGCTGAGAGGAAGTTTTTCCTCTCCCACCCAGCCTACCGGCACATAGCTGACCGCATGGGCACCCCGCACCTGCAGAAGACTCTGAATCAGGTACGGTGAGGATTTTGTGAGTTGCTTAGGCTGTGCATTGCAAAACAGCTGCATTCCACAGTGGTGCTGGCGTTAGTCTAGAGCAGCACTCGTTTTAGCAAAGTTGAGTTCTGTGAACATTTGAATCAGTGTCTGGAGAAGAGTCAGTGTTGGTATTATTACTACCATCGCTACTATTGTTACCATTATTTTTAAATTTTTTGCTGAAGTATAGTTGATTTACAGTGTGTTGATTTCTTCTGTACAGCAGAGCAACTCAGTTATACATACATATATTCTTTTTTTTTTTTTTTTTTTAAGTAGCTTATTTATTTGATTTATTTTCGGCTGCACTGGGTCCCTGATGCTGTGCAGACTTTTGTCTTAAGGTGCTGAGCAGAGGTCTACTGTCTGGTTGTAGTGCACGGGCTTCTCATTGCAGTGGGTTCTCTTGTTGTGGACCACGGGCTCTAGGGCATTGAGCCTGTAGTTTTGGCTCACAGGCTCAGCCACTCTGCGACATGTGGTATTTTCCCAGACCAGGGATTGAACCTCTGTCTCCTGCATTGGCAGGCGGATTCAAAAGGATACAGTGAAGCGCCGTGTGCCCCCTGCCTCTCACCCACCACTGTAAACACTGCCTGAGTTTCTCTCTGTTGACGAATGCAGAAAGCACTTCTGAGAAGCACATTTCTCCCTTTATCCATAGTCATGGATGGCCCCCATTTCCTTTTCTTTTTTTAAACTCAACAGTATCTCCTGGAGCTCTGTCCCTGTAGAAGCCTTCTTCACTCTTTTTCATGGCCCTGTAGAAGCCCCTGAACACATGAGCCCTCATCTGTTTCAGTTCAGTTCAGTCGCTCAGTTGTGTCTGACTCTTTGCGACCCCATGAATTGCAGCACGCCAGGCCTCCCTGTCCATCACCAACTCCCGGAGTTCACCCAAACTCACGTCCATGGAGTTGGTGATGCCATCCAGCCATCCTCTGTCATCCCCTTCTCCTCCTGCCCCCAATCCCTCCCAGCATCAGAGTCTTTTCCAGTGAGTCAACTCTTTGCATGAGGTGGCCAAAATACTGGCATTTCAGCTTTAGCGTCATTCCTTCCAAAGAAATCCCAGGACTGATCTCCTTTAGAATGGACTGGTTGGATCTCTTTGCAGTCCAAGGGACTCTCAAGAGTCTTCTCCAACACCACAGTTCAAAAGCATCAATTCTTTGGCGCTCAGTTCTCCAGGTTCTTTTTGGAGAGCCACATGGCTGGTTTCTGAGGCTTCCAGTCCATAAAGGGCTGATGTTTACACTTGATCTTAGCCAAAAAGTGAGAAGCTATTCGGCTGCTGTTTAATAGCATTGTTTTGCATGTGTGCCAGGTTCTCCGAGAGTAAAATCCGCGATGTGGGGTTTTGTAGCTGCAGTGTAGCAGGCAGTGTGGTCCTCTGTGGCCTTGGGGTTATGAATTATCCCTCCTCAGTGCTATACGGTAGCACCTTGGGCCGCAGGGTAGCAATGTAAAAGTTCTTCCTGCCTGCAGTGGGACACAGTGCCAGTTGAGGAGCTGGGCCCTATCCTAGGGAAAAGGCATATTTCTTTTTTTTATTTTTTGGCCATGCCACATGGCATGTGGAATCTTAGTTACCTGACCAAGGATTGAACCTGGGCCCTTGCAGTGGAAGCACAGAATCTTAACCTCTGGACCACCAGGAAAGTGCCAGGGGAAGGCATATTTTTGATTGGGGGCATTGACTCGGGACAAATCCTCAGATAAAGGCTAGGAACACTTCAAGTGTTAGGAAGCGATGTGGGCTGGCAGAGGGCGGAAAGAGCATACCTGAGCATACCTCTCAGGAGAACGAACAGGGAAGTGAGCATCCGGTGGGAGGGGCTCTGAAGGAAAGGAAGCGGGGGTCTGCCTGGGCAGAGGGGCGGGGGGTGGGGAAGGGAAGTAAAACTGCCCGCAGGTGCCTGGGGCTTCCTCTGAGCGCTCAGCTGGCCTCCTGGGAGCCTGGGCCCACATCCTGGTGCTTCCCAGAACGGGATCCCCCCGCCCCTCTATCGCCCCATGAGCTAAACAGGGTCATGCCCCAGAAGGGCGACGGACCAGAGTGGACTGCCACCCTCGGGGACCTGCAGCTCCCCAGGAAGGGGCCCCCGGGCACAGAGGGTTTCGGGGTGACCATCAGATTCATGCCACGGTGCGTGAGGCTCCTTCACACCTTTTTCCTACCTCGATAGACAGTTTGTCATTTCTTTTGTCTTGTAGGACAAACCATTTGGGGGGGGGTTGAGTTGATTTTATGGCTTTTATTTTTTTCATTCCTTCTCTCTTTCTCTTTTGAAAGAGTATTTTTAAAACAACAGTCTGGAAACAGTGAACGTTCCATTTCCTCCCATGCCGCGACAGGCCCCCCCACTACCCCCCGCAGGCAGCCGTGTCGCCACTTCCTGGGCTTCCTTCTCAAGGCTGTAAACACTGGAGAGGCCGGTGCGCCTGGACTGCCGGCCTCCCTCCTGCCTGCTCATCCCGCGCCCCGCCTCCTCTCTTTTCCTGTTCTGTCCTTTCCATCTTCCTGTTGCCACCTGAGCAGTTAACACATTTACCCCCTGCTCCGTATCTGACCTGTTTCTGTTTTGGCCATGCCATGTGGCATGCTGGACTTTGGTTCCCTGATCAGGGATGGAACCCACGCCCACTGCAGTGCAAGTGAGGAGTTCTAACCACTGGACCATCAGAGAAGTCTCTATCTAGGTTTTTCTTGAACAGCTCATCTCAAGGCTTACTACCTAATCTTTTCTGCGCCCCTGCCTCCTATTAAAGTTTGTGAATAACGAACGAGTCCCCATGGTTAAAAACCAAACAATAGAGGGGGCTCTGCGGGAAGGGTCCTCATGACCTTCATGAACCATCCTGCACTCTGTACAGATGAAAATGTGTTCTCAATTCTCCCCATCTTCTCAGAAGGAATGACATCCTACATGTGTCCTGTGCCTTTTTCGGTAAACTGTTTCTGTCATGGTTTATAGGGCCCATTCCTGTGGTCTGTCCATACCCCATGGCCTGTCTGTCAGTCCTCTTGTGCCTGGGTCCTGCAGTGGCTTCGTAGCCTTTACAACTTTATTCATTTATTTATTTGGCTGCATCACGTCTTCATTGTGGCACACAGGCTTTGCTGCCCCACGACCTGTGGAATCTTAGTTCCCTGACCAGGGATCAAACCCCCGACCCCTGCAGTGGAAGGTAGATTTTTAACCACTGGACCACCACCAGGGGAGTCCCTCCTAGACTTTGTTTTGGTCTCCAGTGAGCGACACTGGCTGTTCACGGCCAGCACTTGGGTCCTGCTCTCTTGATCTGTGGTGTGCACGGCCCAGTTGATCTGCCCTCTCTTAGGTCCCCGTGGGCTGTCTGCAGCCTTGCGCTGCTGTGGACCAGGCTGTGTCATCTTTCCCTGCTGCTCGGGGGTTTCCATTGGTCCCTTGAGGCTGGGGATGGAGCAGGTCTGCCCCTTCTCAGCATCCTCCCTATGCTGACCTCTGACCTCTCTCCCACAGCAACTGACTAACCACATCCGGGAATCACTGCCGGCCCTGCGCAGCAAGCTGCAGAGCCAGCTGCTGTCCCTGGAGAAGGAGGTGGAGGAGTACAAGAACTTCCGGCCCGATGACCCCACACGCAAGACCAAAGCTCTGCTGCAGTATGTGCCCCTTCCCCAGCCTGGCACTCCCCCAGGAGGGTCGAGGGCCTCCTCCCAGCCACAGGCTCCCCACCCATCCATCTGTTCAACAAACCCTTCACCGGAGCCTCCTGTGTGTTGGGCCCTGTCCTATGCACCAGG